>JALGBA010000759.1:600000-1146652 GCA_023970755.1 Azemiops feae
TTTGAAAACCCTGTAGGTATAAGACAGGGCAGCTATTGCTGGATCCCAAATGAAGATCTTTTAATTATATCCTTCAATACTAAACTGCTTTACTGTTTGGTACAGCAATCAAACAGGACAAGTACAGACTCCAATGGATAGTTAAGACTGTATAAAGAATAATTGCAACCAGCCTTCCTTCCACAGAAGACCTGTATATTGTGTGGGTCAGAAGGAGGGCTGAGAAGATACTTGCAGACCCCTAACATCCTGGATATAAACTGTTTCAACTCCTCCCCTCAGGACGGCGCTATAGAGCACTGAATGCCAAAACAACTAGACACAGGGACAGTTCCCCCCCCCCCATCATTCTGCTGAGCACCTAATTCTTACAGTATTGTCTAATGTCTATGTATATTTAGCCATGTAGTGTGGTTGTAGTATTATTATTTATCCTTATTATCTTCTTTACTCCCCACTTTTATTGATATTATGATTATTATTCTGATGCTTTGCATGTACCCTAAGTGCTTTTGTACCCTAAGTGAGAAATTCCTTGTGTGTCAAATCACACTTTGCCAAATAAAGTTCAGTTCAGCTCAATTCAGCTCAGTTCAATTCAGTTGAACACAAAGTTTATTTGAACGCTCACTTTTACCAGTCATCTCACTGAATCCAGTAGGTGTTTTGCTACATAGTTCCTACCTGGCCACCCTGGCTGCACCGACTGATAGGGACTGGTGTGCTGAGTTGCAGATTTTCAGGCAGTTCAGCGACTGGCTGCTGTAGGAAAAGTGCCATGAGAAGGAAATACAACGCAGGCACATTTGTGTGCTTAGGAAGAAATGACTGAAGAAGTGGGAACCCTGGGAAATGACAAGCATCTCGATTGATTTCCCTGACAGTTGATCGGCCACCAGCACTCCTGCCAACATTAAAACCTAAGCAGAAAATAAAGAAGAAAAGTTAGATGTGTAATATCAACACTTATCGGAAAAACAAGTTGAATGCCACACTCAGTATGGTGAATAAATGCTTGTTCACAGAAGAATTTTTCTCAATGTCATTTTTATTCAACTGGATGCTTGAGATTAGGAAGAGTGCTAGGCCATATAAGGGGAAAATACTCAAAACAAGTCAAAACCTTGGCCTAAAGCAGGGGTCTCCAAACGGGTTGAGGAATTCTGGGAGTTGAAGTCCATCAGACTTAAAGTTGTCAAGTTTGGAGATTGCTGGCCTAAAGAGTCAACAATTTTAAGGGTGAATCTTACTGATATGCTTCATCCTTCATTATCGTAAACTCTGTTAAGAGCCTTTTTTGCTATGTAAGCCCATTGAAACAAATGGAATTGCCCAGGCATTCAATAATAACAAAAGTATTGCCCAGCACAACCATTATACAATTAAACAATTCTTCATTTCACTCCCAAATAAATATTTTCTCATTCCCTTTCACTTCTAAAAGAAAACATACAGTATCTATATTCTTAATTTGGAGTTGTCAAAGATCCCAAATAAGTTAGTATAGAAAGAAAAAACAAAAACTAAATTATTGTTGTTTGCAAAAAAACGCATGGATGAATGAAACAGCACTTTAAAAAAAACAACCCAAAGTCATGGAATTATATTTTCAGAAACTTTCAGTACTTGAATATAAGCCAATTTCATCTTAATTTCAGAGCAGATTTTAGCAATAAACCCTTAGAAGTGCACTATCTCAGCTCTGCTAGTGATGTCTGTTAATTCTCAATAAACAAAGGTATTAATGTAAAAAATTGGCTTTGCTCAATAGTATATTAGAAATATCCATGCTGATTTTCTATAATATTTTTTGTTTCTGATTAAAAATATTTCCTTTATGCTAAAAACCCTATATACCTTCAAAATTCTACAGAACATGCTCTTAGCAGCTGATGTTTATAGCATTGCTCATCAGGCACATCCACATTATTAGAACAATGGAAGCAATGCTAACTTTGAAGATTGTCATTTTAGAATTTCCCGCATAGTCCATTTTGGTCCAATTCTTATATCACAAGAGCAGCTGTCGTCCTTGCTCCCAAGCAGATGTTCAATAACATCAGCTTAATTAGATCATTTGGGATGGCCTTTAAGGGGAACCCTTGCATACAAATGAACATATGTCACCTCCTACTCAAATATGTAAACATAATGGATTAGCATTCTGGCTTAGTTGTTTTTCCCTTGGCATTCTACCATTAAATTAACAAGGGAGATTGTAACAACACACTCTGTATTTGACAATGTTATAAGCTAGTCTCTGAACAAAGTTATGTTTTATGTTCTTTAGAATGAAAATGGAATATAAACAGGCCAGTTAAAGAGGTTGCGGCTTAGTTAGCTTTTTCTAAGACACACTGATCAATAATTGATGAAATTGTCCACAGATATTTTCTAAAGAAATGGAAACTAGGCATAAGGTATCTTCTAGGCTGGCTCATCTAGCCAGAGTTTTCTGTGTACGCTCCTTCAGTTAACTGGTTCAGAAGCCATCTCCAACTTGAGAATATGCTATATGTCAGAAATGACTTTCCCAATATCAGATCAACTTTATAATGGCCACAATACTCAGCCTAGAAAAACAAAACGATCCCAAACCTCTAAATTCTGATACAACCTTTTGTTAGGTACATAGTTAAAATGGCAATTTCCTATATAAAAAAGCTTTTTTTAAAAAACTGTTCAGCCTCATGGATTAGTCCAAGTTCTATTATGTAGGTAGTCCTTGACTTTAACAACCACAATTGAGCCCAAAATTTCTACTGCCCAAGCAATACAATATGTTAAGTGAGCTTTACCTCATTTTACAACCTTTCTTGCCACAGTTGTTAAGTGAATCCCTGCAGTTATTAAGTTAGTAACACGCTTGTTAAGTGAATCTGGCTTCCCCCATTGACTTTGCTTGTCAGAAGGTTGCAAATGGTGGTCACCTGACCCTGGGACACTGCAACCAACATAAATACATGCCAGTTTCCAAGCGTCCAAATTTTGATCATGTGATCACGGGGATACTGCAAGTCGTAAGTGTGAAAAATGGCTATAAGTCACTTTTTTCAGTGCCGTTGTAACTTTGAATGGTCACTAAATGAACTGCTGTAAACTGAGGACTACCTGTATTTTATTTGATAACATGGTAACTTGTGGGATTCATACCAAGCACGGTTCCAATCTTATTAGTCAATACAGAATCGGTCTGTTCCAGCCAGCCTCCACCACTGAGGCCTTCTTTGAACTTGATGAGGATAGTTGGGTTGCTCAGCAAAACTACCAGAATTCTCATGGCTGCAGTCACTGTAGCTGGATGCAGATGGTCTTCCATAAATAGTACAATCCAATCAAAGCCCAGGGTTCGGACCAGCTCTTCACAAGCCCTAAGGGGAATCCACAGAATTAGCAAATGAGCAGGGGGCTGGACTAGAAGACCTCCAAGGTCCCTTCCAGCTCTATTCTATTCTATTCTATTCTATTCTATTCTATTCTATTCTATTCTATTCTATTCTATTCTATTCTACCCATTTCCATTTCCATTTCCATATTCTATTCTATTCTATTCTATTCTATTCTATTCTATTCTATCCATTTCCATATTCTATTCTATTCTATTCTATTCTATTCTATTCTATTCTATTCTATTCTATTCTTTCCATATTCTATTCTATTCTTTCCATATTCTATTCTATTCTATTCTATTCTATTCTATTCTATTCTATTCTATTCTATTCTATTCTATTCTATTCTATTCTATTCTATTCTATTCTATTCTATTCTATTCTATTCTATTCTATTCCAACAATGAAGAAACAAACAATAGCCCAACCAAGGAAATATCAATGTAGACAAACAAGCTAACAGTAAACAATAGACTAGTGAAGTAACCACCAAGAACACTCCCACTAACACTGATGGACAAGCCACTAGTATATAAGAGCCGATCCACTGCCTTCTAGCACTGATGATGTTACTTAGCGTGGTCATGAAATGCCTTCAAAACCACCAAGCTCAAAGAACAGCAGGCAATTTTTCAGGGTTAAAAAAAGGGGGTTAATAAGATCTCCATTTCAGTTTTTCAATTTTGCTCCATTTCAGTATGTGCACAGTAGTGCCATATGATGTTGCTCACATAGATTTGTTAATGTCTGTTGATACAAAAGTAGAAACATCCTGGATTTTGTTACAATTACATCTATCCAAAAAATATTTGCATTATGTATACTCACTGTAAATTGACACTTGTTTTTTCTTTAGATGTGTACATAAGCTTCAACAGGATATCCAGCAATCTGTTTCTCAGAAGAATAAGATTTGCAGAAACAAGTCCACCAAAATCTTCCTCAGTTCCTAAAACGCAAATTATTGCTTTGAAGCACACAATTTTAAATACCCATGCACAGATTATCTTCTAAAACTGTCAGTGGACATTAACACATAATAAATCTAGCTAAGAAATACTTCCCCAATTTTATTGCACAGGAAATGATCCTTGAGCTGAAAATGCTCTAAATTTTACAAGATGAAATTTTACAAGATTACAAGATGAAACAATTATAGATTTAAGAAAGAGAAAAAGAAAAATCACTAAGACATTCATTTTGGAATTATACGCACATCATAACATATGTATTATAATTTATACGGACATGCTGCAGAAAATAACTGTAAGCTAATCTACCAATGTACATCTAAGCAAGTTAAGCTGTAAATAGTCTTTAGGTATTGCAACATTTTTGCACTTAGTATAAATTTTGACTGGTGTAAAAAGGCTTGTAATATAGGGTACAGTCATATGGTACCTGCTTAGCAACTAGCACACCTTATGACTGTAATTCCAGGCTCAATGCACACCAGAGAATTGGCACGCATGAGCTTTAAAAAACACACACACACATTAAATGCTAATGCAAAAATAACAGCTCAACTTCTCCTGCACTCTTGCCCTTGAACCTGGAGCTACTTACCAGTGTCAAGCTTCTCTTCGTTGTTCATCTCCATGACTACAAATTTCTCACAGACGGCAAATGTAGGCAAAGTAGAAGCGATGAACTGTCCAAACCTTGGAAAACAGAAGGGGGGAAATGGCAGGCACTTGTATGACAGGTGGAGTTTAATTTTGTTAGTTGTTAACATCAGCTGCACAGTAAAAGCAACACTTAAGTGGCAATTGGTTCAAAAATCTAGATTCTGGTGACAGCTTATTTAGAATTAAAATTGCCTTGGTCTAACACAGGGGTAGGCAACCTTGGCTCTTTTATGACTCGTGGACTTCAACTCCCAGAATTCCTGAGCCAGCCATGCTGAGGGGAAAGGGAGAGGTTTCCAAGCTCAGCCATGCTGGCTCAGGAATTCTGGGAGTTGAAGTCCACGAGTCATAAAAGAGACAAGGTTGCCTACCCCATAATATCAAACCATCCTTCCTCAGGCTACCGAAACTCCTGCTTGCACTGCTGGAGGTTTTAGTGTTGAGACCTCAGAATGCAACTTGGTTGGAAAAGATGATGTGTAAAGGCCAAGACACATGTGATAATGCACAATTATTATATCAAAATAGTAAATTATATATTTCAAATAAATTATATATTTGAAGATAAACTATGGGATTATCGTTTTGGAACTGACATGGATTCTGGAACGCAAAAAATATTACATTTTCCAAGCGTTATAAAACTTTACACAGATACTCCTCGACTTATGACCAAAACTGAGCCCAACATTTTTGTTGCTAAGAGAGATACTTGTTAATTTAGTTTTGCCCCATTTTTATGACCTTTCTTGCCGTAGTTGTTAAGTGAATCACTGCAGTTGGTAAGTTAGTAACAAGGTTGTTAACTGAATCTGACTTCCCCATTGACTTTGCTTGCCGAAGGTAGCAAAAGGTGATTACATGATCCTGGGATACTGCAACCGTCATAAATATGAGTCAGTTGCCAGGCATCTGAATTTTTATCACATGATCATGGGGATGCTGCAATGGTCATAAGAGTGAAAAATGGTCATAAGTCACTGTTTTCAGTGCCGTTGTAACTTCGAACGGTCACTAAATGAACTGTTTTAAGTCGAGGACTACCTGTAGTAAGATTCTTATAGCTATTATCCAATAGATTCTGGCCCTGTTTTAAACATTTTCTGCCCTCACACAAAAATCTCATACATTTCTATGCGGGCCTAGAAAAATGTGCCCTCAGAGGTATCAGCCTACTCTCTAATTTTCGTGGGAAGAAAATCCATAGTGAATCTCAATGGTACCTGAGTAGGTCATTGCTGCTAGGGAACCCCTGAAGCAAATAACTTAGGACATTGCTAATGGCGGCAATGGTTGGCTGTGATAAAGACATATCTCGAAGTGTCAGCAAGAGTTTTGGGATTAGTTGGAATTCCCTCATCAGCTTTGCATTTTTTGATGCTTCGCTGTAAGAGAAAGAACAATGTAATAAATTAAGAAAACAATTTCCATTCTCACTGATAATGATAAGCTTCTTATACTACAACTTGCATTACAAATTATTTTTGTAGAGGCAATCATATCCAAGTATCAATTAGTACACATTTCATTTGAGAAATCTGCACCGCTATCATATTGTACTACTTAATGCAAAAATACCCGTATTTATTTACTTAATTACCCCAATTATTATATCCAAACATTTTTGATTTGTTGATACCTTTTTTGGTTACCTATTTTACATAGGTCCCTAACATAATTAAAGTCAGATGTTGGTTATTTCTTCTATGCCCCACCTCTGAACGTCACTTCTGAGCATCAAGAAAGCCCTTGTTTTGTCCATATATTTGTAGTTTCCGTAACTGATTTCAAAACCAAGCATTATTTGAATGAGATCTTCAAAAGGTGCTCTATTTCCTGCAGAACCATATATTTAACTGTAGTTAGTGTGTGTGCTTATGTGTGTGTGTGTGTAAAGATGTATGTAATTATACCTATGCAGTGCTCTGTATTCAAACTGCAAACATAGCACCTGTCTACAATACCTTAAAACAATTTTGTTTTTTCTAAGATTGCAACTAAATTGAAAGCATTGTGTTCCTCTACACTGTTACGTATAAGCTGGGTGGACAAGATCAGAAATGAGGAGGTTTTAAGCCGCCTGGGAAAGCCAAGGGAAATCATCAAAACAATTAAAAAACGAAAGTTAGAATATTTCGGACATGTGATGCGACACCCAGAAAAATACGGCATACTCCATTTAATCCTCCAGGGAAAGATTGAAGGCAAACGAGGTCCAGGCAGAAGAAGAACATCATGGCTTCAAAATCTAAGGGACTGGTTTGGACAAAACTCAGCAGCACTTTTTCGTGCGGCTGCTGATAAAAACAGGATCGCCAACATGATCGTCAACGTCCGATAACGGATATGGCACAAGAAGAAGACACTGTAAAATTTCATTTGGTGATTTAATCCAAACAACTGTGTAGCTTTAACATACATATTTTATCATGAGATAAGATGTCCTTCCTACTCCTTCATCACCTCAAAACAAAACATAACAGAGAATTAATCAAGTTGTATGAGAGCATTAAACAGGGGCACCAAGCAAAGTTTTCTGTGAATTCTGATGGAGGAAAAAATCTGGAGTGTTAATTTTCTTAGACTGTTTATAAAACAATACTTATCAAAGTTACCTAGACTCAGTAAGAAGTTCGATGAAATGTTCAAATAACGAAAGGTGAAGTTCGTAGGGGGCATGAAGCCAAACCTGAAATGCAAAAATATTTCTAATTCTTACATGCTGTTAATTTAGCACATAATACTGCTACCAAAATATTTTCTTTAAGTATATCCATCAGGAATCGAGCCTGACTAATACTTCACCTTCATTCTAGATTAGCAAAATCACAAACAATTTTCTTGATTTACTTTATGTCATTCTTCTGTAGAAAAAAATACATTCTAAATAACAGTTCGCTAATTTACATTTTCCTTTTGTCAAAGAAATTTCCAGGTCAGGGCTGCTCATTGGTCTAAGAAAACAAAATTGATTTATGTTTATTTTGATTGGCTCTGAATATAACACAAGCCAAGCCTATGAATATTATAATCAATTTTCTATTTCAAATTCAAAGATTTGCATGTTGCGTCTCCTCACTGAAATAGTTTATAGAAAAGTTATTATGGTAGATATAATCGCATCTCTGTTCATATCTAATAATTTTCAATGAAGTCAACAAATTTATTTCCAGTTGTATCTTCTTTTTAGAACAAAGCATTAGTCCACATTACTGCAGCCTTCCTAATTTAATGTTGTTCTCCTGATGTGCTTCAGCTATAAATCTCATATTCCCCAGCCAGAATGGAAGGGATGAGAACTGTAGTCCCTGCACATCTGGAAAGTACCAGAATGATGAATACTTATATAATCTATTTCAATAGTTCACATTAAAATTGGTCAACAAGGTGAATCAATGTTTATTTGCAGTACAGCTGCACAATACAGGTAGTCCTCGACTTATGACAATTGAGCTCAAAATTTATGTTGCTGAGATAGTTGTTACATGAGTTTTGTCCCATTTTACGAGCTTTCCTGCCATAGTTGTTAAGTGAATCTGGTTATTAAGTTAGTAACATCGTTGTTAAGTGAATCTGGCTTCCCCCTTGACTTTGCTTGTCAGAATATCACAAAAGAGGATCATGTGACCCTGGAACATTGCAACTGTCACAAATATGAGTCAGTTGCCAAACATCTGAATTTTGATCACATGACCATGGAAGTGTGAAAAATGGTCATAAGTCACTTTTTCCAGTGCCATTGTAACCTTGGATGGTCACTAAACAAACTGTTGTAAAACGAGGACTACCTGTATACCACATGGCATGGGAAGCAAGAAAATGCTTCTTCCTCCCAATAGTACATGTTAACTTTTGAGCAAGATTTGCAAATTAATCTTTTATTGCTAGTATTCAGAAATATTCTAAGTACCTCAAAATCACAAAGCAGATCCTGAAAAGCAGTTGAATTTGGAATAATGGATGTTTCGTGGCCACTATCCACAGTTCCCACTAAAGAAAAGGTCAGATGTAGAATGTGGCTATTCAAAAGACAACGTTTCTTCTTTAACAGCATGGCCAACAACTGGAAGAAGAGGGAACCACATAGAGATACTGAAACGCAACGTTTCTGAATTCTGCAATCTCAAAGCATTTTACAGACAAACAAATTCTAGCACAGAAAAACAGTCACACAGCGAAGCCTGTCTTATGAGGGGTCCTTGGTGCTCCCTGAGCTTGCTTGTTCTCTTGCAGATGTTTCATTACCCAAACTAGGTAACATCATCAGTGTTAGTAAAGGAATAGGGTTTGCACTCAGTTTTTATAAAAACTTCATATATGACCGGCTCAAGATTGGCTCAGCCTTCCATCCTTCCAAAGTCGGTAAAATGAGTTCCCATTATTTAGGAACAAAATACTAATTTTTGTTAACCCTTAGCTAAGCACATTATCTTCACTCCTGGGATGCATCCATGTGTGTATCCAATATGCAAGCACAACCTATCATAAATGATGCTTGCTGATCTGGTCTCTTTCCTGTATCAAGTAATGTGTGAGGTCTACTGATGGACAAAGTTGAGTAGCATAACATTTGTTGAGTCAGTACCGAAAACTAGCCAGCTGCACATAAATAAGTTTTCAGCTTACCTGCTTGGCTATAGTAAAAAAGTAAGGTTTGGCTTCAGTTTATATATATATATATATATATATATATATATATATATATATATATATATATATATATATATATATATATATATATATATATATATATATATATATATATATATATGTATCCTTTTTTTGCATTCTTGAAACGAAATCATTTTTATATTATGCACTAGTATCATGTGTATATCATTATAATGGCATATCATGCCATTAAGTATTTATATATTTACACTTTATTCTGATAGCAAATTTATAATTTAATAATAAGAATTATTGTTCTTGTATTTTTAACTTTGTTGTTGTTGTTAGTTGCGAAGTCGTGTCCGACCCATCGCGACCCCATGGACAACGTTCCTCCAGGCCTTCCTGTCCTCTACCATCTTCTGGAGTCCATTTAAGCTCACACCTACTGCTTCAATTTTTAACTTTAGGGAAGACAAATTAAGAACTGATGCAGCCAGGCTAATGCAGTGATCTGATGATGTCAATTAAATTCTCAGTTCATTTGGGGGGGGGGGGGGGAGAACCCCTCATCCTGCCAACCTCACTTCAGAAGCTGAAGCTCATGCAAATACATACTGCTGGATCACTGTAGGTGATGGCATCTCGCTTTGGATTAGAACAATAAACCTTTTCTTATGATGGAAAAACATTCCCGTTTTGCAGGAGAGGCTTTTGCCATGTACCCAAATGAAATGTTACATTTTAAATCAATTATATAAGTAAAACCACCTCCAATAAATGTCCTTCAATGGACACAGATGGTGTAGTGCCCTTGATCGTCCTAGCAATAAAGCTTCCCATTTGCTTCTCTTCAGGATCCTACGAGTCCTTCCTTTCAATCTGGCAAACACTACGTGTCTCTGCTGAGCTGACAGCTGACCATGTTGTGCTGCCTAAACTGTAAAGCCATGGCGTCATGCTGTCACTGCTTGAAATTTTGCAATACCGTTTGCCAGGGAATTTGCGCAGCAACTGTCCAAATGAAGTCAGAGACCCTGACACAAACTTGTAGTTTTATATAAATAAATATATTTTAACATTTGTATTTACAGCAGACAAGATAGCCAAGGAAGACGGGAACATCATGAGGTAAATCAAAACAGCATACAGAACACACAGGCGGGAAAAAGGCGGGGAAAAAAGGCAAACTCCCCCTTTATACCCACAGCAGCCAATCATAGTGTAGATCAGCGGCTCCCAACCTTTTGGACACCAGGGATCGGTTCCGTGGAGAGAGGTTTTTTCCACGGACTGGAGGGGACCTGGTTTCGTGTGCTGCCTGCATCCCGCAGATGGGGTTTCACTTGTTTGCATGGCCCGGTTTTTGGCATGCTGCGGCCTGGTGCCAGTCGATGGACCGGGGGTTGGGGACCCCTGGTGTAGATTGCCTCATGCATGAGCCAGCCTTCTCCAACCAATCAACTATAACTGTGTGTTCTGGCCCACTGTACACTTCACTGTACCAGCTGCTAAATTTAATATCCTAACTTAATTCTTTCCCCACTCTTCCAACCTAGTATGTGCATCTGATTCTAAGATGAAATGCAATGAATTTCACCCAAATGTGATCCACATAAACAGTTTTGTTTATCTTTACACACACCTGATAACCTTTGATTCTTTCCATTTCTTTGCTAGCAAGAGGATTGCTCTTGACCACACAAACAAGGGCCTTCACAGCAGCATAAAGTCCTTCTACGTCCGATGCCATGGCTACTAGGCCCAAAATAGCAGCAGCTCCACCAATGTACTGCAGTGTAGTTGCAACAGGCTTAGGGACAAATGTTCTTACCCCTACATGGAGGTGGCAAAATAAAATAAAAACAATTACAATCAGTTTTACAGCATAATCATCAACTTAAGTATTACTTCAAAAATAAATAAATAGCAAATGTTCCAATTTCCTTTATCTTGCCTTATTTAAAAATAATAAGTGAAAAAAATGTATCATATGTAATTCTGAGTTACATTGCTGATCCTGTAGAGGTTGCCAATAATGGAGAATAAAGCCAAATAATCAGTTCAAACTTTTGTGTTTTCATACATGTATTCAGACTTCTAACACGTTTTGAGGTTCTTCTA
The DNA here is from genome assembly GCA_023970755.1 of Azemiops feae. Taxonomy (NCBI): domain Eukaryota; kingdom Metazoa; phylum Chordata; class Lepidosauria; order Squamata; family Viperidae; genus Azemiops; species Azemiops feae. Next base: position 611,753 of record JALGBA010000759.1, read on the forward strand.
TGCAGCAAACAAAAAGAGCTACAGTCCTTGTTTACTGACCATTCAATGATGGTTAGAAGTTATCCAGTGCTGAAAGGAGAAAAAAAAACCTTTACAGCCCATTTACAACTTTTGCAGCACCTCAGTCGTGTGATTGCATTACAGTAAATACACATTGTCCTATATCTGAGCTATTTCTTTTTTCTGCCCTTGCACAATAGAGACACTGGAGAGAAAGGGATTGCAAGAGATTAAGCTGTTTGCTCTTCTACACACTGAAATCAATGTATTTGCATCAGCTCAGGGCTGAGAACTATTGTTTATAGTATGCTTTTGCATTCCCTCCTCTCTAATCTTTCCATTCTGTGTGAATGGGAGGGGAGAAAAAAAGCAAGCAATTTCTGTAAAATCTCACCTTTGCCTGACCATTTTCTCTATAGAGCAGAGAAACTAGAGAGGAAGGTATTGCAAGAGAGTAAGCTGTTTTCTACACATCTCAAGCAATGTGATTACACCAGGAGTGGGAAAGCGATCCCAATTGGGATCAGCAACTTGGTTGTTAAGTGAAGTAAAAATGTGACTGGGCTTACAATCTTACTTCAGCTTTCCTCTGCTTTAGACCTAGAAAGGTTGCCAATGTGAGGATTGATTGCAAAGTTAATTTTTTATCACCTTTGTAACTGCGAATAGTTGCAGTACAAGATAGTTGCTAAATGATGACTATCTTGTTTAGATTTGGGATCAGGACTGGTAAGGATAGGATAGGATAGGATAGGATAGGATAGGATAGGATAGGATAGGATAGGATAGGATAGGATAGGATAGGATAGGATAGGATAGGATAGGATAGGATAGGATAGAATAGCAGAGTTGGAAGGGACCTTGGAGGTCTTCTAGTCCAACTCTCTGCTCAGGCAGGAAACCCTATACCATTTCAGACAAATGGTTGTTTAACCTCTTCTTAAAAACTTCCAGTGTTGGAGCATTCACAACTTCTGGAGGCAAGTTGTTCCACTGATTAATTGTTCTGTCAGGAAATTTCTCCTTAGTTCTAGGTTGCTTCTCTCCTTGGTTAGTTTCCATCCATTGCTTCTTGTCTTGCCTTCAGGTGCTTTGTAGAATAGCTTGATTCCCTCCCTCCCTCGCTAAGATATTGGAACACTGCTATCATGTCACCCCTAGTCCTTCTTTTCACTGAACTAGATATACCCAATTCCAGCAACTGTTCTTTATATGTTTTAGCATCCAATTCCCTAATCATATTTGTTGCTCTTTTTTGCACTCTTTCTAGAGTCTCAACATCTTTTTTACATTGTGGTGACCAAAACTGGATGCAGTATTCCAAGTGTGGTCTTAACATGGCATTATAAAGTGGTATTAACACTTCACGTGATCTTGATTCTATCCCTCTGTTAATGCAGCTTAGAACTGTGTTGGCTTTTTTGGCAAGTGCAGCACACTGCTGGCTCATATTTAATTTTTGGCAACTGAATGAGCCCTCCTTAATTAATTGATACTGAACAGTAATTTTTAACGTAACAGACTGAAGAAGCATTACATACTTGAGTAATCACCATACAAAACACGTATCATTTTATTTCAATGTTTTCTCACCCAGATATCCTATCAAAGCTGCACCAATGGTACGCGCAGGTCCATTTAAATGTCCTCCTGAATTGTGGAGCAGTTTTACTGGAGTGGCATTTTCATGAGATGAAATAGCTAACTAATGAGTAACGACAAAAAAACCTTTGTTTAGACAGAGTTTATAGGAACAATATATTTTGAGCATTTTCACAGATTGGCAGAAAAACAAACTCCTCAAGCCTAAGAGAAGAAAGGTTAGGTATGATTCTGGGATTAACACAAAAGAAGAATAGTAGAAAGGAACTGTTTCCTTGTAAAACGGAAGAAACATTTTTTTTCAGTTAGACAATATCAGAAACAGTTTAGCAAACATCTTTAATTTTCCCAGCTTGAAGATAAACACTTTGTGAACACTAGTCATCACTTAGGCTAAGCTTCTAACTCTCAAATCCAAAACTACAGTTAATGGGAATCATTCATTTCTAAAAGCTGTGAGAGGATGTAGCATCAAGTAGAATGCGTTATGGAGAAGCAAATAATCAACAACTTCTCTTTTTTTGGTACACAGCCTTTAAATAGGCTGTTTTCTCAGCCTCTCTTAGAAAGCCTCTTTCTCTCTCTGGTCAATTCATAAGCCATTTGCCTTTGATCAGCTCCCATTATGCACCTCTATTATAGAAACATTTATAGGTAGTCCTTGACTTACAACCACGACTGAGCCCAAATCTTCCATCGCTAAGCAAGACAGTTGTTAAGTGAGTTGTGCCCCATTTTACAACCCTTTTGCCACAGTTGTTAAGAGAATCACTGTAGTTGTTAAGCAAATCTAGCTTGTCCCATTGACTTTGCTTGTCGGAAGCCAGCTAGGAAGGCTACAAATGGTGATCAAATGACCCCAGGACAGCGCAACTTTGTAAGTACATGCCAGTTGCCAAGCACCCAAATTGTGTACATGTGGCCACGGGGATTTGTATGTGTCACAAGTCACTTTTTTCAGGGTCATTGTAACTTCAAATGATCACTAAACAAAGTGGGTAAGTCAAGTACATCATATGAGATTACAAAGCCAGTATCCACTGGAATACTCCAAAGTGTAAGTTAGCTGCAATAACTCATGTAACTTCGTCCCTCCGAAGTATAAAAGAGGTAACAAAAACACACTTTTTAAACCACCTGGAGCCACCAAGAGTGAGTTGGGTGGCCATATAAATTTTCTTAATAAAAAATACTTAGGAACTAAATACTCATTTGTTCTTTGTTAACCTTTAGCTGTGCACATTATCTTCTAACCTGGGATGTATCCATGAGTGGACCCAATATACAAGCACAACCTATCATAAAAGATGCTTGCCAATCTGGTCTGTCTCGTGTATCAAATAAAGTGTGAGGTCTACTGATGGTCAAAGTTGAGTATTGCAACGTTTGTTGAGTCAATACCAAAAACTAGCAAGCTACACATAAAAAAGTTTTCCGCTTACCTGCTTGGCTATGGCCTTACTGTCCAATTTGTTATAAACTTTTCTAATCCTTGCCACTGTCAGTGAGGAAACAGAGAGCGCGTAGAGGCCAAAAGAAACCTTCTCCTCTGGGACCAATGACACTGGAGATGGACTGATTCCTTCTGCTTTGGAATCTTTACCTTCAAACAAGAGAGTCATTTCACTGTGAGGTGATATAATATAGATTATAAACCAGATGAGATGCAATCTTTAAACCAAATTTCACCACAATTGGGAATACCCTAGGACAGGGGTAGGCAACCTTGGCTCTTTTATGACTCGTGGACTTCAACTCCCAGAATTCCTGAGCCAGTATGGCTGGCTCAGGAATTCTGGGAGTTGAAGTCCACGAGTCATAAAAGAGCCAAGGTTGCCTACCCCTGCCCTAGGAGACTTTAGAAAAGGATTTTTTTTAGAATTAGCTTCTATTTCCAATATAGTTATAGTGCAGAATTATGGGTTAAGAGAAAAATATTTAGCCTAAGATCCAGTCAAGAATAGCAACGAAAACCCTTTCCAAAGCAAATCAAATATTCATCCTATCCAGTATTTAGTTTGCTACTATAAGCGCAAATGTAATAGCTTTTAACTTCACAGGAACTACAACTTTGAAACAAGTTGCTCTCCTTCCATGTAAATTCTAAGAGTTGCTTAGCAATGGATAACATTTATCCATGTCATGCAGCCTTAACAATATTGCTAGTTGCTATGATAAATGAGTTGCAAATTTCCCTCCATTCCAGTTGGTCTCACCCTACTCTGTTTTGCAATGGCTCAGTTGTTTTTCTCATTAAAAACAAAGCTCCAGCAGTAGGTTGGCCCAATTACAATTAGAGGGACTGTGTATGAAATGTTGTCCTCTCCCAACAAGGCAGAACTGCTAGAAGAGACACAAGAATGGGAAGAGTAAATCTCTGCTCCCAGTGACAGACCCAGATTCAATTCAATCTTGCATCATTATCCTGGGTCATGTATATTTGCCTTAATTCATCTGTTCTGCACCCACTCCTACCATCTACCTAAATGTCTGCAGACTGGAAAAGCAAAACCTAGGTCAGGGGTAGGCAACCTTGGCTCTTTTATGACTCGTGGACTTCAACTCCCAGAATTCCTGAGCCAGCCATGCTGAGGGGAAAGGGAAAGGTTTCCAAGCTGAGCCATGCTGGCTCAAGAATTCTGGGAATTGAAGTCCACGAGTCATAAAAGAGCCAAGGTTGCCTACCCCTGACCTAGGTGGTTAATTCTTAACATCTTAACATCTAAATTCAAACGACATACAGAAAACCTAAACAAATCATATTTTTATACGTAGTCCTCACTTCCTGACCACAATTGGGACTAGCAACATTGTTAGGTACCCCAGTTGCTAAGTGAACACACTGGACTTAAAAGCAACTTCCACTTTGTCATTAAGCAAATCACAGTGGTCATTCGGTGAGACATTATTATGTGATTGAAACTTGCAATCTCACTGCTGTGTTTTCCATTACTTCTGTTGTTGGTTGTGCACAGATGGCAGTTGTTGTGACTATAGGAAGCAGCAGTTACAACCGTTGTAAACAACCATTTGCAATGTTGAATATGTATATTTTAATTAATTTGGGCTTTAGTTCAGATTTGAACATCACACAAAGCCCATCATATAAACCTGAAGATTGCATTTAGCCAGTCAGCATGATATGTAAAAGCACCCTAAAATGGTGCATAAGTATTAACTAAATTTATTAATGTATTTTTTATGAAAATTTGATATATTGCTACTTCCAAATGCATCATCCTCAAATATTTAGGGCCACAGTTTCTAGTAGATGCAATTGGTAAGACCTTTGGTCAAAATATAAATCATATTCCTATATTTCACTTTAGAAACATTTAAGATTCAGGCCAAAACAATAGTACAATCTCTTCATGCCAATGTCAAAAATGGATTAGCTGTCTCAGTCCAAGGAGCAAATTAAGAGATAACATCCTAGAGAAAAAAATTAAAGGTGAAAGATTGTTTATTTGATAAACACTTCTCAAATTGTTATTATGAAGAGTAATTTACAAAATCTTGTTTTCCACATAATCTCAGAAAAACTAATATTACACTTTCAAACCCGTTTACTCAGAAGCCTCTCTGCATTACACCTAGTAAAATCAGCAGTAGATTCTGGATCAAACCATTCTTCCGTACATCTTCCACTTTTTATCCTGAAGCCCAAACTAAAATATTTTTGAGGAATAGCTTCTTGCCCCTTTTCAAAATACTATCAAGATACTGTTCTTTTTTTTTTTTGGGGGGGGGGGGGAGAGATAAATTGTCGAAAAGTCAAATCTTTAAGAAAGATATCTAAATTAGGATTTGTTTTACTTACAAGGCATATATACAGCTTGGAAACTTCCAACATAGTTTGGACCAAGTTCATAAATCGTGCTAATGCTTGATGGAGGTAAGACTTCCTCTAAGAAATGGGTTGGTCCCAGTCGCCAAACGAGTGAGGAGAGCTGTCGCTGGGCAGGCGGTGTGCCTATATAGGCATAAACTGTACTAACTATTGGTGGATTGGCACAACTTGAACCGCCAGGGCTACTGTGAATATAGTGAAACTGTAAAATACGTTAATGCAAGACTATCATACCTATTCTATAGACAAATAAATTTACATGCTCTACCGATGATTAATCCCCACAGGCTGCCACCAAACCATCTAGTTTTTTTTTCTACCATCCTGCTCTGTGTACATAAGAAATCAGCAGAACTAGCACCATATGTAGTTTATTTTGACACTTCTATGTGCTAAGAAAGGAAAGCAAATGTTTATTCAGGCTCCTGTCCAATTAAAAATATACACAATCTAATTATAAGCTTTTTAATCGGAGGAAATCTTCATGTATTAAGCCTGCATTTAAGAGGGTTAATGTACTGTATAAACATATCTGTACTTTCAGATGTATTTAAGGAGATAATTCTATTTTTTTTTTTTTGGCATCAGACAATATCACCAAGGATAAGACATACAGGTAGTTCTCTATATATACCCCTTCTCCCCCCCCCCCCCCCCCCCGGTGGCACCCACAGTATTCTGCACCCCTTCATTTTCATGCTGGCTTAAGCTTTCTACTTAATTTTATGTAACTTCTAAATGTGTTATGGTTTTCCAGACTAGAATATTCTTCAAAAACTCTCAATTTAATACGAATTAAGCACTGATGTCTTTTATTTAACATATGCCTTTAATCACAAGTCAATTCTGTTTTTGGAAGAATCAGGATAGGGGCCAGCAACACTTCTTCAAGTTGGACTAGGGCAGAACCCCTGAGCCAGCCACGAGTCATAAAAGAGCCAAGGTTGCCTACCCCTGGACTAGGGAACCCAAACAGAACAACACGAAGAGCATAAGAAATCTTTTTAGATATGGCCAAACAATGTAGCTTTGATTTCAGAAAGCCAGATTCACTCTTCCTATGAATAGCAATCATCATGGGTCCTGTGATACAAGGACTTTGATGTCGCACGCAAGTACTAAGGGATAAGAGCTTGCATTGTGACATCACCATGCATGTTTTGTCATTTTGACAAAATCTGGGCTTGCCACAAAAAAAACCCCGGCAAACGTGAACTTAATATCACAAAGTGAAACAATATAAAAGCTAAAGGTTTCCCCTGGCCAGTCATGTCCAACTCTAGGGGGCGATGCTCGTCTCTGTTTCGTAGCCAAGGGAGTGTAGTCCGAAGACACTTCTGTGGTCATCTGGCCAGCATGACTATACACTGAGTCACGCAGAACACTGTTACCTTCCCACCGAAGTGGTACCTATTTATCTATTCGCATTTGCATGCTTTGGAACTGCTAGGTGAGCAGGAGCTAGGGCAAGTAACGGGAGCTCACCCCATCGCATGGCGCTTGGGTCTCAAACCCGGGCTGTCAGCTTTCCAGCTGACAAGCTCAGGGTCTTTAACTGCTAAGCCATTGTGTCCCTGAAACAACATAAAGCAACTGCCACCAGCACTTGAGAATATATACTATCATATATATTTTTCTAGTAAGGGTAGGTGCTATAGACTCTGAATTACCTTTACTGTGTTAATCAGCTGTCCATCAATGTAAAGTGCAGCAGTGCTATTTTTCAGCATGCCTTTGCTCATTACCAGAACCATGTGATGCCACTGGCCTTCCACTATATGGTCACCACAACGAAAACGAGCACAACAGGGCAGAATCTCATAGCAGGATGATTCCTCATTGAAGTCATCAGCTGGAGACAAAAGAAGACTGGATGAGAGTTTCAGTGGCCAAAGGTATATTGGCAACGGTCAACCCCCGCAAAAGAAGGAAACAGTCTGGTATGCACAATTCCCTTCAAAAATAATAGCCCCTGAGTCTGGTACTCTAATTTGGCTTCAAATTTATCAAATGAAAACATTAGAAATTCAGAGTACAAAGCAGTTAACCGCTTGAATGTTTGCATTCAGTACACCATCACAACAAAGGACCAGATACAGAAAAGAGTCAAAGTTAAGACTACATTAGAATAAATTAATAAATGTATGTTAATATTAATAGACTATCCATTTTCATTTACTAGGCAAGCCATCTGGAATGGAATCACAGGTATTTAACTTTCACTACTAGCAACATTAAAAAGCTACATTTGGCTCCAATGCCATACTAGGTAGCTTTTGACTTATGACCGGTCGCTTAGCGGCTGGTTAAAGTTATGGCAGACTTCCTCAGGGGTACTTACAACCCAGTTCTGAAGTTCCTTCAGCCAACTCCCTGTGTGGTCATGTGACTGACTGCACGTTGGGCGTTTGGCACAACCGGCCAGGATTTATAGTTCATTTGCAAGTTCCTGCAGTCAATTTTATAACTTTTTTTTTTTGCAGAAAGAAAGTTATAAAATTGAGTCAGTCATGTGGGTGACCTAATTTACAACCATCACGACCTACGACCGTGAACAGCAAGCTCCATTTTGGTTGCAAGTTGAGGACTACCTGTTTTAAGTTATTGTAGTGGAAGGGGGAAAATTAGCTGAAGAACCTCTTCATCATATTTAGGTTCGATTTCAATAATTGGAAGTTCAGGGCACTCAACAAATTAAGACTTTAAGTTTACAACCTTACTGTTCCAGCTCATCGCTTATTCCCCCATGCCCCCCATCATAGTTTGTTGGAGCAGGAATGTTATTTCAAAATGAAGCTTGTTTGTCCTAAAGTGAAAAAAATATTGATGAAATGTCTCTAGGCAGGCTGGTTCTTACCATAATTTTGAAGCAGTTCTTCTTTAGTTGAAACAATAAGTGATCGGTCTTTTACTGACAGGACGATAGCAAGACATATATAGTGCTGTTCAGAGCTGTTTGCCCGCCTTACAATTGTAAGTAACCTGATTGGATGATAATTTGGGGCTGTGCTAAAATGTTCCACACAAAACCAACTTGAAAAGCTTAATCCAGATGGAGGTGGGAAAAGCCGTTCTCCTGTAAGAGAAAATGACAGGAAATTGTGAATGCTCCAACATTGGAAGTTTTAAAGAAGAGACTGGACAGCCATTTGTCTGAAATTGTATAGGGTTTCCTGCCTGAGCAGGGGATTGGACTAGATGACCTCCAAGGTGCCTTCCATCATCATTATCATTATCATTATCATCATCATCTATTAACTCTTTCTCCAAATTCTTTACATATCTAGCTTAAATATTTTAATCTTGCAGCTGTCTACACAGCTGGATACTATGAATTTCTGGGAGTAGTAAAAATAAAAATATTACTTATACATGATTATATAATAATAATAAATTAGTATAATAATCTTATCCACATCAAACAAATATAAAATATGAAGGGACATAAAATTATATAATGTATTAATGTATCTGGGAATCACTGCCCACATTTCCTGATTGCTATTGAATAGTAAATATAGAAGTGATATGAACAACATATATATTCAATCACAAAAAGGTTTATGAGACTTGTTATTTGTTTCAACTGCTTGCAGCCAATCACTAAACATTTTCCTATATTATTTCCCCTTTTCTCCTAGTGTATGAAGGGAAAAGAAATGTTGAACAGAATGTATTGAAAGCTTCCTCCCTCTCTTCCTTCCATTTATATACAACCCATTTTTTACACGCTTTCAGTGATTTACATCACATAAAATCCTTACAGTAAATCATTCACCCAATTGTTAGTGGATTCAGCTATACTCTAATAATCAGTTAATTTTAGTTGCTGTAACTCTTCTGTCATTTTTCTCTGCTTATGCTTCTCACAATATAATGGAACACTAGCAACCTGCATCTCAGAAAACAATACACAAAACACATATATCTAAGACTGAATAGAACACATCTATGCTGAGCCAGCTTGGCTGGCTAAAGGAATTCTGGGAGTTGAAGTTCAGAAGTCATAAAAAGGCCATACTTTCCCACCCCTGATCTAAGCGGACAACAACCAAGGACTCACCAGTTCCAATTCCACTGACTACAGTGCCATCAATCAAACCTGTAGTGACAACATTATTGGTTGGTGCATTGTGAGGTGCCAAACTAGGTAAGAACAGGCAACTATGAAAAAGAGATGAATGAATTAGGAACAGTTTCTGAACAATAAATGAATAAACAATAAATAAACTATCTACAGTAAATTAGATCAAAAGCTAGCTCTTTTGTAGTTATCTGGACCTAAAACTGATGACAGTAGCATCAATACATTACTAAAAACTGACAAAAATTCATAAATCAAACATTTAAGAAAGTTTGACAAAACACCTATAGAAATGTTGAAATCCCTATTTGGAGTAAGAGACAAAAAATGGCCTTTAACCTGCAGCTTTCGATAGGAATTGCAAACCAGGGAATGCCAGCACATATAGATTGATTGAAGAATAGTGGTACTCACTCACACCCCACTCATACTGACACACACGCAGACACACAAATCCTCAAAAGAGATCATAAGTATATAATAAGTAAAAATTAATATCGTAGAAATACTCTCTGAAGCACAAACATGGTGAGGAATAGGAATAAATATCATATTGGGGCTTTCCTAGATGTCACTGTTAAGAGCAGTGATGGAAAACCTGCTCTTTCCAGGTTGCAGACAAGCCCCCAAATCCCTTTTCTATGGCCCAGAGGACCTTCTCCACCACAATTACTCAAAATTGCCCGCATGGTTTTCTTGCATTTTGAGGGGGAAATGGTAGAAACTTTACCGTAAGCCTAAAATAAAACTGTCATACTTCAAAATAAATAACATCCATCTTCTCAGTTGCACCCACATGCATGATGTTCCCTCATCATTTTGCATCACTGTTCCATTTATTGGACCCAAAATATGTTTTCCCGCCTCCCATAAATATTTCCAAATGTCAGGAGACATTTGCCATTTGTTTTTCCACCTGTCTGTTTGATGGTACATTTATCTCTATACTGGGAAAAACTTGCTGATGTTCTTTGAATAAGACCCAAGATTAACAAACCATGGGAAACATCAATCAGATACAGCTACGTCATTCAAAGTCAGTGTGCGTGTGTGTTGAAGGGAAGATTCGCACAAAAAGATGGCACAATGAGGACACAGTGGATTTATGTCACAATTTTGATGTGTTAATCACTGAGCTAGAATTACGTCCAAGGATCCTACCTCCTTTTTTTGGAAGACAGGAATAAGAATATTCTAAGGATATAATTCAATATTTCAGCATGTGAAATACAAAAAGGTTATAAACTCACATTATGCTTTTACAATCTAAATTTCTTTACGGACCAGTTCATCAAAAATCCAAGCAATTTCCATAAACCACATAATGAAATATATTGAACTTTATATGATCATCAAGTGCCCTTCCAGACTTAGACAATTAGATATAAGGGTCATTCTTACCGGAAAAAAAAAGTTCTAACACATAAAAAGTAATGCTTTGTGGGGTGGTCCAAACTTAAAACTTTGTTACAGAAGAATGTGTAACATCAAAAGCAGCCTTCCATGTCACATTTTATGGTTGTAAAACCAAAACAACCCATTTAAACATCCATGAAGAACAATAAATTAAGATAAAAGATTTTGCAAGACCGTACCCAAACCCTTCAAGAGAAGTGTCAAATTCAATAAATGCAGGCGTAACTGATGATCCATGAAGTCTAATATCATGTGGGGTTGTCATAGAAACCAAACATTTTACTCTTGTCAAAGGCACGGTGCTTCCTTCAGCTGGCTTCAAAAGGCTCTTGCTAATCCTGTAGTGGGTGTCTTCGTGTAAGCTGAAAACACAGTCAGTACCAAGACCTTCCATTGATGTCACCATACTGTCTATAGTAGGAATTAAGAAAGAAAAAAAAAGCTGTAAAAAGAATAGCTGTGCTAATAGCAAATGTGAAAAAAGGAAGAGGTTGAGCTAATGGAGAAAGGAAGAAAAAAAAGGTTTGTTGATCGATATTAAGTCCCACATAATGTGAATAAAATGTGATTCACGGATTCTACATGGATGAGCTATCAGCAATGGACTTACAGGATTCTAAAAATGATTAGACCAATTATAAAATCAGTCCTCAAAATGATAATGGAAGTTATAAAAGTCAAGGCTATCCATAATAGACAAAAGAACCAAAAAGCAATTTATATAATTGAAAGCATTTAAATTTTAACCCATGAAATTCCAATGAAATCATTCACTGGAAAAGAGTCAAATCCTCCTCCTATGCTGGTTTAATTGGACTGTGAATGAAATCTTAAGATATTATTTTTCTTCTAGTTAATTCTCATATTGTCAAAGAAAATCTATGTGGTCATTAAGAGACAATATCAATTTGATGGCATATAATCAACCTATCAGTCATTGCACATCTTAATGACACGTAGTAGCATCCAAATATATTTTAATTTCCAGAACAATGTCTACCTAAATCCAGTTTAGCCACGTCCTGCCCGCTACGAGTAATCTTTTTCTACTCAGCCTTGTATTGAAATAGAAATTATTAAGTAAACCTCAGCTATTAAAGACACTGGACTAAATGTAACCGTAATACAGTCAGTCTTTTAATCACAATCAAGGTACGTGGCTTTTCTATTATTATCTACAATAATAGTATCAGATATACAGTACTGTTATTATCCAGGCTTTATTCTATTTATGATTTGAAATCAGATTTTGAGGATGGTTTGAGAACTTAAATTATAGAGTTGTTACCAAAAGTGAATATTTAGACCTGAAATGGAAATCCCTAGAAAGACATAAGAGAGACACCACATTGTAATAATGTGGGTTACTTCCAATTCCTTATCCGAGGTTAAATAATTTTTAGAATTGTACTCAATCAGTTTTTTCTATTACTATTCCAAAAAGCCTCTGTAACAATACAAGCAAATCTCACTAGCACTCATTCTAAATTTTGCTCAAAGAATTACTAGATTTTTAAGAACTGCTAGAAGAACCCCAGACACTTTTTTTAGTGTTTGAACACTTACTTCTCATCTCTGGCTCATAAGTGAGTGAGCTTGGTTTATGTACACGATACCGCTTCAATAGTTTTTTATCCCAGGCTCCACAATTCAGAGGATTTCCCAAGCGTAAAAATTCCCTGAAGAAAAATGGAAAGGAAAATAAAGGGAAGCTTCAGATTACTCTGTATTGCTTATAACTTTAATCTTTAATCCCTTAATCTAAAGGCTTTCACTTGAACTCTTTAATGAAATAAAAAAAAACAACCTGAAACTAATCAAGGTAAAACACATTAAAAGTGTCGAGTCTGTACTGTATGTAAACACATCCGTTAAAATTATTCTTCTATTGTTATTTTGCTTATTTATAACATTTATGGCGTACTTTTGGTCATCAAATAGAATGCAAATCGTCTAATCAAAATAGAAAAGTTGCAATCATTTATGTATACAGGTTGACCTCGGTTTACTACCATTCATTTAGAGATCTGAAAAAGGCGACTCATGACCATTTTTCACACTTACGACCATTGCAGCATCCCTATGGTCAGGTGATCAAAATTCGGGGGTGCTTGGCAACTGGCTCACACTTATGACGGCTGCAGTGTCCCGGGGTCATGTAATCACCTTTTGCGACCTTCTGACAAGCAGAGTCAATGGGGAAGCCGGATTCACTTAACAACCGTGTTACTACCTTCACGACTGCAGAGATTCACTTAACAACTGTGACAAGAAAGGTCGTAAAATGGGGCAAAACTCGCCTAACAACCGTCTTGCTTAGCAAACAGAAATTTTGGGCTCAGCTGTAATCATAAGTCGAGGACTGGCTGTTATTTCATTAGCATCCGTGTGATCTCTTGACTTTATTGTGTAGTTTTAGGAACTACACCAAGTGGAGAAGTAGAGATAAATGATGGCTCTCGTTGGCCGGTTCTGAACGATAACCTGAAGTAAGCCAAACTTTCTCACTTACCGCAGCACCATTGGTTCCAATGTCTGAGAAGCCAACCTTTCAAACATCCTTTGGAGAGGAGGATGCAAAGAGTGGTCTTCATCCGTAAGAGCCGCACTGCATTTCTGCAGAAGACGAGCATGAAGCCCAGCTTCACACATAACTTGTTGATTCCTTTCGGTATGTACAAGAGATTGCAAGATGTTGGCCACTGCAAGCTGGAGATCCAGTGCATGCTATATAACACATAAGGCAAAAACACTGTACTTGAATACTGCATATTATACTAAACTGTACATTCTTACTGGAACCACAGAGAGAGATCAGAAATGGGAATTTTATGCTGGTTACCAGCATTAGGGACATTAGTTCCGAGTAAAACAGGCAGACTCAGATTCCCAGTACAAACTGAAAATACACAGGACAACACCTGGAAGGAGATGTTTTGGGGAAAACCAATGGGAAAATTAGTCTTGTTTTCCTCTAAGCCAGGGGTCCCCAACTCCCGGTCTGTGGACCAGCACCGGGCTGTGGCATGTCAGAAACTGGTCCGTGCAAACAAGCGAAGCCCATCCACGGGATGCAGGAAGCATGCAAAACCACACCCATTCCAATCCGCTGAAAAAAATCTCTCTCCACAGAACTGGTGCCCAAAAGGTTGGGGGGGGGGCACTGCTCTAAGCATCATGCCATTGTGTAACCATGTTGTTCCAGGTACCAACCAAAATACAAACTTTCTTTCAATAAACTGAACTAGTAGTGTTATCAGATTCCAGACAGAAAATATATCCTAAGACAGTGATGGCGAACCTTTTAGAGACCCAGTGCCCAAACTGCAACCCAAAACCCACTTATTTATCACCGGGTGCCGGGTGGTCATGGCCACGGTGGTCATGGCAGACTGGATGGGTGGGGCCAGGGTGGCGGGGGCCAGTCCCTTGCCATCTCCGGGGCACAGAGAGGGCTCTGAGTGCCGCCTCTGGCATGCGTGCCATAGGTTCGCCATCACTGTCCTACGATTTAAGTTCACTATGTTTATATCAGTATTTCTCAACCTTGGCCACTTTAATATGTGTGGACTTCAACTCACATCATGCTGGCTGGGGAATTCTGGGAATTGAAGTCCACGAATCTTAAAGTGGCCAAGGTTGAGAAACCCTGGGTTATAGAAACTATTACAGTGGTGGCGAACCTATGGCACGCGTGCCAGAGGTGGCACTCAGAGCCCTCTCTGTGGGCACTTCTCTGAACTGCTGGTGGTGGGCTGCGGAGCCCCAGAGTGCGCCGGTCGAGGGGCCAGCAGGTTGTGGCTGCTGACGGATACTGTCGGCCCCCATGCGCTCGCTGGCCTCTGTGTGCAGGGGCCGATAATGGCACCCCCACCCTGCCTCGCCTTGCCTCGCCTCACCCCGCAGGAGGCCCACCACTCCACCTGCCAGAGACCCCCAGGATCTCCCCCAACCCTGCCTGGCCCCCACAGGCGCCCCTCCCCACGAGCAACATCGAGGTGACCACGCCCACCTTGGTCACACCCATCCTGCCAAGACCACCACAGCCACGCCCACCCAGTGGGCCACGCCCACCTGGCACCCGGCGATAAATAAGTGGGTTTTGGGTTGCAGTTTGGGCACTCGGTCTCTAAAAGGTTTGCCATCACTGAACTATTAGAATGATACACAGTAAAAAGCAATAAAGACTCACTTCTGGCTGTGTAGTTGACCCAACAGAGACCACAAGATCCAGCATAGCCAGCATAGCTCCAGGATGGATAATGACTGCATCTAGACTTTGCAGAAGTAGAGTTCCTTTGTGTAACTTCGCATCAGTGGCGTTTTTGGAAGGGAATACTGAAGAAGCTTGTGGCACTGAATGATAGGCATGTCTAAAGGTGAGAAGGAAAAAATAACAA
Source organism: Azemiops feae (assembly GCA_023970755.1). Lineage (NCBI taxonomy): Eukaryota > Metazoa > Chordata > Lepidosauria > Squamata > Viperidae > Azemiops > Azemiops feae. The sequence continues at coordinate 627,105 of JALGBA010000759.1, forward strand.
ACCCTTAACGCACATTCAGCATTCGAGACTCTTCTCCAAAGAGTTTAATTAAGTACTGAATATTTACAGGTTGGAATAATCATACACTTCATCTATTAATATGCACTGATCTTTGTATTACTACAAATAACTTACATTTTTCTTCCATGCTAATTTGCTCTTTCTCTTATGTTTACAAACATCACAGCAATATTTTTTCCCCCAGAAGATATTTTTGCCCTAATAATGATATGTCAGCTAGTCCAGATGAGCTACAAACCTGTCTGATAACAAGAGGACTTCTCGTCTAAAGATATTCTCAATCATCCAGGTCATGGTTCTCCCAAAAGATGCTTTTTTCCAAAAGGCAACTGGACTTATAAAATGTTTTGCTTCTCATCCAAGAAGCTTCTTCAGTTCTTCAGAACTGAAGACGCTTCTTGGATGAAAAGCAAAACGTTTTCCGAGAAAAAGAAAAAAGAACCAAGAAAAGTCCAGTTGCCTTTTGGAAAAAGTACTTTTGGGACAGGAGGATTTCTCTTTTATTAATCTGGATTGAAAAGGAAGCTTGCACATCATTCCCATACTGTGTAATATATACTGAGCACAACCCATATACATTTAGTCCTTGATTTTCAACCATTCGTTTAGGGGCCATTCAATGTTACAACAACACTGGAAAAAGTGGCTTATGACTGTTTTTCACACTTGCGACTGTTGCAACATCCCCATGGTCACGTGATCACAATTCAGGAAGCAACTGGCACGTATTTATGACAGTTGCACTGTCCCAGGGTCATGCGATCACCATTTGTAATTTTCCTGGCTGGATTTCGACAAACAAAATGGGGGAAGCCCGTCTCAATTATCACATGATTGGCAACAACTGCAGTGATTCGCTTAACAACTGTGTCAAAAAAGGTCATAAAATAGGGCAAAGCTCACTTAACAACTTCCTTGCTTAGCAATGGAAATTCTGGTGTCAACTGTGGTCAATACCATGAAGAATTACATATCTTATACACCTCTTTCTATAGGATATCATCATATTATACTAGATGACGTACACATAGCTCTATAATGTCTAATCCAGTTAGCTGTCACAGAATATTATGCAAATAAATAAACAAACAAATAAATAAATGCCAGTCCTATCACTTTTTCATTCAGGGTTCAGCAACATGTGGTCATCAGAAAGCCTGTAACTAGGTGTACTGAAAACTAAAAACAATTCTGGCCAATTTTAAGTGAAAACATGGGAAAACAGAATTAATTGTAGCCATAAAAGGTAGTGTATATCTCAATTTTAAAAACAAAACATCTGCCTAGCACTGACCTAATTTTGGTTAGCTGCTTTTTGGGGGGGGGGGGAGATGGGGTAATGAAGTCATTTTTTGTTACCATAATTTTTCTGAATTAACACACATAGTTTCCCTTAAAGAAATAAAACATTTGCTCTGTAAATAATCACCTGTCCATACATCCGTTAACAATGGAGCCAAATTTGATGGCATCGTATTAATCTCAAACTGATTCTGTTCTCTGCCGGTGCACTTTGCATCGTCGTAAAAGTTTGCAGTACTGCACTCTTTCCATCTTGCCTCTATCGGCAACATAGTCAGCACATATTAAACATTGGGGGAAACTAGAAATTGCATTTTGTATCACAAAGCCAAACCAGATCACAAAGCTTTCATTCGAGCAAAACTATGGTTGATAAAAAGAAAGAAAACAAAGAAAAGAAAAGAGAAAACAAAAAGACCTAGCTTCAAAGACAATTAGGGGAAAAAAATATCCATAAATGGCCAATAACAACTGGAGACAAGAGGAGGCAAGTCAGTCTGTGGGCTGTTCAATGTTCTGGATGAATATAACACAATCAGTTTGCTCCGTGGTGTACATGCACTTCCTATTGATTAAGGGAAATCTACATCTTAGGTTTAAGATCAATGCTCTATGGCTGACTGGCAATATATCCCTTGAATTACACATTTAGCATCCTCAAGAATGTGGGTGTTTCCAGGGTAAATGACATAGTGACATTGTACTACTGACATCTACATGGTAACTTGATGGAGCAACTCATCTTCTACAAGATGAAATTCCCCCATTGGATTTTGCACTGAAGGAAAACTGAGGCAACTTATCTCACCCTCCAGATCACTAACAGCCATTGGCTTATCTGCACCCCTGCAATGGTGACAGGGGAATACCTCCCTTCCAACATTACAATAACTTACCAAGTAGTCATTTGACTTACACTGAAATGAATAAGTGAAAAAAAAATGGGTGAAAAAAATATATTTGTGTCATGTGAATTATCACTGTGTCTACTCTTTGAACCTTTAGGTAAAACAAGAGCATAAGGGGCATTTTCTGATTTCTATCATTTCTATGGTCGGATCCCTTGCCCTATTTTGTTAAGTGTTGGCCATTTGTGTGGTCCCCTAGAGCAGAGGTCCCCAATCTTTTGGGCACCAGGGACCGGTTCCGTGAAGAAAGGTTTTTCCACGGACCGGAGAGTGCATGGTTTTGTCTGCTGCCCGCATCCTGCAAACGGGGCTTTGCTTGTTTGTGCGGACCGGTTGCTGGCATGCCACAGCCCTGTACTGGTCCACGGACCGAGGGTTGGGGACCCCTGCCCTAGAGTTTAGTGCATTGAAAGTAGTACTTTAAAAAGCCAGTGGTTGCTCACACAGAGAGAAATATTTATTAAATGGGAGTTCCACACTGGAGGTGGCTTCTGTATTGATGGCAAACCCCATCTCCCTGCCCCCCCCCCCAGCTCTCTGCTCTCCATTCATCCATCTTTTTGGTTATCATACAATACTGATATATTTTCAAGTTGTGTTCCTTTTTCATTGTTTGTTTTATAGGTCCTATTATTTTACTTCTGTTCTGCTTATGTTCTCCTTTCATCCCCCCCCCCTTTAATTATTGTAAGCTGCCTAGAGTAACCCCACAGAAAGCAAATAAATTTAACGAGTAAAATTATAAATAGTACGTTTTATTAAGGATGTTTCTGTGCACTCGACTTTCAAAGTAACACTACCTCTACTTCTTTTAACACTTTTTAAAAGCAACTGCTAACTTCTGGGAACTTTTATTTATTTATTTATTTATTTAAATAGCTCATTAAGAGTTTGTGGAAAAACTTTCCGGCTTCGGTCTAGTGGTTAATGCACCAGGCTATAGAATCCAGAAGACAGTGAGTTCTGGTCCCACCTTTAGGCATGAAAACCAGCTGGGTGATTTTGGGCCAGTTATTCGCTCTCTCAGCCCAACCCACCTCACAGGGTTGTTGTTGTGGGGAAAAATCTGAGGAGGAAGGAGTACTAGGTATGTTCACCAACTAAAGTGAAAGTTTCCACATGAATGAATATTTCTAAATGGAGCTACATGCAGTTTGCCACACAGGGGCTCTCAATTTGTGGATTGGGACTCAACAAGGTTTTAAGCAACTTACAATCCTGTCTGTCTATCTATCATAAAGCAAAGCAGACACCCATTTGGACAAAGCTCCAGTTTTGTCTCTGCGGAGAAAGTGGGAACAATTCCATCAACAGACACATTGACCTACAATCGTCCTACGAACCCCTCAGAATCCAAATCAACCACACAGCCAACCAGAGACAGCACCGACCCTCAACCAACCCATGCAAGCCCCCCCTTTCCCCCCCAGCAGTTCACCTCCCAATGACCCTGATCTGATGTAACCTCCCCATCAAAAGACCCATCACAAGGCCCTCATTGATGACTCACACCTGACCCATCAGACGACCTATCACAAGACCCTCACTTGACACACCCACACCGGAAGCCCTTATAAACAGAAGAATACTGACACTGACATCACCTAAACTCCACTGAAGATGTTACCTAGCCTGGTAGCGAAAGGTTCGGAAACCAACCCACCCTCATCCTACACCCGAGCTACAGACATTTGCCACTATTGCAAGTGGGAACACTGTCAAAACTCCCACAAGAGTTTGCCCTTCATTTTGTCTTTGCAACCCTACACGGGCAGTTACAGTCTGCAAAATTTCAGAAGTCCTGAGACAAAGAGATTAAAAATTAATTATTGAAAGTGATATGTTTTTAATTTCTCCCTCATCCCAACATTAGAATTTGAGCCTTAGTTGTAAATTTGAGAGGGGCATTGTTTACTGTTTTACGAGATCACAGAAGTCAGAAGTCTGAGAACCACTGGCTTAAGATACACTCATTTAAGGGATTTTCTATTTAAATCACAACAGGTTTGTGTATGTGTTTTTCACCTAAATATTCATGACTCACTTACATGTCTGCACTGAAGACAATCTCAATCCCAATTAATGTCAGGTTTTATGTAATAGGTGATCTAATTTAAATCTCAGTTGGGGTTGAATGCTGATATTATAGAACAAAAGTGCAGGAAATAGAAAATAATGGGCAATAATTTATGCCCATTCAACTATTATGTAGCTATCATGAGTATTCATCTTTGAGTTCATCTATTTTTCTAAACAGAAACACATTGATCCAAAGTATTTATAACACTCTTGACATATCCAGCATTTCTTAAATAGGGTTCCAGGACCCATATTTTTCCAGACTGAACCTACCAGTAGAAGGAAAGCAGAATGTCTAGAAGACCATATACAGTAATACGATGGCAGACAGAATTTATCAGCTTCATTATGTCCCATTCTCTACTTTTTGTTTTTAATTTTGGAGAATTGGGAGTTAAGAAACTGTATTTTGTGCTCAAGGGATAGTGATATCCAAAGGAATGAATGAACTTTAAGTTCAACTGCAATAAAAAATATTTGAATACAATTTGACAATCTTGGATTACCTGTATAAAATTGCACAATCAAAACACCTCAGAGACGATTCCATATACATGTTACCTAATATCAGAATCTCAATTTTTCTAACTTTTTCTTTTATATAAAGACATTTCCTGTTTAGCTAATCCTAAAGTATGATTTGCAACCTTTTTGTGCCCCTGGTACCATTGTGCAACGTTGTGTGATGAAACAGATGAAACAGAAAAATGAATTAAAAATAGGTGATGTTTCATAAGATTTCCAAATCTCGTGAAATTTCTGCAATATTCCTATTCAAATTCTAAGAAGAATTAGTGAAATTTCAATAATCTTAATAGTTTGGACCAGACTTGGGCATAGGTCGCATAGCTCCACTGAAATAAATTGAACCTACAGGTAGTCCTTGACTTATAGCCACAATTGGGGTTGAAATCTCAGTCTCTATGTGAAACAGTTGTTAAACAAATCATCAGGCCTGATTCTGTGACCATATTACCACAGTTGTTACATGAATAATAGCAATTTACAGCCCTCTCCAAGCGGTTTACAGAGTCAGCATATTGCCGCCAACAATCTGGGTCCTCATTTTACCGACCTCAGCAGGATGGAAGCCTGAGTCAACCTCGAGCCGGTGAGATTTAAGCTACCAAACTGCTGGCAGTCGGACGTCAGCAGAATTAGCCTGCAATACTGCATACATGAATCAAGAAGTTGTTAAGCAAATCTGGCTTCCCCAATTGACTTTGCTTATCAGAAGTCAGCTGGCACAAATCACAGTCACATGACTGCAAGATACTGCCTCCATTGTAAATGCCAGCCAGTTGCTAACCACCCAAATGGCAATCACATAGGTGCCATAATGGCCGTTAACTTCAAGGACAGGTAATATGTCACTTTTTCTAAGTCTGTTGTAACTTTGATCCATTATTAAACAAATGGTCATAAATCAAAGACTACCAGTAGTTATGAATAGCATGCCTGACTCCATTGATTTAATTTCTAACCAATCAAATATAATCTGAATGTTCAACCAACCTTCCTTCCTTCCTTCCTTCCTTCCTTCCTTCCTTCCTTCCTTCCTTCCTTCCTTCCTTCCTTCCTTCCTCCCTCCCTCCCTCCCTCCTTCCTTTTAATAAATCTTTCAGTTAAATTAAATGCAGACAGAGTCATTACATAAAACAGAAAAAAAGCAAGGAGCACAGTTACGGAGGTTCATGATATGTTAACGGTTGTTTTGTGGACTCAATAATAAGAGCCTTAGTCTAGAGCAGGGGTCTTCAAACTTGGCCCTTTTATGACTTATGGACTTCACCTCCCAGAATTCCTCAGCCAGGCACGCTGGCTGAGGAATTCTGGGAGTTGAAGTCCACAAGTCATAAAAGGGCCAAGTTTTGAAGATCCCTGCTCTAGAGAAAGTTTAAAAAAAAACAATTGAAGAAGCACAGAAAGACAAGATCTCAGTTTGGGGAAGGTTAAGAGCCCAACCTTTTCAGCTACAACTTCTGTTTAAAAAAGGATCAGTACCTTTTCCTGGACAAAGCTGGCGTGCCCCAAGGAGAGGGGAGAGAAGACTCATTTGTCAGGCAAGGAGGAATCTGCTCAGCACGACTACAGACAAAACAGACATAGAGGGGACAGAGAGAAGTTAGAAAAGAGAACAGGAGGCTGGAAGCTTGGTTAGTTTTACAGTTTCACCACGAGAAATGGATTTTTCAGGATGAACCAGAAAAGAAGACAAAACATTCAACAAACGAAAACAGAACGAAACGTAGGAAACTACCAAAGACACAGAATAAGCAAATTCATTGTTAACAATGATTCTTGCATTAATGCTGAATTGCTAGATTGAGCTGTTAACAATTGCTTCTTCCCACTGTGACATCATGGATTGTTTAGGATGTCAAAAAGAAAACAGATCACTTTTTAGTACACGTAATATAAGCAGATATGATTAGAGTTTCATAATTAGCACTAATACAGTAGTCTATAATACAGTAGGAAGTCTGCAAAAAAAAAAAGATGCTGAAGTAGAAAGATGTGAATAAGAGGAAACAACAAAAGGGGGGGGGGGAAATACTTATGCAACAATTTTAGCCCAGATTCCTTACATTTCAGCATCAGAGAATACCAATTATTGAGAAATCTGAAAATACTTTAAGTACGAAGATCTTAGTGTGTATAATATTTTAAAAAAAGCAACCATCATCAGTGAAAAATAACTTATTTACACATAGACTTACAATTAAGGGAATATTTAAATGTTGTTATGACTAGACATTAAATATTCCCTGCCTTTGTCACTATGTCGTGTTAATATGACAATATATGCTACACAAATAGCATCAAAATTCAAAATGCTATTACTATAGCTCAATTTTTTCCATCAAAAACAATGAAAAAAGTGTACTGTATTCAATAGTACAATAATGTATATTTAAATATATCAATTTCTAGTAAGAATACCAGTATTTCCAGAAATCAAATGCTTCAAATGCTCTCAAATACTGTAAAAATAATGTATGTTCCAACAAGCATTATTTTAATTCCAAAAACCTTTAAAACTCATATATTAAAGTACGAATTTGGCCCTGCTTTTAAATGGGTCCAATGTTGATTTGTGATTTTTAAAAAAATACTGAATAAAACAAGCAAACAAACCCTCTTTTAAACAAAGGCTTAAAAGTTGGTTTGTTTGCTTGTTTTATTCCAAAAAACAAACAAACAAATGTTTAAAAGAAGGTACTTTTTCTGGAGGAATCCAGAGGTATGAATAAATGATGTTTTTATAGGTAAATATACAGTGACAATGGCACTTCTAAGCTTTTAAAAACAAAAGTATTATTTCAGCAAAACTATCTGCTGTTCGACAACTATTCTCCTACAGAAGCCCTATCCTTCTTTGCCAGCATCCAGATAACACATGGAATCATTACAAAAAACCAAATTCTTACTCCAATACAATTCCCTGTTGTAAACTGTGCATGCAATGTAGTTATAACGTGAGATTATAGACACATAAATCATTTGGCAGTAAAGAGCTGGGACATAAAGAAAATAGTTGGCCCTCATTCATCTTAAAAAGAGTGAGCACTGCACTAAGTTAGCCTTCTCCAGACTAATACTGTATACATGACACAAATTTCAATTTTCCAAAACACACACGACAACAATAGAAGAGAATATTTGTGGTTCAGAGTTGAACTGGTACTTTCTGAGCTTGGTTGTTTTCTTGCAGACGTTTCTTTACCCTACTACATAACTTCATCAGTGCACAAAAATGCGCTGTAAGCAAACAACCAAGCTCAGAGAAGCACCAAAGTCCCCAAAACAAATGGCCTTTGAACATGGCTATGAAATGCCTACGTACATGAATGCTTGTGGAAAGCTACACTAGGGAAGCATCACAGACACGAGACGTGATAGACCCAAATATTCAGAACTCTATTGCAAGCCTACATCATACCTGTCAAAAGAATCTGTAGTTACTTTGTAGAGGTAAATAAAGAGCTTGCTGCAGTGCTTTAAAGTGGGCGAGACGGTATCCATGGAGATGAGGTCATCTTCCAATAGTTTTTGAAACGGCTGGGTATTGGAGGGGAAGACGTTCACAGGACTTAGTTTTCTGGAGTCTGAGAAGCAGCCGAGTAACCTTACGGCATCGGCCAGCTTTTCATACTGGATCTCAGTTCTGAAGAAGTGTGAGTTGGCTGGCTCATAACGCATGGCTGCGGTCAAGGTACACAGCACCGTGTGTAGTAGTTCGAAGACTTGATTCTGGTTCACTTTCTCCCAGCCATTTTTGGGTGGAGAGCATAAGGATCTTTCCATGGCAACCAACAACGAGGTGATATATACAAATCCACCAACTTTCCGGAAAACTGTTCTCGTCCGATGGCTCTCCTTTAGTACTGAAAGCAAGGCCTACATAAGATTTTTAAAATATGGCAGTATGAGTAAGAGAAGCACAGGCTTTCTTAGATGCATCTAGGCACTGACAGATTAAAAGCAATAGCACTTAGACTTATATACCACTCCATAGTGCTTTACAGCACTCTCTGGGTGGTTTATAAAAGCATATTGTCCCCAACAATCTGGATCCTCATTTTGTCAACCTTGGAAGGAGGGTGTCAAAGTCATCCAGTGAACTCCACAACCTGAGTTTCCAATTTACAAAACTCAATCCTGGCCAATACTGTCTCTTAAGTCATTTCTACACTATTATAAAAACATATTCTAATTAGGAATAACAGAGTAACAGAGTTAGAAGGGATCTTAGAGGTCTTCTTGTCCGATCTCATGCTCAAATACCTTTTCAGAAAAGTTCTTGTCTAATCTCTTCTTAAAAACCTCTAGTAATGGAGCACCCACAACTTCTGAAGGCAAACTGTTCCACTGTCTAATTGTTTTCACTGTCCAGAAATTTCTCCTTAGTTCTAGGATGCTTCTCTCCTTGATTAGTTTCCACCCATTGCTTCTTGTCTTGCCTTCAGATGCTTTGGAGAATAAGTTGACTCCCTCTTCTTTGTGGCAACCACTTAGATATTGGAACACTATCTAGTCCTTCATTTTGTTACACTAGATATAGCTACTCTTCTTAAATCACTTGAATAATGAACTAAGTCTTCTATGCTAGTTCTAGAGCAGACATGTCAAACTCGCGATGTCACGTGACGTCACGCGACGTATCGGAGCTTTTCCCCCATTGCTGGCAATGGTGTGGGCGCAGTTTCCTGGTGACGCGTCCGGCCCGCGGGCCAGCAATTTGACACCCCTGTTCTAGAGCATTCATTAAACTCAACTATTTTTCTCATATTTATTATGCAAACTTGATCTTTTTTTAACTTCAAGAATGTCTAAAGATTTTATTTCTTCAGCTGCATTTGTTATTTGGATCATTAAATGACAACTTTCATAACACACACACACACATTGGAATAACAGATTTTAAAACTTGCAATTAGTTTTCAGAATAAAAAGCTTCATAATTATATTTGATTATTGTGACAGAAAGATTAATTTCATAAAATAGAGAAAGAAAATAAGAATTGTGTACTTACTCTTAATATATCAGTCTTCAGCTGCAATTCTGTGGGGGGAGCAGAGTGCATCAATCCTAAGAGTGTCCCCATGTCATCATCACCACTTGGTGACAACACCAGCTGCTGGATTATCATCAGTGCTTGCTGCCTACACTGTGGATATTTTACGATGTTATGTACACACCTTGCTCCTCCAAACTCCCTGAATATGCCTATAATGGAAACAAGTGAAAAGGAATAGATGCAATACCACTAAGGCAATTCAAAGACACTATCAACTGGACCAGGGGTAGGCAACCTTGGCTCTTTTATGACTCGTGGACTTCAACTCCCAGAATTCCTGAGCCAGCCATGCTGAGGGGAAAGGGAGAGGTTTCCAAGCTGAGCCATGCTGGCTCAGGAATTCTGGGAGCCAAGGTTGCCTACCCCTGAACTGGACTATTAACTAGCATAATTATCTATAATGGCTGTCAACTCAAAAATGCCAGTAAACATTCCAAATCAGGAACAGCAGCTTTTCCAAAGATCATAAACTTCAAAGAATTACAACTGTGGCAAAAACTATGTATTTTATTAATCAGTTATTTTATGGGTCTATAGGAAAAACAACACTTGTCTAATGAATCTTATTTTTCTGATTGGGTAACTTTAATAGATTGAGGGAATGTTGCACACATAATATATCTTGACTTTAAGGAAGTATTTGATTAAATTCCTCATGACAGTCTCATTAGTAAATTAGCTAAGCTTGGGCTGGTTGGCATGACAAAATATGCCTAGCTCAAAAACCAAACTCAAAACAATGTTAATCAATAATTCCTAATCAAACTGGAATGAGATACAGGCTTGGTGTGGGGAAGTGAAGAGAATGCATATTAAATCTACACATGATAGAAAATTGGGTAGAATAACTAATGCTCTAGAACAGTGATGGCGAACCTTTTAGAGACCGAGTGCCCAAACTGCAACCCAAAACCCACTTATTTATCGCCGGGTGCCAGGTGGGTGTGGCCCACTGGGTGGGCGTGGCTGTGGTGGTCATGGCAGAATGGGTGGGTATGGCCAAGGTGGGCGTGGTCACCTCGATGTTGCTCGTGGGCAGGGACTCCTGTGGGGGCCGGACAGGGTTGGGGGAGATCCAGGGGGTCTCTGGTGGGTGGGACAGTGGGCAGGAGGCTCATCCTGTGGGATGAGGGGAGGCGAGGCAGGGCGGGGGTGCCATTGTCGCAGGGCAAGGCGATGCAGGGGCCAGGGCGGCTGCTGCCTGACACTGTCGGCCCCCGCACATAGAGGCCAGCGAGCACATGGGGGTCGACGGTGTCCATCATCAGCCACAGCCTGCCGGCCCCTCGACTGACGCACTCTAGGGCTCCGCAGCCCACTGCCAGCAGTTCAGAGAAGCCGCCTGAGCTCGACGGCCGGCCAACAGCTGAGGAGGCGATGCAGTGGGTCGTGCCCGGGAAAAGGAGAGCATGCGAGGCCAGGAGGGACGGGACGGGGGGAGGGAAACCAGCCGTGCTGGGATGCATCCGGCCATGTGGGACCTCGGCGAATTAGCGGGCGGCTGCTTGAAGAGGGATGGTTGCCATCTCCAGGGCATAGCACGCGTGCCCACAGAGAGGGCTCTGAGTGCCACCTCTGGCATGCATGCCATAGGTTCGCCACCACTGCTCTAGAAGCTAATGCTCTAGAAATACTAAAAATTCCAAATGAAATAAGAATTCTGCTATTAATACACCATTTCCCTTCAAACAATTGGTACATTTCACATCTCAAAAACCACACAAATATGAAGCCCAGGACAAAATTAAACACATTTCAAGAACAAACGCCATCGCCTAAGAGTTACTGCTAATATCGTTCAACCAGTCATTTGTCAAATACCTGCATTTGTGTTTGATCCTTGGAGAAGCACTGTCAAGGTCTCCATAACCAGCAAGGCAAGTTGTTTTTGGTCTTCAAGTGAACTGTTATTTTTTGAGTCTCCTACAAAACAATTTTAAGAAGCTATAGCAGAAGAATATGCTTACCCTTCACAACACACACTCATATCATTCAGTCACAGACATGCAAATGCATTTCTTCGATTCTATTATGCTAATTCTGAGTGTCACTGCTACTTTATATATGGTCCTTTATGTAAAATTGCTATGAAAATGAGCATTGGTGTAGCACTCAGCTTTTGAACACTGACTTATCGCAGCTTCACGTTGTTGTATAAAATATAATATTGTTGGACAAGTGTACACAATTTATAGGTGTGGCCATAATGCATCAATATTATATTTCACATATAAAAGCATTTGACAGTAGATGGGAAGGTTCAAAATTTTCTTTGGGGCATGTTTTATGCCAAAATAGCCATCTATAGTATTTATAATTTGCATCTTCATTAATACAAGAAAATCAAAAGCAAGGTGTGTGTTGTTGTTTTTTAAAAAATCCAACTGAAAGTAGATTTTAAAGAAAGGGGGAAAAGCGGGGGATGGAATCTACCTTGATCATTCAGGGCTTGTGTAGGATCTTTCAGAAGAGCAGCGTACTTGTGCAGAAGATTCACCATCACTTCCAGAAGTCCCACCTCCCTGAAAACGTCCTTAAAAATGTAGTCATGCCGCGTGAACTTAAGCAGAGTCTTTGTTGCAATAATGCTACAAGAATAGGAGGTGCTGGATTTTAAGAGGATGCTGACGCTGATCAGTTCTTTGCAAGGTATGTAATTCAAGCTAAAGACAACAAATTCAAGCATCTCAAAGTATTTTGTCTGCACTTCCGGAAGCTTTGAAATTTTCTCCGCAAATTGAGACAAAGTGTGCTGGGATTCCAGGATGAAATAGTTGGCGTTATCTGCAATGTATATATTCAAAATGGCATCAAGAATAATTTGTGCAAGATAGCTGGTTTTTGCTTTAAGAAAAGCATTCTGTAGGACTGAGAAGGCCTGGATATTCCTCACATTATGGCCTACAAGAGAGAAAAAGAGAGAGTAAGCATATATATATATATTCTATTAGCCTTCTTCAAAGCAGGCAGGACTGGAATCTGCAATGGATGCGAAGGAGGTGTGCTGAGGGTTGGGAAGGGTGTACGAGAGGCCAGCATGGTGTGAATGCGAAGGGGCTGGGGGAGGCTTACCCCAGCAATCTGGGACGTTCCCTGCCAGCTTCCCCACTGACCTTCTGGGGAAGCCAGCAGGAAAGGTTGCGAATGGCGATTATGTGATTATAGGGTGCTAAGCAACTAGTTAGAAATGCTATTGGGTTGCCAAGCACTCAGATTGGGATTAATCAAGGGAGAGTGTTGGGATGGCTGGAACTCCGAGGAGGACCAGTCATAATCCCCATTTGTTTGGTGCTGTTGTAAATTTGTTCAAAATGGTCTAAGGTCAAGGACTATTTATATACATCAAATATCATATTTTCATGTTAAGTATAATTGAAATACTTTAAATTTTTAAATAATTTAGTTTAAAGCTCTAAAAATTCTGAGCAATCATTCAAAACAATTGCATAATTTAAGTAACTGGTGGTTCTAGCACAGTGATGGCGAACCTTTTAGAGACCGAGTGCCCAAACCACAACCCAAAACCCACTTATTTATCGCAAATGCCGCATCAGCATTGTGGTGCCCTCAGGAGGGCATGGGGGCGTGGCCCACTGGGTGGGCGTGGCTGTGTTGTCATGGCAGACTGGGTGGGTGTGGCTGGGGTGGGCATGGCCACCTTGATGTTGCTCATGGGGGGGGACGCCTGTGGGGGCCGGGCAGGGTTGGGAGAGATCCAGGGGGTCTCTGGCAGGTGGGGCGATGGGCAGGAGGCCCAGCATAGATGGGGGGAAGCATGCAATCCTAGCTGGGACTGGGGGGCCATGGCGCCGATGGGGATCCGGCTTGCCCTGCTCTTGGTGCCCTTTGGCTTGCTGGGTGTGGGCGTGCTCTATCACCACTACTCGAGTTTGCTAGCTGGCCGCTTCGCCTCCTTTGTGCTGGGTGGAGCTGCTGCTCCGGGCGGCAGCGATGGCCTAATGGACCTGCGCAAGCTACTGGCAGCGGCGGCGCATGTGCCCACAGAGAGGGCTCTAAGTGCCACCTCTGGCACGCGTGCCATAGGTTCGCCACCACTGTTCTAGCACATGCTAAGGAATATTGTCATGGATAAGGAATACATTATTCTGGGTCTATTTAAGCACGTGATTAAGAATCTTAAGACATATTTTTTTTAATGAAACTATATAAAAATCCAGGACAATATATTGTTATTCTGCATGTATAAGATGAAAAAGAATAGCAGTACCTTTGCCTGCAGGTTGTGGAACTACAAATCCAGGCAGTAAAAAAGGTGCCCCTGTAGTAACGCCAGCTGGTTTTAATTCATTGACACCATATGTTGTTAATGAGGTTATCAGGTTAACTAAATCCTTCAAAGCATCCTTGGATTCTGCCTCTTTTGCTTGTTCTAACCTTCAGGAAAAACACATACATTTACCGAACAAAAACCCAATGGATTTCTCTGGATTGAAATCTGGAATGTTGCAATAAATTAATAAACCAGTTGATTTCAAATACAACTTTATTTTGCATCGTTCCAAAGTTAAAGTTCAGGGCTCATTGTAACAGGAATCTTTTAAAAACATTAAGGCAGTTTTAAGCAGATCTACACCATGGATCTGTCTCAGAAACTTTGGTTAGGTCTACATGCTCTCCTAAATGAAATTTTCTAAGCAAAATGTTAATTGAGTGATTATGGGAGGAAAAGAGATAATGTGGGCTACATATTCCGTAATACCATCTATGTTTAAGTAATTTCTCTTCCTATCCCTCTATGTTCTTTTAAATTAAATGTAACTTCCTATTCAAAAAAACTTCACATTTAATGCATGTAGCAAATATCCATATTTATTTCACAAGCAAAAACACTACGTATGCAATGAAAACTGCCCCTGTATCATCAGAGATTGAGGGAACCCTCTTTGGACAAACAGTGGAATTGATTCACAAGAATTTACAAATTAACTGCATCGGGTTTTTCATTAATGTACTCTACCAGTGAGGAGGACTGGAGTTACTACTGACACCATCAAATTATCTCATCTTGTTAGATGGCAGTGTTGTGATACAAGGGAGGAGCTACTTCTCATTTTAAAAAGCCCACAAATTGCTTGGGGGGGATATATAGATAGGCATTAAGTTAAATAGGAAACAAGAGGAATTTGGATATGACACAGGCTGTTAGGAATGAAGCTGGCATATCTGGGATCAGCAATTCATAGACTAGCTAAAGCTGTTGCAACAACAAATCCCCACTGCCTTCTTTGACCTTGAAGAGAAAGTCCAAATATCCATTAACTTGGAAAGGCAGGACAAAAATGCCAAAAGCCCGAAGCACCCGTATATACAAAGGCTTAGTGTATACTGCAGTAATAAGTAGATCGGTTGTAGTCAGTTAACTTCTTGACTGCAATACAGTATCTACAGTGGCTGAGTCATGATTGAGAGTCTACTGCTGAATAAGCCAATTCTAGAAAAAGGGGTTGAGAATCTGGGAGAGCTTAGATTTACAGCCATGCCAGCCTAAGACTACCATAAACTAATGAGTGAGTTTTGGCAAATGCTCCCATTCTGCCTGCACAAACCCACAATGAACAGTTGTGGTCCTCCTCCTTCTCTGGATTTATAGATTTAAATTGTTAATATTTAGCATTATACGTATTTCTTCAACCATAATCATACTGAAACAATTTGGTTTATTTATTACTGGGGAGTGGTTGCACCAATTACTTCATCACGTTAGGGCCATCCCATATTGCAGAATTTGAGAACTCTTAGAATGATACGGTAAATACTTAAAAACAAAAAGAAAAGCGTGATAGATAACTCTTAACATATCAGATGGATTCTGATATTCTCAAATAAATCAAATAAATAAATGCTGGTTCCTGGACCACGTAAATGTTCCTAGCAAAGAAGGGAACTGAAATTGGTTCACCGGTCAAACAATCTAGATTAGTTTATGAATTATTATCAAGGCTTTATTTCAGATTAAGCTTTCAAATTAGGCCTTCTAAATTCCAAACTAGCTGAAGGACAATTAAGTTTGATTGGAAAGTCAAAGACAATGTGCTTCTTTAACTAATCCTTTCATAAATTCTACCACTTCATCCTTCCCTCTATCACTGAAAACATTTCTTAATGAAAAGCCTGATGATAACCCAGCTATTCTACTAATGTCAAAATAAAGACATAACTTCAGTTAAAATTTTGCCAACTAAGTTAGAAAAAGTTTGGTGCAAAGAAAAAGCCCAAGCTCTTTCTCATAAGGAAAGGGGCAAGTAAGTGACAATTAATTTTATTTATTAATATGTTTGAAAGGTTAATGTAAACACCGCTTCAGAAGTAAACTCTGTATATCAGAGATCACATTATCAATCCAAGTCCTAAATCTAACAGTAAGAGACTATTTCCAGTATTATTTATAAGAAAGAAGCAATGTCAAAATTACTCTGTATCAAAAACAATTAATGATAGAACATTCTATTAGAAAGTTCTAATTGAATTAGAACTAGAAGCTAAAACAGTCTTTTAACATAGCCAATAAGAAGCTTCAATTTTTCACTTGCATACTCAGAGTATTTTATTTATAATATTTATATGATAAAAGTGCCTCATTTAAACAAGAAGATATACTTGCAAACATGATCTGCATACCTGAGTAAAAGATCAAAAAGAAAATTATATCCTTGCCATATCCTAAAATCATCTAGCAGCGTTTGAGACACATCACTGGAGTCTTTGAGGAAACAGGATAGCCCAGCAAACATTTCAACTATTTCTAAGGGAGAAAGGTCATCGGATTGCTGCATGTTCTGAACACACGTTGACAGGCATTCCTTTTCTGAAAACATATTAAAGGGAAAAAAAATGATTCCAAATTATAAATGCTGTGCATTCTTGGGAATGCTCAAGGATTCACTATGAAATAATTTTAACAATCGTAGCAGGTTTCAAATTAAGTGATGTACAAATAAATATAATGTTATGGTTACTTCCCATATATACAGAAGGAAATAATTTCTTCATTTTAGAATGCTATGGAAGAAGCAAGGCATAAGTCTCTCATATCTGTACTACAAAAATCGAAGTGGCCAGCAGATGGCAGGAAAAAAAAACTCCTTGCTGCCATCCAGTGGATATCTAAATATTTGCAGCATAATTATGTTACAAACTGGGACATCTGTACAGGTTCAAATATGAATTTGAAAACTTTACTGTTTACTAAAGGCAATTTCGCAACCATCTCCTTCATTTCCACAATCCGATATAACAGGTTATTTTCTGTAGGATGCAATCTGGGTCTGTCACTAGGACCAGAGGTTTAGTCTTCTGAGCTTTCGGACTCAGGGATTCCCCTTAGGGAATTTCTCTCTAGCAGTGTGTGTGCTTTCAGCTAGTCTGTGTGTGATACTTAAATGATGGCTGGTTATGTGGGGCTTTTTAGTGGTTGATTGGGGTGTTAGTGGCTGGCATTGGCTGTTGTTTCCTTGTGCTGCCAAGCCCTCGCCTCCTACCATGTTTCCTCGAAAATAAGACCCGGTCTTATTTTTTTTTGCCTCCAAAAGAGGCAAAAGAGGTCTTATTTTCAGGATAGGCCTTATCTCACCTCCGGCACCGACAGCCCCACCCAGCAGGTCCACTTCTTCTGGGGCCGAAGTTCTGCAGCTGCATTTGGGCCTGCATTTTGCAGTCAGGCCTTTCCAGAAGGCCTAAGCAGCCGAGTACCGAGTTATGGATTGAATCCATAGCTTGATGCTCGGCTGATGAGGTCTTGCAGAACCGAGCTATGGATTGAATCCATAGCTCGGTTCTTGGCTGCACAGGCCTTCCGGAAAGCTCTGTGACTGAGAAATGCAGGCCTGGCTGCAGAGGAGGCCTCAGAAGAAGAAGTGGGCCGGCAAGGAGAGGCCTGGCTGCAAGGTAAGTGGGTGCGGGGCGGGTGGGGCAGCTCCACACCCCCACACCCCACCCTAGTTTGATTTTTAGGTGTGTGCCTCGCCCCCAAACTAGGGCTTATTTTTGGGATAGGGCTTATATTAGTCCAACCCCAAAATTCAAGCTAGGGCTTATTGTTGGTGTAGGCCTTACTTTCGGGGAAACATGGTAGGTACTTGGTGGTAAATCAGCACTCCTATTGACTGATTGTTTTCTGAACAACTGTCTCTGCATTTATACTAAAGGTCTTTGAACCTTTGTGCAAGCAGTTGAACTGTACTGCAGTACTGATCTGAACTGCAGTTACAGAAAAAACATGTCCTTCACTGTGATCTTAATGCCACACAGATATAAGTAATGGCACACAACCAGGAGTAATAATTATACCATACTTACAGCCTGGCTTAGTGATAACATTATCCAACCGAGTGAATGTAACACTGGCATCCAAGTACAGTGTCAAAAATTAATGGTGGAGACTAGCTCAACAAACGACAAAAGTGATATCCCTTGAAAAGATGCAACTTATGCTGGCCCAGCCTGAACTGAAGTGCACACACACAAAGAGCGTTGGTCGTTTCATTAATTCATGTGAAATGAATAATCTCCGTGATCCAATATGTAGGCAATTCTCTGCTGCAAAGCTGGAAAACGTTTCCTTCAAAGATTGTAACATTCCAACAATTGCGACGTTTTCAGAAAGAAGTGTGCTGTGCTCCCATAAAAGGCCAGAGCTTTTGAAACATCTAGAGAGTGCAGAGCAGTGCCTAAACGATTCACTGAAGCAGGGACGAATGTTGGCAAAATAATTTCCTCGTTGAAGTAAAAAAATTAAAAATGGCTTTCAGGGGAAATTGATCTGACTGAAAATCATCACCTTATCTCTGAGAGAAAATGTAAATGGTGGGGTTCGCCAGCATAACTGAGCTAGGGCAACAGCCAAATTTCATGGTCAACAGGCACGGGTCCAATTTTGCTAAGGCTCAATGGATTTGTTCATTAATGCAGACAAATCTACAGGAAGGAACAGTCAGTGGTTGAGGGGATATAGATTACTGTGAGCTTTCTGAAATTGCCTTGTAAGGTGGTGAGGGAAAACAAGTGCCTATCTGGAAATGAACCCCCCCCCACCACCACCTAAAATAGCAGTAAGGCAAATTTTCAGAATGGAGAATACTAACCCTTTGGAATGGAACAATGAATGTAGGCATTACATATGAAATGGCGAAGTATATTCTCTGGGAGCAAAAAACAGTAATAAACGTTGCCACCTCACTTTAATGCAGTTCCATGTCCCTGGTTTCTTGTTGCTCTGGAGACATATGCTAAAATCACCTGTCATCAGCTCAAGTTACTCTTTTATGCTGCTGTCACCCAAAGAGATTGAAGGTTCAGATGGTGGATGTACTTATCAGGAGGGTCATTTTTATCAGGAGGTGATAATAGCACTGTCAGTACAAGATATAAAGCGAAAAAATTATGGCTGGTATGGCCATCATTAAACAGTTAAGATGACTGATGATCCATCCCAATGGATCTTTGGGGATATAGACAATAGACATGTGGGGAGCCACAGAAGAAAGATATATCCTTCAGAAAGCACATTCCATGATCTGCCCTGGTCCACAACTTGCAGCGTAATATACTTCCGAGTGTGGAAAAGATTACCAATTCACCTAAAAACCATCAGGCTACAGGAGAACCATTTCTGAAGTACGCCTCCATGCAGTAGTTAGGAGGAAATGGCAACACTCAATTGATATGTTGTGGTCTGCTCCATCAGCAGTACATCAGAACAGAAAATTATGCTCCTGGTTTCCATGTATTCCACTGAGTGGGAAGATTAGAGAAGTGGGTCTACTATGCACGGGCCACTTACAGAACCACTGTAGTCACTGCCCTATACCCTTGTAGGCCTAGCATAATGAATGGAATCCATCTTCTGAGAGGTTTCCTTCTACTGTCTCTGATGACAGATTGTGTTATATGTAACAATTACAAAACAGGTGATAGACCCTAAAAACTCTATGCAAGTTATTCTAGTATCTTGGGATGATGACACAGATGCTGGCAGCATCAGTATTGGGACTGGTGTCAGTGAACCCAATTCTACAGAAGTTAATGGATTATTACTGACTGAACTAATTATGCAGCCTCCAAACTTATTATTCCTATAAAATTTGTTCTCTCAATGCAAATGAAGAGATGACAAATCAGAAAAATAATGACCTGATCCAGAGAGTGGAGAGACAGGGCTACCAGCGCATACATCCTCACTCCTCAACTGATGAAACAGTTCAGAAGCCTTTGGGCAATATTTGTGCTGATAGAATGTATAGTGTCAACCTCAATTCCCCCCAAACTGGCAAATTTCTTATTTGCATGAAGGAATCTCCTAACCAAATACCAAAAAGATAATCCCCTCTTATTCTACCAAAAGCCACATTGGTGGTACCAAGCACAGTCTAAGCAGCTTCAACAGCAAGATAATCTATCAATAAAGTACAGGCCAAGCCGTCAATTGTAGTTGTTCTGTCTAAGGGAGATTTAGGGAATGAAAGCATAAAGACTATTGCCAAACTTGAGAGATAATGTATCAGCTGCAGATAATTGCTGGAGTTAAAATACTATTCAGGCCAGTATGAGATTTCAAGAACAGATACTAGAAGGGGCAGGCTAAAAGCAGAGCCTAAAGTACTAGCTTAAAAAAACACAAAAAAACAGTTCATGGTCAAAGGTTCAAATGTAGGATTCGAGATCAGATGAAAAGAATGCTGGATCCAGCAATCTTATCAGATGTAATACAGATAGTCCTCGAATTACGACCACAATTGACCCCAAATTTTCTTTTGATCACTGCAGCTGTTAAATAAATCATGTAATCATTAAGCGAATCCGGCTTCCCCTACTGACTTTGCTTGTCAGAAGCCGAAGGGGAAGGTTACAAATGACGACCACGTGACCCCAGGACAGTGCAATTGTCGTAAATACATGCCAGTTGCCAAATGTCCAAAGTGATCAGTCATAAGTCACTTTTTTTTAGTGCTGTTGTAACTTCAAACAGTCACTAAACGAATGGTTGTAAGTCAAGGACTACCTATATCGCCTTATGCTCTACAATCAACTCTTCCCAGGTCCAGTTGTTTGTTAACAAGAAAAATAAGGTGAGAGGTTGCCTCCCAAGCAGGCTATCTCTTGCAGGGAGCTCAACCTTGCATGGAAATTACTCCTTCACTGTTCAACCCTTTGTTCTTCTTACAACAGTGGGAAGGATAATTTAAGGGACAATGTCTATATCAGATCTATCGGCTCCTTTAGAGCAGGGGTCCCCAACCCCCGGTCTGTGGACCACTACTGAGCCGCAGCATGCCAGCAACCGGTCTGCACAAACAAGCAAAGCCCCATTCATGGGATGCAGGCAGCACACAAAACCACGCACCCTCCGGTCCGTGGAAAAACCTCTCTCCATGGAACTGGTCCCTGGTGCCCAAAAGGTTGGGGACCTCTGCTTTAGAGAACATAGATTTGAACAATGAATCAAACGAGAACCATGGGGTAATAGTTAAAGCATCAGGCTAGAAACCGGGAGTTTTAGCCCCAATGTAGGCACAGAAAGCCAACTGGGTAACCTTGAGCCAGTCACTTTTTCTCAGCCCTAGGAAAGAGGCAATGGCAAACCACTTTTGAACAACCTGGACAAGAAATCTGCAGGGATTTCTCTGGGAAGTCCCTGAGAATCGGAGACAATTGAACAGAAGAAAAAAAAAATGTCATTCGTACGTGTTATCTATTAAATAGAAATCTTTCCTTCCTCCTGCAAATGTTCAAAACAAATGCAATTCCACCTTTATGAATTCATCCCACCTATTTCCTTAGCTGGACAAAAAGAAACACCAACCGTGAATGTATTTCACTACGTTGACACTAAGGCCATGACGTGATATGGTCATCAGGACTTCCCCTGCACTCTTCCTCCAAGGCAGGTTATAGGGAGGGCACCATGAGGTTATTGCACTGAAAAGAAGCTGGAGGTCATCCTTTTGGGCAAGCTCTTCTGCTGGAGACACAAAACTGCACAGCTTCACTAAGATCTGAAAGATAAGGCAACAAAACGCACTTGGAAAAGGCTGAACCCCATACAAACAAAAGAATGACAGAGTTGGAAGGGACCTAAAGGTCTTTTAGTCTAACCTCCTGCTCAAGCAGGAGACACTATACCATTTCAGACAAGTGGCTGTCTAGTCCAGGGCTTTTCAACCTGTGGTACGTGTACCACTTGTGGTACATTAATGAGTGGCAGGTGGTACGCAGCCCTGCCTAGCCAAGTGTAGTGGGGGAGGGAAAGAGCCAGCACAGGCAAGGACTTACAGTGAGAGTCCTCTGGAGCTGCAGAGGCACGGAGGAGAGAAGGAGGGAGGGAGGGAGATGGAGAATGGAAGGATTCTTATGTGCTTTTGTGACTTTGAAGTTCTGGGATTTGTGCAATGTGGGCTTTGTGTCCTTAAGGAGTGTTTGGCAATTTCTATTTGGCTGATGGCTGATGTCTCCTGTTAGCTTCTATTGCTCTGCTATTGTTAGCTGTAAGTTTTGCTGCAAGGGATTTTGAAGTATTTTTTTCCTGAATGGATTTTGCCTGTAGATTCCTTTACTTATGAATGGAGCCATTTGGGGAGGCTGCCTTAGC
Organism: Azemiops feae; assembly: GCA_023970755.1. Lineage (NCBI taxonomy): Eukaryota > Metazoa > Chordata > Lepidosauria > Squamata > Viperidae > Azemiops > Azemiops feae. The sequence goes on from JALGBA010000759.1 coordinate 649,601, forward strand.
CGGCAGCCAATACTTACTACATTTTTTTTTCTTCCTTACTTTCCTTTCTAGCCAGTAGCTAATTCTTAAAGGGGAATGTACCTTTTTAAGCTAGTTCACTCAGCAGTTTGTCTTTTCTGTTTCTGGAAGCTTTTCCTTGTTTGATGAATATATGGAAGAGAAAAAAAATATGGGGGAGGTGGTTCAAATTCTTCTTTCAGAAAGAGGCGGGCGTGAGAAAGAGGGAGGGAGGGAAGTCCTGCCTTAGCACTTGGCCACCAGCAGCCCTGTCATTGACTTTACTTGTCAAAAGGTTGCAAAAGGGGATCACATGACCCTGGGACACTGTGACCATCATAAATATGAATCAGTTGCCAAGCATCCAAATATAAATCACATGACCCTGGGCATGCTGCAATGGTCATAAGTGTGAAAATGGTCATATTTCACTGCAATTGCAACTTTGAACAGGGTTTTTTTTTTGGGTCATCAAGTTTTTGACACCTTGCTAGGTGGTACTCGAATATTGTCATATCCTAAAAGTGGTACAATCGGTGAAAAGGTTGAAAAGCCCTGGTCTAGTCCCTTCTTAAAAGCTTCCAGTGTTGGAGCACGCACAACTTCTGAAGGCAAGCTGTTCCACTGATTAATTGTTCTCACTGTCAGAAAATTTCTCCTTAGTTGTAGGTTGGTTCTTTCTTTGATTAGTTTCCATCCATTGCTCCTTGTTCTGACTGTAGGTATTTTGGAAAACAGGTTGACCCCCTCTTCTTTAGGGCAGCCCCTTAGACATTGGAACACTGCTATCATGTTACCCCTAGTCCTTTTCATTAAACTAGACATACCCAATTCACTTATCAGGTTTTCTGTACTGATTACTATTTATAACTATTTATTACTATTTAAAGAACATTCCATTCCCAACCCATTCATCTTCTGGTTCCTAATTTACTCATTCATTTAAATGTTTTTAATGTTTTAAAATATTTACCCTTGTTTTTATGCTGTTGTAAGCCATCCAGATTAACCAGCTTGTGAGATTGATTAATTTAATAATTAAATAAATGGTGAACAAAATAGGTAGCTGTGAATCATTCCTTGGAGGGAGTTTTTTATTAAACAAATTTATTTGTTTAATGTAATTTTTAGGCAAGAAAAACCAAATGCACAGGTATAGTATAGGTCATGGGTCGGCCAGCCGAAATATCCAACGAGCCGCACGGACCCGTTTCCCTAAAAAAAAAAACCCCTGGGAGCCGCACCCGCCCGCGCATGCGCGCACGTGCGCGCACCCGTGCATGCCCGCCCGCGCATGCGCACCCGCCCGTGGCGGAGGCTCCGGAGCCGCAGGTGATCCCTCAAAGAGCCGCATGCGGCTCCGGAGCCGCGGGTTGCCGACCCGTGGTATAGGTGATACCTTGCTCAATAGTAGCAACTGTGAGAGGGATCTTGGAGTCCTAGTGGACAATCACTTAAATATGAGCCAGCAGTGTGCTGCAGCTGCCAAAAAAAAGCCAACACAGTGCTAGGCTGCATTAACAGAGGGATAGAATCAAGATCACATGAACTGTTAATACAACTTTACAATGCCTTGGTAAGGCCATACTTGGAATACTGCATCCAGTTTTGGTCACTACGATGTAAAAAAGATGTTGAGACTCTAGAAAGAGTACAGAGAAGAGCAACAAAGATGATCAGGGGACTGGAGGCTAAAACATATAAGGAACGGTTGCTGGAATTGGGTATGTCTAGTTTAATGAAGAGAAGGACGAGGGGGGGGGCATGATAGCAGTCTTCCAATATCTCAGGGGCTGCCACAAAGAAGAGGGAGCCAAGCTATTCTCCAAAGCACCTGAAGGCAGGACAAGAAGCAACACATGGAAACTAACCAAAGAAAGAAGCAACCTAGAACTAAGGAGAAATTTCCTGACAGTTAGAACAATTAACCAATGGAACCACCTGCCTCCAGAAGCTGTGAATGCTCCAACACTGGAAGTTTTTAAGAAGAGATTGGACAACCATTTGTCTGAAATGGTATAGGGTTTCCTGCCTAAGCAACCGGTTGGACTAAATGACCTCCAAGGTCCCTTCCAATATTATTATTATTATTATTATTATTATTATTATTATTGTTGTTGTTGTTGTTGTTGTTGTTGTTGTTGTTGTCGTTGTTGTCGTCGTCATCATTATTATGCCACCTTTAGCTTAATTATATCATAAAACAGCACTCATATGCCATTGTATACTTAAGAGTTGTTTCTATTCTCAGTAACCAGTTTGCTTGGAAGATATATATATGTATACTGTGAAGAACCTTTAAACACTTAGGCCTCTGAAATTGAGGCAGACATGTACCACCCGTAGGGGTGAGAAGGGAATTCATTTTACACGCGTTGCTACAGCACTGGAAATATTCTAAAAGCCGCCCCTCCTCCATCTCAATCTCTTTGTCAAGGAATTTCATTTAAAATGTACTCTTGCTGCCATGCACTTACCTGCACAAATACTTTCTGCAACAGCGCTCTACGCTCTGCTAGAGGCAATTCATTCTGGGCTCCGCCAGCCACCTCAGGCACATGTGGAAGGTCAAAAAACAGATAGAGACATTTCACAAGCGTGGAAGGCACTGACATAGTTGTCATGCAGTCCACGGTTTTCTGGGGAAGAAACAGCAAAGACACTTTTAAGTGAACCTGATGGAATTTGTTCATTTACTCTACACTCTATTAGAAATCATTTAACTGTACATTCCTGCACCTTTGCATGTTTGCCAAACAAAACGAAAGCATTCTAATTATGTACAAAGATAAACATTCAAAACCTGTGTGTAGATTAGGTAAACTTCAAGCTTGATTGATCTCAACTACAGATAGTCCTCAGCTGCTTAATGGCCATTCAAAGTTACGATGGATCCCTCCGAAAGCTACTTATGACACAATTTTGAAGTTACAATGTCTGCAACCTCCACGGTCACATGAACGTATCTGGGGTGCTTGGCAATCAGCTCGCCTTTATGGTTATTCGCAACATCCTGCAGTCACACAACTGTGATTTTCAATGGGGTTGGGTTTTTTTGCAAGGGGTTACAACTTATTTTTCGAGTTCTGGCTGTCCCAGCATCCCTAGGGTCATGTGATCACAATCAGGGCACTTTGCTAACCAGTTTGCATTTATGACAAGCTGCAGCGCCTGTGATCCTGCAATTGTCATTTGCAACTTTTCCTGCTGGCTTCCCCAAAAAGTCAAGGGGAAGCCAGCAGGGAAGACTGCAGGTTGCTAGGGTAAAATCTCCCCCACCTGTGCAATCTTCGCCAACTCTTTTTGCGCTAGCAATGCACCAGCCGTTTGTGTACTCTCCCCAACCTGCACCTTTTCCCCAACCCTGATTGCATGTCTCACACACCCCTTGCACCCCTTCCCAATCCTCACCGCACTTTTCCTGCAACTCCTCTCTCTGCCTCCCTCCCTCCCCCAGCAGCAGCCGTATATGTGCCTGCTGGTTTGAGAGTTGCAATTTCCTGCTGGCTTCCTCACTGACACGGATTGTGGGAAGTTGTCAGGGAGTTAGATTGCCGTGGCTAGGCGATGCAGTTGCACTCCACAACTGCACTGCTTAGCAATGAAAATTCTGGTTCCAATTGCTGTCGAGGGCTACCTGTATTGTAAATTTTTTTTTAAAAAAAGTAGCTGTAGTGCATAATTTACAATTTTTTAACTGTGCTGAGGGAAGTCAGCCCCCCAGAGAAGGAAATATTAAAAGGGTAGAAAAATATATTTCCTCAAAAGGATTTTAAAAGCAGAAGCCAACCCTGCCCCCAAATTTCTCTGTCCCAAGCAGAAGCCAGTTATGTACAAATGCAGATGTAAACCATCAGGAAAGTTGGAGCTAGGAGATCAAGAAGACAAAAGACACCTAAAATCTGCATACCCCACCTGAGACAGGACATGGTAGAATTAACTCACAAAGGCCAAAGGGCACACCCAAACTCAGGTCAGAATACGTGACACAGGAAATAGCCTCAAAGTTCATGCCACAGGAACAGGAAACTATTCCAAACAAAAGGCTTTCAGAGGGTATAAAAACCTACTCCCCACATGTGCTCAGTCCTTTTTTTTGCCTCCTCTCTCTTGCCAGAACCATCTTTCTGTCTGGCTCTTCAATAAACTGCAACCTTCTTTCTAAAGCAGTCGCCATGTTGTTTATTTATCCCCGGCTTGGATGAACCAGGATGAAGACTTTTCCTTCAACAGTGCGTTTATTGTATAATGGTTTAATTCAAAATTATATTGTAAAAAATTACAGTTTTCCAGATGCTTCATATAAGATACAATTATTTCAATCACCCCAGCCCCCAATTCCCAAATTTGCATTTATGCATGTTCATCCAAATGAGGAAGTTCCGCTAACTTTACAGTATAAAGGTCAGGCTTTCACGAGTTAAGAAAAAGGGTACTTTAAAGATTTATTGGCGGGTACCACTTGCTGTTCATTAAGAACTCACCTGTCCAGATGAAGCTAACAGGTTAATTGTAGTAAGCAACATCCAGCCTCTACTGGCTTCTTCACTCTGATTGATTTCTAGAAACTGGACTATGGCACGACTCGCAGCTTCTAAAACGCAGAGGAGAAAAAGAAGAAAAATCAACCCACACAATCCCTCAATCTCCATTTATTTGTGTCAAAATTCCCCACATTCATGTACAAAGTACCTATTGTAGTTCTCACTTAATGACTTCCCTGTTTAGCAACCCAAGCTATGACTGTGCCAAAAAAGTAACTTTATGATCAGTCCTCTCACTTACGACTGTCACAGCATCTGCACAATCATATAATCAAGATTTGTCATGTGATCATCACTTGTACAGTCCACAGCTAGTCTATGACAATCAAGAATCGATGGAAAAGCCAGCAGTAAAATCATAAGCAGCAGTCAGGTGTTGCTTTGTGATGGACTTGCTGGTGTCAATTGTGACTGTTAGGGAAGGACTAATACTATAATAATCCTTGGGGCAGCATCACAAGATAGCCGATTCTAAATCTTTTGTTTACAGTTAAGGAAGGTAGTGCAGATACTGCACAATACTGCACAATACTGATGATCATCAGTATCTGATAATCAGTATCTGATAATCATCAGTAACTGAGTTTAACATGCTTGGGATAAGCCCATGTCTATCATCCGACAAAAATTTAAAAAATAAAGAAATAAATATAAAAATTAAATAATAAAAGAAATAAAAATAAAAAATAGGAAAACAAAAACAAACAACTTACGGAGTTGTTTCTGTTCTCAGTTTTCTATGTTTCTGGGTAGTTCTCAAAATGCAGCCACGTGATCACACGGGGAGCAAATGATGCGATATTTTACGATGGCTGGAAGTGCTTTATGAGGGAGCCATAAAGCTCCCTTTCTGAGGCCACCATGACTTCGAACAGTTGCTAAACCACCAGTCGTAAGTCGAGGATTATCTGTATTGCTCTTTCTTACTATTCTTGGGCATGGTAAGACTACTGTATAACTGGAACACTGCATGCTATCTTGGCACTACATTTTAGAAAAGACATTTAAGAAACAAGAGCCTGCCTAGTAGAGAGCAAGCAAAATGAAGACGACACAGCCTGGAAGGAATAACTTATCTGCAAGTGCAGGGTATGTTTAGCTTAAAGAAGACAAGACTGTGGAGAAATAATATAGTTATCCTGCAGAAGACGGGCCAGAATCATCCGGTTTTTCCAGAAGATGGAACCAGAAACAAAAGAGTTTTAAACGAAGCAGATTTTGGTTGGGATATCTGAAAAAGTTTCCTTTTGATCAAGCTTTACAAGAATGGAACCGACTGCCTTAGGAGATGCGGGACTTTCCTACACTGGAGGTGTTTAAGCCATCTGTCAGGATGCTGTAATAGTGGATGCTTGCAGTGGGAGGATTTGGACTAAGTAATTTCTGATATCTCTGCCAACCCTTGTCTTTTATAAATCTATGATCTGTGGGAGAACCAAAGGCACTCCCTTGTCCCAGGAAGATCACAGTGAGAATAGCATGCTTTCCTCTCTGTAGAATAAAGAAGCAGAGAACATCCATCATGTCTGCCAGAAAGAACATTGAAGTGAAGCAAACATCACTAATGTGTTGCATCTATGCATCTAATTTTCATGGAGATGTCCTCAACGGAAAAAGCATGTGGGTTTATTTGGTCTTCGGCACACAATTTTCTTGATAGCAATAAAAAAAAATAAGCTTGCCAGTCTAACAATATACAACTGGACGTTCTCGGTTGTCTCCCATCCAGCTATTAACCAGTTCTCACAGTGCTTAGCTTGGCATATCAAGGCCTGTTTAGCCTACCATATGCTGTAGTTTACCTACAGAAAATGAGATACAGTGGAAATTTAAGGATTTACCTGTGGACTTATTAGAAGCCCTCCGACGAATTTCAGTTACCATTAATCGTGATACTTGTGTTGTGAACTGAAGGAGATCTGAAAACTTTTCTATCATTGTACTTGGAGGTGCATTTCCAAATACCTGCAGAGAGATGAAAAATTGCTAAGTAACATGCATAAATCAGAATTCAAATTAATCTGACATAAACAGGAAAACGTGCAGTTCAACAACATGGGTTTAGCATTATTACTGAAAAATTCCAATTAATGAGCTGTGATGGCGCAGTGGTTAGAACGCAGTACTGCAGGCTGACTCTGCTTACTGCCAGGAGTTCAATCCTGACCAGCTCAAGGTTGACTCAAGACTTCCACCCTTCTGAAGTCGGTAAAATGAGGACCCAGATTGTTGGAAGCAATATGTTGACTCTGTAAACCACTTAGAGAAAGCTGTAAAGCACTATGAAATGGTATATAAATTTCTGCGCTATTGCTAATGAACGATTCTTTTGCTATGTTCCAATATATTCACACATATAATCCTTAAATGTTAATACACAAAATTAGGGCTTTGTTCTGTATTATAGACTATAATAACCTGTCACTATGTTCTGGTCACTTTTTATATTTTCCCCCCTCCTTTTTAATTTTAAGATGCTTAGAGTTGTCAAACAGTCGGTGACCTTGAAATTTGAATGAATTATTAAATAAATAATGACCAAATGAAAAATAACCACATCTATAAAAGCTTTCCTTTAAGCTATTTCTAAATATTGTCTTGGGTAAAAGGAGAGGAAATATGAGAATTGTAAGTAAACAAAGAGAGAAGCAGACCTTTTTGCTATTAGTTCTCTGTAACAATTAGGGCTTTCTGGTTCTTTTTCTTTTTTCTAAATTCCTCAAGCAAAGGCGACCTTAGCCATGTATTATGTTATCACTCCCTATCCTTAGATCCAGTGGTGGGATTCAGCCAGTTCACACCACTTCGGCAGAACCAGTAGCTAATTTTTTGTTGCCCATGCCCAGAATGGACTTCCGGAAGCAGCATCCACACAGAGAACCGGTTGTTCACATATTTCAACCCCACCACTGCTTAGATCCTCTATTTCTGAGAAAAGTGTACCACCGAATAACAGAATAACAAAGTTGGAAGGGACCTTGGAGGTCTTCTGGTCCAAACTCCTGTACCAGTGATGGCGAACCTTTTAGAGACCGAGTGCCCAAACTGCAACCCCAAACCTACTTCTGTATCGTCGGGTGCCGGGTGGGCGTGGCCCATTGGGTGGGCGTGGCTGCGGTGGGACTAAAAAGTTCAATCAATCAATTCCAACTTTGCGAGATCTTTTTTTCCCCCCGTGAGAAGTTGAAATAGATTGAACCTTTTTTTTTTTTTTGCACATGGCGGCGGAGGCCTAAAGTAAAAAGGTTTTATAAAACCCAGCTGAAGGCCTAGGACTGGGGCGACGGCACGCGTGCCCACAGAGAGGGCTCTGCATGCCACCTGTGGCACGCGTGCCATAGGTTCGCCACCACGGCCCTATACCATTTCAGACAAACGGTTGTCCAATCTCCTCTTAAAAACCTCCAGTGTTGGAGCATTCACAACTTCTGGAGGCAAGTTGTTCCACTGATTAATTGTTCTAACTGTCAAGAAATTTCTCTAGGTTGCTTCTTTCCTTGAGTAGTTTCCATCCATTGCTTCTTGTCCTGCCTTCAGGTGCTTTGGAGAATAGCTTGACACCCTCATTTTTATGACAGCCACTGAGATAATGGAACACTGAGATCACCCCTAGTCCTTCTTTTCATTAAAGTAGACATACCCAATTCCAGCAACCGTTCTTTATATGTTTTGGCCTCCAGTCCCATAATCATCTTTGTTGCTCTTCTTTGCACTCTTTCTAACGTCTTAATAACGTTTTTACATCGTGGTGACCAAAACTGGATGCAATATGCCAAGTGTGGACTTACCAAGGCAGTATAAAGTGGTATTAACACTTCATGTGATCTTGATTTTATGCCTCTCTTAATGTAGCCTAGAACTGATGTTAATTACATAGCTAAGAGCCAAAAGAATTTTTCTCTTAAGATATTTTCATTTACTTATTTGACTTATGTAGCCATGACCTCAAAATCCTGGGCAACAATAATTGGAAAAAACCTCTCCCAATTAAAACTCTTGGCACCCCAGGACAACAGTCTCCCATGTATCAACTTTCTACCCTGTTGGGCTCCAACTTTGTTCTACCCCAACCCTTGGAAAAAGAATACACATAGTCCTCAACTTACAACAATTTGTTTAGTGACTGTTCAAAGTTACAATGCACTGAAAAAGTGGCTTATGACCATTTTTCACACTTATGACCACTGCAGCATCCCCATGGACACATGATCAAAATTCTGACATTTGGCAATTAGCATGCATTTATGACGGTTGCAGTGTCCTGGGGTCACGTGATCACCTTTTGCGGCTTTCTGATGAGCAAAGTCAATGGGGGATCCAGTTTCACTTAACCACCGTGTTACTAACTTAACAACTGCAGTGATTCTCTTAACAACTGTGGCAAGAAAGGTGGTAAAATGGGGCAAAGCTCACTTAACAACTGATCTTGCTTAGCAATGGAAATTTTGGGCTCAGTTGTGGTCATACGTCAAGGACTACTTGTATCTAAAGAACTACCAAAATCTAACTATGGTATTATCATTACATACACAACAATGTGAAATCCCAGCTGCCAGTTCCTTAGCAGGTATTGGTTTTCAAGTTCTTCCCAAGAAACTAAAATGTCATAATGTATTGGTGTAATGCAGATCCAAGCAGTGAGGCCTTTTGTAATTGACAGATGGAAACTGTGTCAACGCACAGATTTTCTAAGTGTCATTCAAGGCTTTTTGGTATGGTACACACAGTATGCCAATAACCACTGCGACCATTGCTGCCGGTTTATGCCATAAGCTTTCCACCTTTGAGTATTATCTAGAAACTACTAAAACTCTTGTGTCTGTAACCTTTAGCTGCGCAAAGCAGCGCATCATAGGGCAACCATTTTTCGCCTGAACTGCGAGATGGGCAGGAAATAAATTTGAAGAACAAACAAATAAATCATTTTTGAACCAAGGTCCCCCCCAACGGGCTAATTTACAGAATGCATCCAAGACTCCTGACTCCAATGGTGTGGTAGAGCTGAAGTGAGGAGACTGGCTAGTTTTGAATCAATGGGGGAAGGAAGCAGTGAAGAACAGATACTTCCTAAACCTTTCAGTGCTTATCTAATAGCTTCTGTAGGGAGTGCATTGTTCTGGCAAGATTCCTATCTATAGGCAAGCAGCAATAAAAAATACCAGTCTAATCAGTATAAGCTGGGTGGACAAGATCAGAAATGAGGAGGTGATAAGCCGCCTGGGAAAGCCAAGGGAAATCATCAAAACAATTAAAAAACGAAAGTTAGAATATTTCGGACATGTGATGCGACACCCAGAAAAATACGGCATACTCCATTTAATCCTCCAGGGAAAGATTGAAGGCAAACGAGGTCCAGGCAGAAGAAGAACATCATGGCTTCAAAATCTAAGGGACTGGTTTGGACAAAACTCACCAGCACTTTTTCGTGCGGCTGCTGATAAAAACAGGATCGCCAACATGATCGCCAACGTCCGATAACGGATATGGCAGAAGAAGAAGTCTAATCAGTGCTTTGGGGCCAGTTCTGGGCCAGTTGAAATTTCCCACTAATCTTCAAGGGCAGCCCCATATAAAGCGCTTTGCAGTAATCCAAACAGGAGGCATGAAGCATGAGTGACCAAGGCAGTTACGTTAAGCCTCACAATTATTATTATTGTTGTTGTTGTTGTTATTCAGTTTGATATCATCATTTTGTTAAAAATAGTTGCAACAACAGAGATGACCACCTGCATTTATTAAAAAGTAGACTAGGAAAAAAAAAATGAAAAGCAGGGCTTTGAAATTATCTTTAGGTTTGTATATTTAAAAAGGCAGGAGAGCACATTTCTTCAAATTGATCGCCTGCCTTCTTAAATAAAAAGCACTTCAATCTATTACTACTGCAGCTGCACTACAAACATGGCATTTATTTCAAGCCAATGTTTATGAATATTTGAGGTTGTTTTTTTCAAAAAAAAAACCATTTTAAGCACCCCCATACTATACTACATAGGAATTATGCCGGCCTTCAAAAACCTTAAAATACCTCATTTAAGTATTCAGGGCGGGAACAACTAAAGCAGCGATGAAAGCACATTATGAGCCAAAGTAGCTTCAGTAGCTCTTCATTAAAAAAAAAAAAAAAAAAAAAAAACATTTTAGGAAACTGCTATATACAGAGCTCTCCTCAAAAGGACAAAGAACCCCACACAGCAATAAACTGTGCACTTAAATATAAACACAGGCAGTCCTCAGTTTACGACCGTAATTGAGCCCACAATTTCTGTTGCTAAGCGAGGCAGCTATTAAGCTGGTTTTGCCCCATTTTACAACCTTTCTCACCACAGTTGTTAAGTGAATCACCGCAGTTGTTAAGTTAGTCACGGAGTTGTTACGTGAATCTAACTTGATTTTCCATGGATTTTAGGCGTCAGAAGGTCAACTCAAGGGAACATGACATGACCCTGGGACACTGCAACCGTCATAAATATGAGTCAGATGCCGAGCATTTGAATTTTGAGCACATGACTGTGGGGATGGTGCAATGGTTTGTTAAGTGTGAACAAATGGTTATAAGTCACTTATTTCAATGCCCTTATAACTTCGAATGGTCATGAAATGAACCGTTGTAAGCCGAGGACTACCTGTAAATGTATATAAATAAAAATAAACAGCAGACAAAAATTAGATTATTGAATTTCTATTTTGCCCACTTCTTCACAAAAGAGCAAAAACAAGTTGGGTAGGAATATGAAAGAAGACAGCTATTGCCACAGAAAGTTTTTATGAATTTTGGGGAACGTTCTATGCAGGACACAGTAGTAAATCTAGCTTCAACTGACAGAATGCTTGAAAGCAATCTGGATCCAATTCTGCCCCAATCTAATATCCCTTATCTTAAATTCATCCTCCATTATCTGCTATGATTTTATCTCCATAAGAGGAAGTGCATGCATTCTATACAAATAGGCAAAATTCCCAATGACACCATGAACAGGGGAAAAAAACATCACAACTATTAGTTGATCATATATGCATTATTATATTCCATCTATTGGGACTGCAAGCAAATACAGTTTTGTCTTTTCCTCGTGGAACAGAAGGCAAAGCAGTAACCAGGGATAAAAATTTTGCAATGTTTGAGGTGGTAAAATCAAAATTATCTGATTTTTGGGAAATTACAGTATGCACAAGACTAATACAGATATTTGTTTTTATGCAGTAGAGAAAAATTTCAATTATTTATCAATCAGTGCTTCAATGGAGCTGGGCATTAATTTTTAAAGAGTGTGCTTGGTGTCTTTACATAATCATTAGCAGAAAACCAAAGGGTCCATCAGAATTGCATAGATGCTTTTCTAAGCAAAGAGAAATCTTCACTTAATAGATCGCATGGGCTATGTAACCCAAAGTTTAGTATATTCTCCTATAGATAGATAGATAACCCTTTATTGTCATTTTTTCCGGTGGGCACAACGGTACACATTAAAAATGAAATTTAGTTGCATGCTCTCAAAGTGTACATATACATAACACACATTTAAAACATACTATATACAGCATATGTATAGACCTACACCTTTACATATAAGTAACATATAAATATTAATCACTGTCCATCTTGAATACATAACGGAAGGAGGAAGCTTGAGAGTTCACAAGGTTAATACTGTATGGAACAAAACTGACTGAATCTGGATGTTCTGCTTCGGATACCACGAAGCCTCCTCCCAGAAGGTAACAATGAAAACAGGTCATGAAGAGGATGTGTAGTGTCCCAGACAATCTTACGGACCCTGCTCAAGCAACGGTTCTGTGCTATGTCCTGGATGGAAGGGAGGGAACTGCCAATGAACTTTTCAGCCATCCTCACCACTCTGCACCGCCTTCCTGTCTGAAGCAGTGATGCTTCTAAACCAGACTGTGATGCTGTATGACAGGATGCTCTCGATCGTCCCTCTGTAGAAAGTGGTAAGGACAGAGGAAGGAAGATGTGCTTTTCTCATGCGACGCAGAAAATGCAGGCGCTGCTGTGCCCGCTTCACCAGTGTCTCGCTGTTGAGCGAACAAGCCAGCCTACTTGTTAACTGCACACCCAGGAATTTGATGCTGGTAACCATCTCCACAGGTGATTATTATCCTGATTGTTACAATCGGATCTCTCTTAATACCATTAAATTAGTTTTGAAATAAATAAAAACAAAACAAAACTGAACATTGCTGACTTATGCCGCCTTGTTTCTAGAGAGATGTAAAACCTCTGATTGAAATCATTTCATAACAACTGAATGAAATCAAAGAAATATTTGAAAATAAGATGGGCAAGAAAAATCTCAATAAGGAATTCTATGAGTAACTATGCAAATGCAGTTTAACACATATATCCCAGTTTGGATTACTGGTTAAGCCACCAGTCTGGAAGCCGAGAGACCATAAATTCTAATCCCGCCTTAGGCATGAAAACCAAGCTGGGTGATTTTGGGCCAGTTAGTCTCTCTGAGCCCAACCCACCTCACAGGGCTGTTGTTATGGGGAAAACAGGAAGAGGAAGGAGCATTAATATTTTTGCCACCTTGAGTAACTAATAAAGCTAATAAAAGAGGGATAAGAATCTAATAAAGAAATAAAATAAATAATGGGCACAATTGGTTGAATGCTTACTAAAAATTAGAAAACGGAGAACTTGTAAGAAGTGCAAAGACTGGTGGAAAAAAATAATAATGACGGCGTATGGTCTGTGGGAGAAGCACATGCTTTTATGTAGCTACTTTATATAGAAGTGAGAGTTTTTTGAGAAAGAAAAAAAACTAAACTGAATATAGTGGCGATGAAGTGTAAGAAGTCTACTTGGTAAAAGAAGAGGAGATAGGGTGAAAAACAAACAGGCGCAGAAAGAATATAAACTCAATACAAATGTGAGTAAACAATATAAAAGATACACGTTCATGTTATTTGGTAATGCAGAAAGAATAAGTGACAAGACCGAGAACTGTGAGGGGTTTAAAGAGCAAAAAGCCCCCTATGAATTAATATGAGGATGTAACAGAAGCAAGAATGCTTTGTAGAGACAAAATAGGGAAAGTCATATTAAATTTTGTTACATTGCCTGTACAATTACAATGTGCTGCAGCTGCCAAAAAAGCCAACACAGTGCTGGGCTGCATTAACAGAGGGATAGAATCAAGATCACGTGAAGTGTTAATACCATTTTACAATGCCTTGGTAAGGCCACACTTGGAATACTGCATCCAGTTTTGGTCACCACGATGTAAAAAAGATGTTGAGACTCTAGAAAGAGTACAGAGAAGAGCAACAAAGATGATTAGGGGACTGGAGGCTAAAACATATAAGGAACGGTTGCTGGAGTTGGGTATGTCTAGTTTAATGAAGAGAAGGACGAGGGGTGACATGATAGCAGTCTTCCAATATCTCAGGGGCTGCCACAAAGAAGAGGGAGTCAAGCTATTCTCCAAAGCACCTGAAGGCAGGACAAGAAGCAACGGATGGAAACTAATCAAGGAGAGAAGCAACCTGGAACTGAGAAGAAACTTCCTGACAGTTAGAAAAATTAACCAGTGGAACAACCTGCCTCCAGAAGCGGTGAATGCTCCAACACTGGAAGTTTTTAAGAAGAGACTGGACAGCCATTTGTCCGAAATGGTATAGGGTTTCCTGCCTGAGCAGGGGTTGGACTAGATGACCTCCAAGATCCCTTCCAACTTTATTATTATTATTATTAATTAGGCAGACTTTGATTATATACCGATAACCCACCATTAATTGTAACATTTTATAATAAAAACATTCATATTGAACGGTGTTCATGTAAATTAGACTTTAACCAGGCTTCCTTTCTTTTTCTCTTATCTCCAGTTTATTTATTTTTTTACTAATTCTTATTTGCTTTATGCTATTTATCCCAAAAAAGGAACAGAGTGATAGGCATGTATGTATTCATTTATGCTGACTATTAAAAATGATGGAAAACCCTACCTAATAAAGGAGAATATTTGTAGCTCAGGGCTGACATGAGGAGTCCTGGCTGCTCTCTGAGCTTGGCTGTTTTCTTGCAGATGTTTCATTACCCAAACTAGGTAACATCATTAGTGTTAGTATTGCGTAATGAAACATCTGCAAGAAAACAACCAAACTCAGAGAGCACCCAGGACCCCTCAAAACACTACCGAAAAAGAAAAGTTTTATCTATTTATTTGATTTAAATCCTGCCCTTCACGCAGGAGCTACAAAGGTTTACTGTAAGCAGTTACATTTGTGAATAAGACTTTGAATTCAAAGTCAACCTAATTTTAAAAAAGAACTTTGAAAATTCAAGTTGATTTTTATGTTTACTTTGATCGATTTGCAGGACACTTTGTTGCTAATCATCAGCAATATCCATTACTCATCCCGTATTTCTGTCTGCCAGTATTTATTTTCCATTTCTTCTCATCTGTTTTCTCCAATTCTTGTAAACCAGGAGAAAAGCATCTGAAGACACTGAAGTGGTCACAACCAATACAAATTTAAACTCAGTTCCCAGATTATTGTTTTCACGTTAGTACTTTGCAGTTCATTTTCATGAAAGAAAATGGGAAAAAAGGGAAATAGAGTCAGAGTAATATATATCCTATTCAGCCACTACACACACACACACACACACAGTATGTATGTGTATACACATATACAATACATATACATATACATAGAGAGAGAGAGAGAGATTAAGAGGAGAGGGAGGGAGGGGAAGGGAGGGAGGGAGAGGAGGGAGGGAGGAAGGAGGGAGGGAGAGAGGGAGAGAGAGAGAGATGAGGGAAGAGGGAGGGAGAGAGATTGAGAAGAGGGAGGGAGGGAGGGAGGGAGTATATTTGTAGCATTTCAACATACCTATCAATGTCTGTTTCTAAGTGGCACAGACACAAATCACTCCGAAGTTTTCATTTTTGTCTTACAAACGACCTGTGGGAATCCACTTCCATTACAGGTTGGATGCTCAGAGGAAACTGATTTAAATAACAGTAAAGACAATCTGCAACACTGGAAATTTAAAGCTGGCAATGTTTTATCACATGCTCAAAAAAGCCTTACCCTGTTAAAAACCGGTAGCATCATGTAAAGCTTCTCTTCCTGTTCCTTTTGAGTCATATGCCGAGGAGGATGGCACAATTCTGTAAACAGCCGGCGTAGATGCATTAATCCTAGAGCGTTATCTTGAGGACTACATTCCTCTTGCCGAGGTCGACCCATTATCCTTTTTACCATATTCATCTTTGCTTCTTTCTGAAAGATCCCTTTGATCCTGTTCAGGAAGAAAAAGAACAAATGTTGTTGTTTTTTAAAAAAAATATATACATCCAACACCTCCATTTCATATATGTCATAAGCAGCCTCTTCTCTATGCCAAAATGTGACAAGCAAAGTGTCCGCCTATAACAAACTAGTTTGGACAGGTTTTCAGTGGCAAACAATAAAAACGCTATTGAATGAATTATCAACTAACATTCCATGTGACCAAGGTTTCAAGCCAGATTTCCACAACTAAACTGTTGGTAATATATGAGTTACAGATGCAGCACATCTATAGACTATTGATTTGAGGGAAGATGTTTGAAACAATTAAGTTTTAATCTGCTGGGTGAGAACTAGGCCTACTAAGATTTATTCCAGTGGGAGTTGCCAAAATCACCAAAATGCCCTTATTATCAACCACGTCTTATTTATTTTATTTTATTTATTAGATTTGTATACTATCTGAAATTCTACACAGCTTACTGAGGTTCCATATAAAATACAATACTAAAGCAAGACAATAATTAAAATACAATTCCAATCCAACTAGTAGATTACGTAAGTCAGTGGTGGCGAACCTATGGCACAGGTGCCAGAGGTGGCACTCAGAGCCCTCTTTGTGGGCACGCATGCCATGCCCCAGAGATGGCAACCGTCCCTCTTCAACCAGCCGCCCGAGGTCCCACGTGGCCAGACGCATCCCGGCACAGCTGGTTTCCCTCCCCCCTGTCCCGTCCCTCCTGGCCTCACATGCGCTCCTTTTCACGGGCATGATCCACTGCATCGCCGTCTCAGCTGTCGGCCAGCTGTCCAGCTCAGAGGTGGCTTCTCTGAACTGCTGGCGGTGGGCTGTGGAGCCCCAGAGTACGCCGGTCGAGAAGCCGTCAGGCTGTGGCTGCTGACGGACACCGGCGGCCCCCATGCACTCGCTGGCCTCTGTGTGCGGGGGCTGATGGTGTCAGGCAGCAGCTGCCCTGGTCCCTGCCTCACCTTGCCCCATGGCAACGGTATCCCTGCCCTGCCTTGCCTCGACTCAACCCGCAGGATGAGCCTCCTGCCCACTGCCCCACCTGCCAGAGACCCCCTGGATATCCCCCAACTCTGCCCACAGGTGTCCCTCCCCACGAGCAACATCGAGGTGACCACGCCCACTTTGGCCACACCCACCCAGCCTGCCATGACCACCACAGCCACGCCCACCCAGTGGGCCACGTCCCACCTGGCACCCAGTGATAAATAAGTGGGTTTTGGGTTGCAGTTTGGGCACTCGGTCTCTAAAAGGTTCGCCATCACTGACATAAGTAATAAGCTAAGATTCATTGAATGGAACAGGGCACTGCTGATTGCAGTAAAGTCCCAAAGACCTTCTGGGAGACCCAAGTTTTGACTTCCTTCCAAAAAGGCTTGAGGAACTGGTAGCCATCTCACCCCCAAGAGCAAGTTCTTCCAAAGAGGAGCTACAATACAGAATGCTCATTATAAGTTCCCTTCTCCTCTCTAATTGTTCAGGTAGAATAGGGAGAAATTGCTAGTCCCTCAGGCCCCAAGCTACATAGGGCTTTGCAGCAAGAACCAAGACCTTGAGCTAGAAGCCTACTGTAGTAGAGTTGTAACATGGCAGTATCGTGACTGACAACACAGCATGTGTTCTGAACTAGCTGAAGTTTTGAATAGCCTTTAAGGTCAACCCCATACACAGCAGATTACATTAAGTTAACCTAAAGGTGACAACAGAATGAGCAATTAGTATATCTTGAGTGCATTCTGTTGACCTCACTAAACACCAAACAAGACCTCAATACCAACCAAAGCTATGCAAAAGCTTTCCAGGCCACAGTCTCAAATTGTTCTTGAAGGAGCTATGAGTCCAGGACTCTCAATCTGGAAATGTTTTGGAATGTGGAACAGATCCTGGAAAGAAATGGGGCCGTTGCCAAAGAGACACCTTTGCCCATATGAATGGGAAGCAAGCAAGAGAGACCCAAAACAATTCCTTGCTACAGCAATCAGGTATAAGTTGAATGGGTGAACTCGTTTGAGTGTTTTTTCAAGATCCTGTTTCAATATTCTACTAACAATAATGGTATTTCCTGAACTCCAAGTGGATCTTTTTTTCCTAAATTCAGCTCCCACAAACAGCCTGTTCTTTCTAGGAAAGCACAACTCTATGAAGAATCAGAGGTGGTTTCTGAATCAACAGTCATTTTGCCTTATTTTCCCAATCCAATTCTGAGAGCCTCTAGACCAGGGGTGTCAAACTGCCGGCCCGCCAGGAAACCGCGCCCACCCCATTGCCAGCAATGGGGAAAAAGCTCCGATACGTCGCGTGACGTCACGTGACGTCGCAAGTTTGACATGTCTGCTCTAGACCCTGGGTCATGGCTTCCGCTGCATCTCCCAACAGGACTGGGAAAGAGATGTATAACTGGGCATTATCAGCATATTAATGATTCCTCATCCTGAACAGCAGGTTTGTTCTCCAGTGGTTTCATGTAGATGTTAAATGCAATAAGTGTCAGGTACAAAATATCAGGTACAATTAAACTCATCCATATGGATTTGCAATTCTTAATAACTTGCTTATACAATACAAGAATACAAAGGCTTTCCTTCTATGCAGAACTGAAAATGTGTAAAGCAGCATATAAAAGCACAAATACTGGCCACATTTAGTTAACAATGGGCAATGATATATGCCTCTTTGGAGATGGGTTTGCCCCAATTTTTGAAAAAGAGAGAAGTAAAACTCCAGCTGTTCTCTTTGAACATGAATTTGTAATAGTATTCTTATTTACTACAATATGCACTCATACTTACATGCAGTACACAACCTATTTTTAAGTGAAGCAAGCAGACAATTGAAGCAAGCAGACAATTGCCAGGGGTAGGCAACCTTGGCTCTTTTATGACTCGTGGACTTCAACTCCCAGAATTCCTGAGCCAGCATGGCTCAGCTTGGAAACCTCTCCCTTTCCCCTCAGCACGGCTGCCTCAGGAATTCTGGGAGTTGAAGTCCATGAGTCATAAAAGAGCCAAGGTTGCCTACTCCTGATCTAGGCTTACATATGACCTGCATTCAGAGCCTTTATTTAAATATTTAAATAAAAGTGACTACTGATCCGAAGAGGACTGTTTTAATCTCCAGCAAAGCTTGACTCTAGAGACTGAATTAACACCAATTTCAGATTGACTGGTACAACGCAGAAGCTCCTCAATGGAGTGGTGATGCATTTTTCCACTCAAAGGTATAATATAGAACATTGGTACATTTAATTCATCCCTCTGCTACACATATTAATGTCTCTTATTAATGTCTCTAGGGACGAAGCCAAAGATGCTGTGAATTTGAGGTACATAAAGTACCTCAACATTATTTTCTTCAATTAGCGACAACTGCAAATATTGTGCAAACTTTAACTTAAAGAAGCTATTCTCATGTTTATCTATCTTACACTGAGCTGAGCTGACAAATATTTTTCCTTATAACATGCTAACAATAAACATGGTATGAAAGAAAAGGTTCCTTGACTACTGTCATTGTATAACGCTAGTTGTATAGGGTAGAAAGTGAAGCACATTTCGAAACTGCAAATAACTGTTCTGAATGTAGTAGAATAGAAGATGGAAGAGATCCTGAAGGTCTCCTAGTCCAATCCCCTGCTTAGGCAGGAAACCCTACACCATTTCAGACAAATGGCTGTCCAGTCTCTTCTTAAAAACTTCCAGTGTTGGAGCATTCATAGCTTCTGGAGACAGGTTGTTCCACGGATTAATTGTTCTGTCAGGAAGTTTCTCCTTAGTTCTAGGTTGCTTCTCTCCTTGATTAGTTTCCATCCGTTGCTTCTTGTCCTGCCTTCAAGTGCTTTGGAGAATAGCTTGACTCCCTCTTCTTTGTGGCAGCCCCTGAGATATTGGAAGACTGCTATCATGTCCCCCCTCGTCCTTCTCTTCATTAAACTAGACATACCCAATTCCAGCAACCGTTCCTTATATGTTTTAGCCTCCAGCACCCTAATCATCTTTGTTGCTCTTCTCTGCACTCTTTCTAGAGTCTCAACATCTTTTTTACATCGTGGTGACCAAAACTGGAATGTAATGAAAAGGCATCTGCTGATCTAATACGCTTATTCTTCTTTGCTAGGGGGAAGCTAGAAGTCATGGGTTGTAAGGCTCCTTAGTGCTGTGTGCACACATGCTTCCTTTTTCAGACGCAATGTGGGCTGCTAATTAATTTTTGTGGACCTGGAACACAAAATATGAAAAGCTTCCTGTTTTTTCTTACGCAAACACTCCAATCATATCAAGTTGTGTTCCACCAAAACATAGGGTAGTCAAAACATTTCGCTGTGCTACAGAAATACTGTAGATTCGTCACCAAGGAAATTTCCCACAGGTAGACCTCAACTTATGACCACAATTGAGCCCAAAGTTTATGTTGCCAAGTGAGACATTTGTTATGCGAGCTTTGCCGCATTTTGCGACCTTCCTTGCCTCAGCCGTTAAGTGAACCCCTGCAGTTGTTACGTTAGTAACAAGGTTGTTAAGTGAAGCTGGCTTCCCCATTGACTTTGCTTGTCGGAAGGTCACCAAAAAGGTGATCACATGACCCCGGGACGCTGCAACCGTCATCAATATGAACCAGTTGTCAAGTGTCCGAATGTAAATCCAGGGACCCTGGGGATGCTGCAGGAGTCATAGGTGTGAAAAATGGCTATAACTCACTTTTTTCAGTGCCTTTGTAACTTTCAACGGGCACTAAATGAACTGTTGTTAAGTCGAGGACTACCTGTATTAGGAAATATTAAGCTAAGCAAAGCGAGGTGCTCTGTCCCAAGGGAAAAGTTCAAAGAGCTGGGTCCTCCAGACAGGCCACAAACACTTCCAAAGACTTCACAAGTTTTGTGTATGATCAGGCAGGGTTATTTCTCTGACAGTCCCAGCGTAAGAGCTGTCTGGGTGCATAGATACACACATACACACATAAAGCCTTTGAAGCTGATCACGTCGAAAATACGAAGCACATGGCTGCTTTAAGCTGCTGTTCGTTTAGGGACCATTTGAAGTTACAACAGCACTGAAAAAAGACTTATGACCATTTTTCACACTTACGACTGTTGCAGCATTCCCCTGGTCACAGGACCAAATTTAGATGCTTGGCAGTTGACTCATACTTATGACGGTTGCAGTGACCCCGGGGTCATGCGGTCACCTTTTGATACCTTCTGACCAGTAAATTCAATGGGGAAGGAAGCCAGATTCACGTAACAATCATGTTACTAACTTAACAACTGCAGTGATTCACTGAACAACTGCGGCAAGAAAGGTCATAAAAATGGGGCAAAATTCACATAACGATGGTTTCGCTTAGCGACAGATATTTTGGGCTGAATTGTGGTCTTAAGTCGAGGTCTACCTGTACCA
The DNA here is from genome assembly GCA_023970755.1 of Azemiops feae. Classification (NCBI taxonomy): domain Eukaryota; kingdom Metazoa; phylum Chordata; class Lepidosauria; order Squamata; family Viperidae; genus Azemiops; species Azemiops feae. The sequence goes on from JALGBA010000759.1 coordinate 670,828, forward strand.
TTCAATTACCTTTGCATAAAAAGAAATGATCAAAAATCTTCAAGGAACTGCACAACACATTAGATGTCACTATGTGTAAAACGACATAGGATCAAAGTGCGCATCTAAAGTCTACCAAAATAGAGAAATATTTAAGATATTTCATTTTAACACAAAATCTGTGTATCATGGATATTTTTCTTCATTTTTTGATTGCTGCATCATAGGCTGTGCTTCCTCATCTCCAAAGTATTTACTGATCATATATAAAAAAATCAATTTTAAATTGCTTTTATCAAATTTTAGTAATAATTTGCTCCTGGAACTTTGCACTTTGATATGGCCGGAGGGCTAATCAATCAATCAATCAATCAATCAATCAATAAAATATATAAATAATTCATTCTATATATATATATATATATATATATTTAAATTCCATTTCTGAGGATTGTTCCTTCTGTTACATATGTGAAACTCTCATATCAATATACATCCATTCAAAAGTAATTGCTTATAATATTTAATGGAAAACACATTTAACAAATTTGATGAGCGACTCTATTAAGGTAATCCCGAGCTGTATTTTATAAAAAGCATCTATGCTGGTACTTTCCAATTTTTTTCCTTCACTACTCCAAACCACTCATCAGAATGTCCTTTTTACACAATGTAGGTAAAACACTTCAAGTCAATTTAAATGTCTCTTTTGTGATTGGATCATGGTTCATGTGCCGTCACTCAAAGAAACACCACTTTTACTTAATTTTTGGGTAGTTTACCCAGGTTTGGGAGGCACTGAGCTACACCATAGAGATCAAAACAGCACAGTACATTAATATACATTGATTATGAACCTCAAAGTTATATAATTTAGGGATAATTAATTCAGCAGTTTTCAAAACATTTACGAAAAACAGAAACAGGCAGAGAATAAGCAAAACACACTATATTTTAGCTTAACAATAGCTATTATATAGGACTTACAAAAGGGGGTTGTTGCTTCCAAAGGGTATTATTTAAAAGTAAACAAACAGATAATTATCTACACATTCATTGGGAGCCTTTGCTCAGTTATTTAAGCTGGCGTACAAAAAGCAAAAACAAGCAACCATATAGGAACACATTGAAAATATGACAAAATAAAATAAATCGCTACTGCTTCTTTTGGTTTTACAATAATATCCATAGGAGCAGCTGTTTTCAAGACAGTAGTGTCAGGCTCCAAAAAACAAGAAAGACACACTGAGGTTCTTCTGAACAGTTTCCTTTATTGTTCTTCAACTATAGAGAGAAATCTTCCCAAACTAAAGCAAACTACTTGCATCATTAAAGTTATACTCTGATATCTCCTAAGGAGGAGCTGTCTTAACACTCTTCCTCCCAACCAAACAATCTAAACTTTGCTGTCTCTTGTTCCTCTGGAATGCCGCCCCTCCCTTCTGGGAATCCAGACCGCATTTCATCACAGTAATTGAAAAAAGATTTCGAAACTGCCCTATAACAAAATCAAATACCAAAGTTGTCAGACTGAGAAGATGGTGCATGCTCTTATCATACTTTTACCCTGTATTTTCAAAGCTTCAAAGGTCTAGGCGTTGCACTCTTATTTAGGTTAGCTATACAAACTAGAGTTTCTAAAGATCAAGACAGTCCACAGAAACATTCAATGGAAATTCAAATTGTAACCCTGCTGTTGAAAACTAAACTAAAATGAATTGACTTAAATATTAGTGGATAAACTGTTGAAAAGGTGCTCCCTTTATAGAATATTTCTATGAATTGACTCTCTTTCAGCCCCAGGAAGAAGGCAACAGCAATCCACTTCTGAAAAACTTGCCAAGAAAACTGAACTGACGTATCCACGCATTCATCGGGAATCAAAAAAATGATTCAAAAGCACAATAATGTATAGGTATATATACATATATGTGCATGTATATATACATGTGTATATATGTATGTATATGTATATATGTAGGTGTGTGTATATATATGTATGTATACAAAATAATGTATATGATTAGCATGTTCTGTAAACTGCTGAGAGTCGCTTTATCAGTAAGATGGGCAGCATATATATTTAATAAATAAAAATAAATCTCACACACACACACAAAATAAGAGCTATACAGAAATTATTTTAAATATTTAAGCAGATATAATTCTGCAGAACAAAAAGCATATGGTATGCATGGACAAAAGTTTTAGCTTATGCTCACTGATGAAGTAAGGCACACTGACATACAATTATAATAACTGCTTCAGGAAACATTCAGAAAGCATTAATGTGACAGTGGAAAAATTGAATTTAAAATATGATTTCACTGCTTATTTTCATAATGTAATGCCTACTTAATCACTGAGAAATTGCATTTCTTACCTACCAATTTACAGAGACAGCAATCTGAAATTGCTGAAATATAGGACCGGAAGCTATGTGAATATCTAATGGATTATGCTTATCATATCACTAGTGAAAATTCCCTTTTCTAAGCCTCCTACTTTGTGGATTAAATACATTATTTTTTCTTTTGGTTTTCTTTCAGATGTTACTATGTTCCCCACATAGAAATCCAGAAATGTATTTTGCTACCATATAACCCAACCACATTATATAGATAACCAGGATTTAAAATAAAACGTATGCTAATTTTTACTTACAGAAAGATTAGCTATAGTAGTCTAAAGCAATATATAGAATAGAATAGAATAGAATAGAATAGAATAGAATGGAATGGAATGGAATAGAATAGAATAGAATAGAATGAGTTGGAAGGGACCTTGGAGGTCATCTAGTCCAACCCCCTGCTCAGGCAGGAAGCCCCATACCATTTCAGACAAATGGTTGTCCAACCTCTTCTTAAAAACTTCCAGTGTTGGAGTATTCATAACTTCTGGAGGCGGGTTGTTCCACTGATTAATTGTTCTATCTATTAAATATACAAATAAACCAAGCCTTGAAAGTAATGTTTCTCAACCTTGGCAACTTGTTTGGATTTCAACTCCCAGAATTTCCTAGCCTATATGCTGGGGATGTTGAAATTTAAGATGGGAGTTGAAGTCCAGAGATCTTAAAAGTTGTCGAAGTTAAGAAACACTGCCTTAAAGTATTATAGAGAAATAAAATAAATGCCAGTTTAAGACTATTAATTTATTTGGAATAACTGAAACATTCTTTTGAGTTAAACACTAAATTAGTTACTGAGTTATTGGGTTAAATTAAAATTAAATAACTAATTACATTAAAACTAAGAGAGCCAGTTTGGTTAGTGGTTAAGGCATCACATTAGAAACCAGGAGACAGTGAGTTCTAGTCCTGCCTTGGGCACGAAGCCAGCTAGAATAGATGACCTCAGGCTTTCCCTCAGCCCTGGAAAGGAGGCAATGGAAAACTACTTCTGAAAAACTTTGCAAAGAAAACTGTAGGGATTTGTTCAGGCAATCTCCAAGAATCAGACACAATTGTATGGAAGAAAAAAAAATGAAATATGTTCCTTGACATGTTTTCAGTACAGTATGAAGCAGACTGATAAAAACTGATGTCAAACCACCATTGGCTTCAAAATGGCTACTGCAGTAAACCGTGTTTCTCCAGTACATTCTCTCACTAAGATTACTTTCGTAACAAAATCACTTGCCTTCAGAACTGTTCTACAGAAAACATTCGTTCAAAAAAAAAAGCAGGTCCTATGATTAAACACAAAAAAATGCCCAACGTAGAAAACAATCAGTTTTCTACAAAAAGGATAACGTTCATTAATCTGATTTATTTGAACAACGCTGAAGTGCATAAAATTGCTAAATCAACACATAAAGTATTCACCGATCACTTTCATTGTGTATCTTTAATATCAAGAAGACAGCACAATGTATGTTAAACTAAAAATTCAGACATGGGGTATCAATTGCTATTTTTAGTCATTTCTCAGCATATCCTCATACTAAACAACATGGTAAACAACAAAACAGAATGTTAAGCCTCCTTGTGACCCAATTTTCATCTTCAATGCAAAATGAGAGGAAGGAAAAAAAAACTTGGCAACACATTAACATCATTTCCATAGCAATAGAACAAAACAGTTTCCATGCTTAGCACAGGATCAAAAAAAAAAAAAAAGTGACAGGAACATCTTAATGAGTGAAAAACCTGTGCTAACTTCAAAACAGCGTTTAAAAAATACAGTATACCAATTTCTTTCCCTTTAAAATGCATCCCAGAGTTCCTATGTCTTACAATTGTTAGACGCCTCAAAACACAGTCAGAAACCTTACCTTAGGAATGCATTAAAACTAATCTTATTCAGCAGCCATTTGATATGAAAGCTTGTTTTCTGTGCCAAAAAAAGAAACAAACATGATTCTCTTACCGAGTACTTTTTAGGTTCCTCGCAGGCATCTTGAGTTTTAAAAAAGGGTCTTTTAAGAAAAGTACAATTGCCTTAGTTTCTCTCCACCAGGCCAAGATTAAACAAGTCTTTCAGGCGACTCACATGAAAATCAGCGCTTTGCACCAGAATCTCTGGGACCTTGCTGTACCAGTGCGCAAGCTGGTGTAACAATAGAAGCATGTTTTATGCATCCAGTAATGTTGGGTCATTAGCCAGACAATGAGAAACAAGGCATGGGACGTTCTGCTTCAGGAACAGGCCCTCTCTTCTTCTGGAGTAGCAACTAGATTATGCCGCTTAACGTGGTTTTTAAAAACCTATGTCACCCCTCGTTCAAAAATATCTGAGGGGCTGCCACAAAGAAGAGGGGGGGGAGGTCAATCTATTCTCCGAAGCACCTAAAGGCAGGACAAGAAGCAACGGATGGAAACTAACCAAAGAGAGAAGCAACCTAGAACTAAGGAAAAATTTCCTGACAGTGAGAACAGTTAACCAGTAGAATAGCTTGCCTTCAGAAGTTGTGGGTGCTCCATCACTGGAGGCTTTTAAGAAGAGACTGGACAGCCATTTGTCTAAAATGGTATAGGGCAGGGGTGTCAAACTCAATTTCATTGAGGGCCACATCAGCATTGTGGTTGTCCTTGGGGGGGTAGGTGTGACCAGGGTGGGCGTGGCCTACTGGGTGGGTGTGGTTGGAGTGGGTGTGGCCTACTAGGTGGGCATGGCCAGCTCTACATCGTTCGCATCAAGGGTGCCTGTGGGGGCCTGAGCAGAAGTGGGACAGTGTACATTGGCTCCCGGGCGGCCTGGACCAGGGCCAAAGCAGCAGGGGCCATTCCCTCTCTGTTTCCAGGATGGCTTCGTGGGCCACATGAAACCACGTCGCGGGCCGCATCCGGCCCCCGGGCCTTGTGTTTGACATGTCTAGTATAGGGACTAGGGGTGACATGATAGCAGTATTCCAATATCTCAGGGGCTGCCACAAAGAAGAGGGAGTCAAGCTATTCTCCAAGGCACCTGAGGGCAGGACAAGAAGCAACGGATGGAAACTAATCAAGGAGAGAAGCAACCTGGAACTGAAGAGAAACTTCCTGACAGTTAGAACAATTAACCAGTGGAACAACCTGCCTCCAGAAGCGGTGAATGCTCCAACACTGGAAGTTTTTAAGAAGAGACTGGACAGCCATTTGTCCGAAATGGTATAGGGTTTCCTGCCTGAGCAGGGGGTTGGACTCGATGACCTCCAAGGTCCCTTCCAACTTTATTATTATTATTAGGGTCTCTTGCTTGAGCAGGGGGGTGGATTAGGAGACCTCCAAGGTCCCTTCCAACTCCGTTATTCTGTCAGGGAAAACCAAGTGGTTAGATGTTTATGGAGATTCTCAATCATCCAGGTCACGGTTGTGCCAAAGGTGCTTTTTCCAAAAGGCAACTGGCCTTTCTTGGATTTTTTTCCTTTGAAGATGTTTTATCTTCTCATCCAAGAAGCTTCCTCAATTAGAACTAAAACAAGAAGCAAAACGTTTTCAAAGGGAAACAAAATCACGTTAAGTGCCTTTCTTAAAAAGCACCTTTGGGATAAATAGTTAAGATGTGAAAAATCTATTCAAATTCATCTATAGGACACTTTAAAATAAACAATCAACTTTATTCTGTAGGTTCTATTATATTATTATGCTAACTCACTCATATGCTTACAAGATACTCTGTTAGAGATGTGCTTACTCTTCTTATCAAACCTCAAATCCTGTTAAAGGTTTTTAGGCTGCCAAAAATAAAGGACAGAGAATGCTAATTTACCTCTTCTGCCATCCACTTCCACACACCCTGGCATAAAATTACACTTATCTATATGCAAGCTTTGTCCCAGGCTAATGCATAAATATAAGCTGACATTATCATTTAGTATTTCATCTGGCTCAAGAAGATGCAAGGCAATACACCACAAAAAGTAACAGCTAGAATCTGTAAAATAAGCCCAGATGTTACGACAAGGAGCTGTGTTTACAGAATCATGTGTCACCTAAGTTCTTAAATTCCACTTTAACATAAGAAACAGAGTACCGGTTGTCCTCAATTTACAACCATTCATTTGGCAATTGTTCAAAGTGACCATGATACTGAAAAAAGTGACTTATGACTTGCATTTACTATCATTGCAGCATGTGATCACGATTCGGGAGTTTGGCAACCGGCATGTATTTATGAAGGTTGTATTTATTGCGGGAATTGCGCATGGCTAGTCTAGTGAAGAGAAAGACGAGGGGGGACATGATAGCAGTGTTCCAATATCTCAGGGGCTGCCACAAAGAAGAGGGAGTCAAGCTATTCTCCAAGGCGCCTGAAGGCAGGACAAGAAACAATGGAGGGAAACTAATCAAGGAGAGAAGCAACCTGGAACTAAGGAGAAATTTCCTAGAAACAAGGGACCAGTGGAACAGCTTGCCTTCAGAAGTTGTGGGTGCTCCATCACGAGGCCAATTTCTTTCCAAGTATCTCCTGCAGGGATTTCCCCGCCCCCCTTGGTTAAATATAAATAACTGAGGGGGGGGGGATCCAAGAGGAAATCCATGCAGAAAATTCTAGAAAACAAATGAATCTCATGCTCTTAAGGAAAGTAGAAGTGATGATATAAAGGTTAATTAAGTCTTGGTTATATTGTTAATGCTACTGTTAATAGTGTTAATACTGGTTAACACTATTTAACCAACCAATTTAGCCTTGGTAAGACCACTCTTGGAATTTTTTATCCAGTTTTGGTTGTCATAATATAAAAGATGTTGAGACTCTAGAAAGAGTACAGAAAAGAGCAACAAAGATGATTAGGGGACTGGAGGCTAAAATATACCAAGACTGGCTGCAGGATTTGGGTATGTCTACTTTAGTGAAAAGGAGGACGAGGGGTGGAACTAAGGAGACATTTCCTGACAGTTAGAACAATTAATCAGTGGAACAACCTGCCTCCAGAAGTTGTGGGTCCTCCAACACTGGAGGTTTTTAAGAAGAGGTTGGACAATCATTTGTCTTAAATAGTACAGGGTTTCCTGCTTGAGCAGGGGGTTGGACTAGAAGACCTCCAAGGTACCTTTCAACTGTGTTATTCTCTTAACCTCCCCAAAAGGGTGTGAGAAAGATAAATATCCTGCCTTAAGGACAAATGAGAAAAATAAGATGAGTTCAGTACTCTGCAATCCTCAGAAAAGTCATGTTCTATTAAACCTTTCTAATACAATTTATAAAGGATCAAAATACATACAAACCAGTTTTGGAAACCCAGAGAATCCCTTTTTTTTTTTTAACTCATTCGTGCAGAAGGCAGAGGTTACAAAGTTAAACCTTGGGCTAGGTGCATTTTACAAAGCATTTTTTTTTTAAATGGGGCTGTATTAAAGGGCATCAGATGGTAAGCATCATTTTCAGTTAGTACGAACAATGATTTGTTTCTAGAGAAGAACATGGATTTTTTTATTATATCATCATGTTTTTGCTAATATTCATCAAGTTGGTGCACCGAAAATATATATATAAAAAAAAATCCTGCCCCACTCAAAAGAGTTTGCAAAACTGATATGCAGAATAATCCTTTTCACTTTAGATAATATTGAAATTATTCAAAAGAGAAACTTTAAAAGATGATACATATCTAAGTGGCACAAAGTGAATACATATCTCAACCAGACTCACTAAAATTACAAAATTTGAATGTGCAGAAATCTTACATTTTTGCTTCAGAAAAAAAGATTGAAGCGAAACACAAAAATCAGTGGTTATTGTGCAACAGCTGAGGAAAGTAAAAGGATATCTAAAAGGAATCTGAATGCGTCATACTGGACTAACTGAATAATACATCGTAGCTCAAATACTACAGTACTGTTTCACCTTTTTCTGAAAAGGATTAATCTATTTCTACGTTAGCCTTCACTGATATTTATTTATACAAAGGAAAAATAGCTAAACGTCTTCTTCAAAATACAAAGGCATCATCTAGTACAGAATTAAGCATGCATAATCCCCAAATCACAACCACAGTGGAAAACACTCCTTCTATTTCTCTTGGCATAAGAAACATCCTCTTCTGAAATCATTGTGACTATGACTAACAAGGGATTTCAGACACTCAATGAAGTAATTCCCTATTTATGTAATAAAAGAAAAGCAAAAACAGCCACAACAGCTGTTATAAACACACTGCAGGGTTAGGCTCAGAAGGTGCTAACACCACTCTTATTCAACCTCAGTGGTTAACAAGCTGAGCTGCCCCAATTTTCATGTGCTGTTTTGGCAACAGGATCAAGGATGATGTCTATAGAGATTCTCAGTCATCCAGGTCATCGTTGTCCTGAGCAGGGGGTTGGACTAGAACAGGGCTTTTCAACCTGTGGTACATTAATGAGTGGCAGGTGGTACGCAGCCCTGCCTAGCCAAGTGTAGTGGGGAAGGGAGAGCCAGCACAGGCAAAGACTTACAGTGAGAGAGTCCTCTGGAGCTGCAGATTTTACTTATGAATGGAGCCATTTGGGGAGGCTGCCTTAGCCGGCAGCCAGTACTTACATTTTTTTTTCTTCCTTAAGTGCCGGCTGGGCTCCTTACTTTCCTTTCTAGCCAGTAGCTAATTCTTAAAGGGGAAGTGCCTTTTTAAGCTAGTTCACTCAGCAGCTTGTCTTTTCTGTCTCTGGAGGCCTTTCCTTGTTTGATCAATATATGGAAGAGGGAAAATATGGGGGAGGGGGTTTCAAATTCTTCCTTCAGAAGGAGATGGGAATGAGAAAAAGGGAGGCAGGGAAGGGAGGGAGGGAAGGAAGTCCCGCCTTAGCAGTTGGCCACCAGCAGCTCTGCCATTGACTTTGCTTGTCAAAAGGTTGCAGAAGGGGATCACATGACCCTGGGACACTGTGACCATCATAAATATGAATCAGTTGCCAAGCATCCAAATATAAATCACATGACCCTGTTGCTGCAATGGTCATAAGTGTGAAAAATGGTCATAAGTCATTTCAGTGCAATTGCAACTTTGAACAGGGTTTTTTTTTGTCACCAAGTTTTTGACACCTTGCTAGGTGGTACTAGAATATTGCCATATCCTAAAAGTGGTACAATCGGTAAAAAGGTTGAAAAGCCCTGGACTAGAAGACCTCCAAGGTCCCTTCCAACATCATCATCATCATCATTATTATTATTATTATTATTATTATTATTATTATTATTATTATTATTATTATTATTATTATTATTATTATTATTATTATTATTATTATTATTCATTAGACGTGAACCTCAATCAACTGAACATTCAAATTGAGTTGACTGAGGTTGTTGTTGTTATTATTATTATTATTATTATTATTATTATTATTATTATTATTATTATTATTATTATTATTATTGAGTGATCTTAGTCCCAAAGGTGTCTTTTTTCAAACGGAAACTGGATGTTCATTCTTATTCTTGACGATGCTTAGCTTCTCATCCAAGAAACATCTTCAGTTCAATCTTCAGTTCAATCCACCATTCAGTCAGAACTGAAGATGCTTCTTGGATGAGAAGCGAAATGTCCTCAAGAGAAAAAAACAACAAAGAAAATCCAGTTGCCTTTTAAAAAAAGCACCTTTGGAAGGATCAAGGAAAGCTGCTCGGACCTTCGCTTCCTATTTTATAGCAGAAGATCCAAGTATCGGTCAAGGTTAGGGTTTTTCCCCAACAATCAAGACAGAAGTAGCAATTGCATAAAAGTGAAAGTGGGGATTTAAAAAAAAAAAAAATACCTGAGGTTGCCATCCATACAGCCAGCACAAGAAAGGTGCCTTCTAAATTCACAAGGAGAGAGTTGATTCTCACGCTCAGTGAAAAGCAGCATGATAACAAATCTGACTGTGACACAAAAGACAGATGGAAACAGACCAGCCTACTCCTAAGAAGGGACCAGAGGTAGAGGCAAAAAAAAATAAAATAAAATAAGTGCAAGAGGATTTGATAACTTTCTATTTATAGGGCCTATCTTTGAATCGTAGGAGTTAATGAAACTCTTTACTATGTCTTCTAACTTTCATCAATAAATATTATTTAAAGCAGGGGTCCCCAACCTTGAAGTCCACAAGTCGTAAAGTTGCCAAGGTTGGAGACCCCTGACTTAAAGTTCTTGGATTTCTTGTGAGTTGGCTATTAGGGGTTCCTTCCTGCTTATGGTGTGGATGACATTGAGAATTATTCATAAAATGTACTGCCCCCATCCTAAAGTTTAGTCATGTTTGGAATTTATTTATAAATGTATAAACTGACTACAGCCAATTTAGGAAAGGTCAAATCTAATTCCCTAAGAACTATTGTATTGGTACTACAAAATATTTTAATTAAATCCAGTATTTCATCTGTCATCAGAGAAGAGAAAAACGAGGCTATGAGCTTGGCAAGCGGTTAATTTTATTTTCAACCGTCTTCCATTAAATCTGGTTTCTTAATTCCCAAGGACAGTTTTCAGTAATCTGGAAGATAACCATGAAAGGAAGTTTTACTCTCCTGTTTTGCCTGAAAATTTGGGTTTGCTATGGGATTTCAGAAAGCTAAAGCCAGCACCTACAAGGGGATTAAAATCTTACTTCCAGCTATCAAACCCTTGGTGCTACTAGGAAGCCTTGCTCTGCACTGGCTATATTTTAATCTCATGTCCACAAAGGAATACTTTTTCTATGACCTACTTTAATATTATTCCAACTTCCACTTGAAGATCTGGTTGGAGAAGGCAGAAATGGCACCCCACGTTTTTACTTTATTCCAGCAAGTTTCATCTCACATGTACTCCTGTCTTCTTAGTCAAGGCTCCAGATTAGGTCTAAAAGAATGTTAATTACATTTTCTTTTCCTGATCAGTGGCAAGAGAAGACAGTTACTTGTTCAGTCTGATTCAGCGCATAATGGCTGATGATGATAAACACTGATAGATTCACTTGGTATTCAAGCTTGTAAATCCAGAACGTCTGTAGTGTTTTTCCCTGACATACTGGAGCTATGTTTGTGTTTGCAAGGCCTCTTTCCTCTACTTCTGCCTGGCGTCTTTTCACTTCCTTATATTTGTTCAGATAAATCTGCAAACTACCACATAAATATTCAGTTCCAGCTTCTATTCAGAGAACAATTTCAGTATAGTTAGAATTCACTACTTGTCACTATAAGGAACTGCATTTTAGAGTTGCTGGATTCTTAATCCTTTGGCTTATTTGCTCATTTAGACTCTTAAGGAATCATACTGTCTCATGTAAAACATGACCAACTATATAATTACACTGTGAGATATTTCCTACTCCTCCCTCTTCACCTAATCTCCAGTCTTTTCTTCATGTTTGTTATTTTCTAAAACAAAATCAAGCTTCAAGGGCTAACCTCATTTTTCAAGTTTTCCATTCAAAATGTTTGTTTTACAATCAAATTGTTTTGGCTCCGGGGTCACCAATAACAAGTTAGTCAGGCATTCTCCCTATCAGCATCTTTCCAATTGCTTTCCCTTTGATATTTTTCAATAACAAGGTTCATCCCACTGTCAATAATATTGGGGTTGATTACCACATTTGAAACTGGAGTAGAAAGTCTGTAAATCAGAAAATAGCTAATATTCTCTCTTTATTGGATTTATGGCATTGCATTAAATAAGATACAGTTGGCTTGGTTTGCAAAGCACGCTAAGTCAAACCCAAACAAAACACAATTTGCTTAATTTGTTATATAAATCCAGTGTCTTGAGTTTCCAAATATTCCTTGGGAACCAGGAAATTAATTCCCTTATATTGTATCCTTTTTTTTTCTGAGCCTAGGTAAATGGACTCTTTCTTTCTCTTGAGAATTCATGGAATCTATAAATTTTACACTGAAGTTACTTTTTTCCTAACACCATCTCTGTCTCTTATCTGATAATGTTCTAATTCTTCACCTTCATTTGTCATGGCTATTAGAAACACTTGCCTATCCAAGTGTTAAGCTGATAGACTAAGCTGTCTTCTGTTAAACACTTTGCATTAAACTGCATCATATTTACCTCATGAAAATTTACCCTGAATTAGAACTGAATCCCCAGAAAGGATAAATAGAAGTTAAAAACAGTAAAAAAAAAAAAATCCTCTGCAATGCCCAGTGTTTCACTTCATTAAACTTTAGGAGTGCAAATTCCAACTGAAACAAATTCAAGAGGTCTCTTCACCACTCAAAGAAACAGTACATACAAGACAGATATATTTGTGTGTGTGTACATACAAAGAACGATTGCAGTTGCATATACCTAGCCCAGGGGTAGGCAACCTGGGCTCTTTTATGACTCGTGGACTTCAACTCCCAGAATTCCTGGCTCAGGAGTTCTGGGAGTTGAAGTCCATGAGTCATAAAAGAGCCAAGGTTGCCTACCCCTGACCTAACCTAATGAAAAGAAGGACTAGGGGCGACATGATAGCAGTGTTACAATATTTGACCGGCTGCCACAAAGCACCAGCAGGCAACACAAGAAACAATGGATAGAAACTAATCAAGGAGAGAAACCACCTAACAGGGGTAGGCAACCTTGGCTCTTTTATGACTCGTGGACTTCAATTCCCAGAATTCCTGAGCCAGCATGGCTGGCTCAGGAATTCTGGGAGTTGAAGTCCATGAGTCATAAAAGAGCCAAGGTTGCCTACCTCTGACCTAGAACCAAGAAGAAATATCCTGAGAGTTGGAACAATTAATCAGTGGAACAACTTGCCTCCAAAAGTTGTGGGTGCTCCAACACTGGAGCTTTTTAAGAAAAGACTGGACAATGTCTGAAATGTTATAGGTTTTCCTGCTTGAGCAGGGGGTAAACAAGGTCCCTTCCAAGTCAGTTATTCTGTTGTGTATGTTTTCTGCAAAAAGCACACTTTTCAGAAAAGGGGCAGGCCAAAAAAAGGTACATTTATATTCATTGAATTAATCAGTGCTAATTAAGACTACTAGTAAAATAAGGTAGCCCTTTTATAAAATGTATACCTATCAGCATATATCAATTCTCTCTCATAAACAGAAGCTCCTAAGTAGATAATCATATAAATATCTCCAAAGTGCTTGAAGGCAGGACAAGAAGCAACGGATGGAAACTAATCAAGGAGAGAAGCAACCTGGAACTAAGGAGAAACTTCCTGACAGTTAGAACAATTAACCAGTGGAACAAGCTGCCTCCAGAATCGGTGAATGCTCCAACACTGGAAGTTTTTAAGAAGAGACTGGACAGCCATTTGTCTGAAATGGTATAGGGTTTCCTGCCTGAGCAGGGGGTTGGACTAGATGACCTCCAAGGTCTCTTCCAACATTATTATTATTATCTCCCTCCTTCCAGAAGAAACTCCACTGAGAAGACCAAGCAAGAAAAACAAACTACATAAAGATGAGGACACAGGAAAAGTTAACAGTAAACATGAAAGAAAAGAGAGGGTAACCCCGTTTAGGTGTTACAACAAGGAGAAAATAAGCAAGAAAGTGCAGGCAGCCGCACTTTGCAATAATGTTTTCAATTATTTGTGCCTCTCACTCATTCCTGGTTGTTTTTCATATATAAACCAATTTAAAATGCTCTCCTGTATTAAAGGTAACTATGGGGGGAGAAACGGTCTTGAGTAAATATTGTACACTCATCAATAAAGGTAGTCCTTGACTTACAACCATTCATTTAGTGGCCATTTGACGTTACAATGGCACTGAACAAAGTGACATAAAACAGATCCCGGCACTTGCAACCATCGCAGCGTCCTCAGTCGTGTGATCAAAATTCGGGTGCTTTGGAACTGCCATTTGTAACTTTCCCATCAGCTTCTGAGAAGCAAAGTCAATGGGAAAAGTGGAATTCGTTTAACAACTGTGTGATTCACTTAACTGCAGTGATTCGCTTAACAACTGTGGCAAAAAAAAACCTTGTAAAATTGGATGCAACTTGCTGAACAACCAGCTTGCTTAGCAACAGAAATTCTGATCCCAATTGTGGTTGTAGGTCAAGAACCACTTGTATTAGTTATCATACATACCAATGTCAATTATAGTTTCCAAATTATTTCCACTTTATTGGGATTTGGGGGGGCCTGAGCTGCTGGGAAAATACAATGTAAATCCAGGTTTGCAAAATATGTACATGTTTGCCTGCAAATAGAAGCAGGAAAAGATACAGTACTACATGCTTTGAGCCACTCACAACGGAGAGGATAGGATTTCTCCTTTCAAAGCTCCTAGAAAGTCTGTTGGTACAATGTATTCTATATATCAGTGGTGGCGAACCTATGGCACGCGTGCCAGATGCGGCACTCAGAGCCCTCTCTGTGGGCACGCGTGCCATGCCCCGGAGATGGCAACTGTCCCTCTTCAAGCAGCCGCCCACTAACTCGCCGAGGTCCCACTAGGCCGGATGCATTCCAGCACGGCTGGTTTCCCTCCCCCCATCCCATCCCTCCTGACCTTGCATGCTCTCCTTTTCCTGGTCATAACCCACTGCATCGCCTCCTTAGCTGTCGGCCGGCCATCCAGCTCAGAGGCAACTTCTCTGAACTGCTGGCGGTGGGCTGCGGAGCCCCAGAGTGCGCCGGTCGAGGGGCCGGCAGGCTGTGGCTGCTGACAGACACTGTCGGCCCCCATGCGCTCGCTGGCCTGTGTGCGGGGGCCGATGGTGTCAGGGAGCAGCCGCCCCAGCCCCTGCCTCACCTTGCCCTGCGACAATGACACCCCCGCCCTGCCTCGTCTTGCCTCACCTCACTCGGGCCTCCTGCCCACCGCCCCACCTGCCAGAGACCCCCTGGATCTCCCCCAACCCTGCCCCACAGGTGTCCCTCCCCACGAGCAACATCGAGGTGACCACGCCCACCTTGGCCACACCCACCGTCTGCCATGACCACAGCCACGCCACCCAGTGGGCCACGCCCACCTGGCACCCGGCAATAAATAAGTGGGTTTTGGGTTGCAGTTTGGGCACTCGGTCTCTAAAAGGTTTGCCATCACTGCTATATATAATACAACTAGATTGTCAAAAAAACATTCTACTCCCATTTTCACAGGGCAAATGCCTAGGGAGATTCTCAGTCATCCAGCTCATAGTTGTCCCAAAGATGCTTTTTCAGGAGGCAACTGGAATTTCTTGCTTTTCTTTGAAGACATTTCACTTCTCATCCAAGAAGCTTCTTCCGCTCTGACTGGATGGTGGGGAATGGAAGGATTTGTACTCCTTGCAGACAGACAGCTGGTCATTTGCATTCTTGAGGCTACCCTCCTGATAAAGCATTTCACAGGGCAACTTAAAATCTTGCCCAATTTAAAGAAAATACTGGTAAAAACACTCAGTTCAGACCCTGGCTGAGAATGAAAACTGTACTTTTTTTTTTTATTCAACAGGATTTTGATTTATAGCAAGATGAGAAGAGAGAAAGAGGTAAAGATAGAGACAGAATTGGCTCTGCCCCTACTTATATGCACACTATTCAAAATTTGACTCTTAGGTAAATGTATGTGAGCAGAAAATGAAAGGGATTCGCATTATATGGAAACAGAATTATATGGAAACAACTATATGGCACATACATTTAATAAATAAAAAACAAACAAACCAACTTTATAGACACTGATGCCAAAATTTCTGCCTGTGCCCAAAATCCAAGTTATAATTACATTATATGGATTCAGATACTACCCTAAACTATACTCACTTTGTTTGATTTAGATATCATGTGTTGCATGAACAAACCATGGTTTGCAAATCATGGCTTACAATTTAACATAGTTGCATAAACTTAGCCAGTAGTGATCCATTCCATAACCTCTAATAAAGTATGGTTTAGAATGATTCACAAACCTGTGATTGGAAAGGCTCATTATTGCAATATTTTGGATATAGGTACTCACAAAGTAGAAAATTAAATTGGTACTGTGGTTAAACTGCAGTAGGAGACTGGGTTCACATGCCACAATCCTGTGGAATTAATTTAACTATGGTTTATTGAGCTTGGATATAAAGCAAAGTGGTGGGTTTCGTGCTAAATCAAAACCAAACAAACTACATTACTGTGCGGTTTATAGTTTAGTTTAGAGTTTTTCTTTATTACAGACTTTGACCAGCTTTACAAATTCAAAAAAGAAAATAGATTGCTACAGAAAACCCGTTACCAAAATGAAAAAGAAAGTTATAAAATAATAGAGCGATACACTGTGACTTAGCAATGTTATATGCCTCCAGCATTCAGTATTTAGATTTAACCTATTCCACCTAATTTATCAATAAGAGATTTCTCCCAAAATAAAATATACAGTAGACACTCTAAATAAATTATAAATAATGGCTGAACACTTCTTATGTCAAATAATAGAAGTAGTATGCTGAATTTAATGAAAGATTAGTAGAATTTTTTTTGTAGCTTTTTGCAGCTTTCATGATGACAACACTGTCATCATGAAAGCTGCAAAAAGCTACAAAAAAAATTCTACCAATCTTTCATTAAATTCAGCATACTACTTCTATTATTTGACAGTACTTTTAAATTTATTTATTTATTCCACTATGTAGCCGCCCATTTCACATTTGTGACTCTGGGTAGCTTACAATTAAAACATCCCCAATTAAAATGTCCCTCAATGCCTAAGGAAAGCAGTTGTTTTCATAAAAGTATTATAAAGATTTTCAAAATCGAAAGAAAACCCGAGTGCTTCCACATCTAATGGGTGTGTAGAATTATTCATCAATCATGCAAAGTTTAGTTTCTCAAGAGTTGCCAACAATTAAAAAAAAAAGGTCTCATTCAGCAAAATAATTCAGTGTAGCGTGAAACAAGACTTGGGCAAAGGACTGCTACCAAAAAGAACTGAGTTCAAATCCAGCTCAATCACAGTAATTCACTGACTTCAGGCCACTATCCCCCCCACAGGCTTATTGGGAGTTGGGGGAACTAGAGGAAGGACCATGGTAGATAAGGTAGGTAGGTAGGTAGGTGGGTAGGAAATTATTGCCTTGAATTCTTGAAGGAAAAAAACAAGTGGTCCTCGATTTACAGCCATTCGTTTAGTGACTATTCGAAGTTACAACGGCACTAAAAAAAAAGGGCCTTAGGACTGTTTTTCACATTTACAACCGTTGCAGCATCCCCATGGTCACATGATCAAAATTTGGACGCGCTGTTCCAGGGTCATGCGATCACCTTTGGGGGACCTTCTGATAAGCAAAGGCAGTGGGGAAGCCAGATTCACTTAACAATTGTGCTACTTATTTAGCAACTGCAGTGATTCACTTAGCAACTGTAGCAAGAAAGGTCGAGGACTACCTGTATATCTAATAAATAAAGAAATATCCAAAATCCTTAATGCTTAAGGATTTAGTTCGAATCCTGCCAGAGAATTGCACCTGGCGGGGTCCAAGACAGGACCCTTTTCTACTGTGCCCGTCCCAACCTCTGGAACATTCTCCCATCAGAGGTGACTCCGCCCCCACACTTCTGGCCTTCCGGAAAAGCCTAAAAACTTGGCTCTGCTGCTTGGCCTGGGGCGCCAATAGGAGCCTGCTACATTCAAGATGGCTGACGGATAGAGAAGATTCTCACCCCAAGGCTGCCCATCATCTTGGTTTTTAATTGCAATGTTCATGTTTAATTTTTTATCCTATTTTAATTGTTTTGCACTTTTTAACTTCTATTATATTGTAAGCTGCTCAGAGTTGCTGTATTAGTGTGATGGGAGGCATAGAAATCAGATAGATAGATAGATAGATAGATAGATAGATAGATAGATAGATAGATAGATAGATAGATAGATAGATAGATAGATAGATAGATAGATAGATAGATAGATAGATAGATAGATAGATAGATAGATAGATAGATAGATAGATAGATAGATAGATAGATAGATAGATATAGATAGATAGATAGATAGATAGATAGATAGATAGATAGATAGATGGTTTTTGAGTCCTTATGAAGGACATATAATATAATATATACACATATATATGCCTTTCAGGAGGTTATCTTCTACTCTGAGAAGTAGATTCCAGTTTGCTCTGCAATTTTAAGATTCATAAAAAAATGTAGCAACCTAGTCATAAAACACACTACTATTCCAAACAAGTTAAAACAGATTTTGAATGAATTGGGGTTTTTTTTAAATAAAAAATACGAGTTGCAATGAAATGTGACTTGTTTTTTACAATCCTACATTAATGTAAAGATCTTCTAATAATTATAAATAAAATTGTTACATTGCAAAAAAAAAAATGTTAAGAATTAATGTCATACTTACAGCAAATAAACAGGTTTTGGTGGATCCAACAGAATGCACTACGGAGAATCTCACTAAGAAGGCAGCAAGAATATCTGCCTATTTTTCATGATACTTAAATCACCCAATTTAAACATATTTTTAGAAGATTAAGGCTTATAGAAATAATTTGATCACAGTTACACATACTCTTGTCACAATTAAGTTTAGTCTAATGCTTAAGACATCAGGCTAGAAAGCAGGCGACTGTGAGTTCTAGTGCCGCCTTAAGCATGAAAGCTGGCTGGGTGACCTTGGGCCAGTTACTCTTTCTCTCAGCCCAACCTACCTCACAGGGCTGTTGTTGTGGGGAAAATAGGAGGAGGAAGGAGGCTTAGATATCTTCGGTACCCTGAGTTATTTGCAAAAATAATAAAGATGAGGTATAAATAAATATGTAATAGTATTCACTCTAAATACTATTCTTTTGTAATATGAATAAACTTTTACAGCTCCTTATAATTTATAAAGTAGGATAGATACAAGCCTTATGGGGACAATTCAGTTCCTATGGCAAGTTGAAATCGAAGCATAAAAGAAATAGGCATTTATTTAATGTTACCTTTTTACAAAGCCCAGCAAGCAATCACAATTTAACGACTGCCTCCAGCAGTAATTGAGGGTAGATACAGGCAAATTGTCTTTGCACGAAAAGTCTCACCCTTGTGACCACTTTCAAATTATGAATTTACATTATATCTCATAGTGCCCACCATATGTTTCAATCCATGATTAATATATTGAAAAAAAGATAGAGAATGTTCAGCTCAGTTCAAAATGAAGGAAATACAGGATGTTTTTTTCTTTTATGTGACTTTAATGAACTTTCGCAGACTTTCACAGTGACTTTCACAGAATTATTTTGTAGCTGTATAAAATGTTCCTCCAAATTGTGCTGAAAATAAACATTGATAGGCATGGAACCAGTGATGAATTAATAGTGAGCTCTCCTGTTTTTACTTTTTTTAAAAAAATTATTTATTTTGGGATAACATTATTGGAGATAATGTCCTACGGCTACACAAGCTTCTAAACCAGGAGTAGGCAACCTTGGCTCTTTTATGACTCGTGGACTTCAACTTCCAGAATTCCTGAGCCAGCCATGCTGAGGGAAAAGGGAGAGGTTTCCAAGCTGAGCCATGGTGGCTCAGGAATTCTGGGAGTTGAAGTCCACGAGTCATAAAAGAGCCAAGGTTGCCTACCCCTGTTCTAAACAGTCTTCAAAGGCAACACCAAGTACAACATGTTTATAGCACAAGGTTATGTTTAGCCTCAGTTGTGACTTGGTTAACAAAATACTGCATGGTTAACAAATGTTGTAACATGACATATCACCCAACCAATGCTTAGTCATGATCTGGTTTGTAAACTGCAATGGTTAATCAAAATCACATAGCCCATATTATTGTTTATTGAATGTGTAGGCCCAGCCTGTGTTGCTTTACTCCTGGAACTACAAATAGAGAACATCAGAGAAATTTGGCACACAATCACTACGAGAATAACTTGGCACCACAAGCGCTACACGTTACAGAACTACAATTCTAATTGGCATAGGTTGAATACCCAAAGATAATGCCCATGTAATTTATAAAAGTAGTCCTCAACTTACAACCACAATTGAGTCCCAAATTTCAATTATTAAGAAAATCTACCCCATTTTACGACCTTTCTTGTCACAGTTGTTAAGTGAATCACTGCAGTTGTTGAGTTAGTAAGATGGTTGTTAAGTGAATCTGGCTTGTCAGAAGGTTGCAAAAGGTGATCACATGACCCCGGGACGCTGCAACCGTCATAAGTATGAGTCAGCTGTCAAGCATCTGAATGTGACCATGGGGATGTGCAACAGTCCTAAGTATGAAAAGTGATCCTAAGTCCCTTTTTTCAGTGCAGTTGTAAGTTCAAACCATCATTAAATGAACTGTTGTAAGTCAAGAACTACCTGTACAATGAAAAGAAAATGAGTTTACTCTTATTTTTAATGGGTAACGTCTTGTAATTCCCTTCTCTTTTGATTCAATCTACCACAAACATTTGTCCCTTCATGCTTCTTCCAACTCTGATAAAAAAAACTACTTTTGCTTCCAAAATCATTAAATCTTTGTATTTCATTGCCAATTTGTACAACAGTACTGTTTCTTATTCTCTACACAGCTACATTAGACAGCAATCCAGCCTTGCCACAATAGTACAGTAAATTGTTCTATTTTATGTTGCCAGCTTATATTAGAACATGGTTTCATTGAACATTACTTTGCATCCATCCTTTGATAGCCCCCTTGATCTAAATCAGTGGTGGCGAACCTATGGCACGGGTGCCAGAGGCGGCACTCTGAGCCCTCTCTCTGGGCACGCGCGCCGTTGCCCCAGTCCTAGACCTTCAGCTGGGTTTTATAAAACCTTTTCACTTTAGGCCTCCGCCGCCGTGTGCAAAAAAAAAAAAGGTTCAATCAGTCAATTTCAACTTCTCGTGGGAAAAAAAAAGATCTTGCAAAGTTGGAATTGATTGATTGAACTTTTTAGTCCCACCCAGTCTGCCGTTACCACTGTAGCCATGCCCACCCAATGGGCCACGCCCACCCAATGGGCCACACCCACCCGGTACCCGATGATGCATAAGTGAGTTTTGGGTTGCAGTTTGGGCACTCGGTCTCTAAAAGGTTCGCCATCACTGACCTAAATCATTTTGCCCCGTTCTTTAGTTATTCATTGTATTTATATAGCTGTGCCCATATCACAATCAAGTGATTCTGGGTGGTGTACAATGAAGTTAAACAAATAAATACTAATACTTTCATTTAGCGACCATTCAAAGTTACAACGGTTGTGTGAAAAAAGTGACTTATTTTTCACTCAACTGTTGCAGCAATCCCAAGGTCATGTGATCAAAATTCATATGCTTGGCAACTGGCTCATATTTATGACGGTTGCAGTGTCCCAGGGTCACGCGATCAGCTTTTGCGACCTTCTGACCAGCAAAGTCAACGGGGAAGCCAGAATCACTTAACAACCGTGTTACTAATTTATCAAGTGCAGTGATTCACTTAACAACTATGGCAAGAAAAACGTAAAATGGGGCAAAATTCACTTAACAAATATTTTGCTTAGCAACAGAAATTCGGGGCTCAACTGTGGTCACAAGTCAAGAACTATCTGTACATACAAATTACTAATATAATTCATAATTATTAGTAATAATTACTAATAAATACAAATTAATACTAATGTTAAAACTTTAAAGTTATAAAAAAAGCACAACATTAAAACAGAATGAAAACAATTTTGGCAAAGAGCAAGTGTCAGTTTGCTTTCTGAAATGGTACAGGGTTTCCTGCCTGAGCAGGAGGGTTGGACTAGAAGACCTCCAAGGTCCCTTCCAACTCTGTAATTCTGTTCTGTTATTCTGTTTCTCTATTTAGCCACTAGACCAATCACATAGTCATCCTCTAAAGTTCCAGCAACTTCAGTGGTATTATGTTTGCTCAACCCGTATCCTTAGCCAGTGATTTTTATCTGTGTGTCTGAAGCTGAAATGATAAAATATCCTCTGTGCATCTTCATTTGAATAACTTCATCCATCATAAACAGAATGTCAACGATTCAGTGACATAAGATTGTGATAGATTTTTTGCTAGTGTGATAGAATGACTCCATCAGTCTGCATTTCCATCATGCCTTCCAAACTCACGCACATTTCTAAAAACTATTCTCTGGAATATGTGATTACGATTCTGTTCAATCTTTATGGGTTGCCAATTTGCTCCAATCAGAATGACTCATCTAAATCTTTTCAGCTTTTTTCCACCAAAAATATGGTGGAGGGAGCAAAAAGAAAACTTTGAAAATTCATAGTTCTCACACGAAGAAACTCTCTCTTTCGATAAGGTTATTTGGCCACGTTCTTTATCAGATTTGCCTCTTTGTGCCTGTGGGTTAATTAAAGTTTTATACTCATAAAAATGTTCTTTACTCATAAAAATGTTCTTTTCTGCTGCTCTGTTCATTTGCATTAGTGAATTTTAAAATCAGTTGGTTTGATATATATATATATATATATATATATATATATATATATATATATATATGTCATAAAGCAAATAAATAAAAACGATCACCGGGATTGTTTTTATTTATTTGCTTTATGACATGTGTTTACCTGGGATTCGGATTTTTAGCATAATTTTTAGCATAATTAAGAATATATATATATATATAAAAGCCATTTAAAGATATCAAGACCCAAAGAAGAAGTACACAGGAAGTAATACTTAGAGTAAGACAAGGTGAAGATGACCTTAAGCTGAGCTCAACTTCTAGAGAACTAAACAGATCCAATAGCACAATTTTCTTTGCAATAGTAAGAAAGTAATTTCCATTTCTTATGAAATTTTTGAAGGTCACAGGCTAGCCTATAGTTCCGGTATGCCCTAATCCACGGCTCTACCAATCCGACTTCAAGCCAGGCCTAACCATGTTAGCTTCTTAGTCCAGACAAGTTTGCTATTGATTTAAAAAAAAAATTGGTAAAAAGACTGGGCACGAGTCATAAGATAGAATACATGCTTCCTTCAAGCTCTTTCACTCAGGAGTGTATGCTCCCTTAATCTTTTCTAGGCATCCTGTCTCCTGGTTAGATATAAATTACTGTCACTATTAACCATTAATCAAATTCCAAATTAGGATTCACAGTTCTTAAGACTTCCAGACTAAGGAACATACTATCTGAATCTACAAATGCTTAACTATGCCTGTGTCTTATCAATCCACTGAGAATTTATGTCTTGCCTGTTCAGCTTGAATAATTCCTTCCCACAGACAGAAGACTGCTATCAAAGCTTTCTTCTACCGGTAAGCCACCTATTCTCAGGTGAGAAGTTATTGATATAAGAACATAAAAAGGATTACACACAATGGTCTAGCAAACACCTAGGAGTAATCCATAAGCAGGGCTTGTAGCAAATGCCTTGTCTTAATACTTTCCCTTTCAATTGATTATCACATTGGCGTAAGTAAAAGCTGTGATGGGCATATTGCTCCGACCACGGCCTTCAGGTGCTACAATTTAAAAAATTAGTGGGGCCACAGCCAAACCAAAATGAATTTTAAAAAGTAAACCTACAAAATGCTGCAATTTTGTTTAAAAAGGCATTCTATAAATAGTACATACAAATGTATTCCATGCATAAATAGTAAATAAATATAAACAGGAATTAATAATGATCAAAAACTGTTAAATAAATGAAGTTTGGTGTTAATTTATATGCCGGCAAGCGTACAGGTAGTATTATAAAAAAAATGCTGTAGAAAGCCAGAGGGCTAAGAAAGACAGGCAGAAAACATTTCTTCTATTCAGTCTTCTTCAACAGTCTATTTACCCATCAGGTCAAATTTGGAAGGCAGGAATATTACATTCTTACCATCCCAAATCTCTAAATTCTGATACAATCTTTT
The DNA here is from genome assembly GCA_023970755.1 of Azemiops feae. NCBI lineage: Eukaryota > Metazoa > Chordata > Lepidosauria > Squamata > Viperidae > Azemiops > Azemiops feae. Next base: position 694,917 of record JALGBA010000759.1, read on the forward strand.
ATTTGTCCATAATTAAACTAATAATTTCCTATATCAAAAAGTGGTGTTTTTTTTTTTTTTTAACCATTCAGCTTCATGGATTGGCCCAAGTTCTATTACATAGGTAGCCATCAATTTTGGCCACAACGGAGTCCAAAATTTCTGTTGCTAAGCAAGGCATTTGTTAAGTGAGATTTGCCACATTTTACGACCTTTCTTGCCGCAGTTGTTAAGTGAATCCCTGCAGTTGTTTAATTAGTAACCCGGTTGTTAAGTGAATCTGGCTTCCCCACTGACTTTGCTTGTCAGAAGGTCGCAAAAGAAGATCACGTGACCCCGGGACACTGCAACCGTCATAAATACATGCCAGCTGCCAAGTGTCCAAATTTAGGTCATGTGACTGGGAGTGGTGGTGCTGCAATGGTCGTAAGTGTGAAAAACGGTCATAGGTTACTTTTTCCAGTGCTGTTATAATTTTGAACGGTCACTAAACAAATAGTTGTGAGTTGACTACCTGTAATTTACTTTATGTCAGGGGTCTCCAACCTTTCTGGGTTGGCGGTCCGGTGGGAGAGGGAGCTTACACGCGCATGCGCAAACGTGAATGTGGCCACATGTGCACGCGCACTCACAAAGGCCGCGAGCATGCGCACCACGCACAGGGCTGCGAGCATGCACGTGAGGCTCTCAGCGATGCCGGTGCCTGTGTGAGGCTTGTGGCAGCACCGCCAGGCTCACAGTGATCACGCCACTGCCCCGCACAAGGCTTGCACCGCGGCCCGCCTGCTGCCTGCCTCTTGTGGTGCTGCCGCCACCCACACAAGGTTCGTGGCAACGCCGCCACCCACACAACACTCACAGCAATGGTGGCACGAGGGGGGTGAGCACGCACACATGCGTGCGTGCACTGCCCAGCTACTCATGCGGCCCGGTGGCCAAGAAGCCACGGTCCGGTAGTGGGCCACGGCTCATAGGTTGGGGACCTCTGCTTTATGTTATACATTAGATTCACAGATTCTAGGAACCACTTCGACCGAGCAGTGTTCTTTTACCCTGAAAATTACCATCCTGCAAGTTAATTGGGCTAAACGATAGAGACTGGCACTAAATCTCTATGTGAACTTTCTTGTTAATGGATGGATCTGCATATGGATTCCACTGATCCTAGTCCAATGTCATTGTGCCAGCAGATTTTATGAATCATACGACTTCACATATTTATGGTCATCTAAAATGCGATGTGTGGTCCGTTTATTTGTGGTCAATATATTGTAGACTCCGCCATCATGATTTATAAACTATATTTTATAATTTAGTGTTGTGTATAGCCCAGCCAACTGTGGCTGATATAAGCACAATTACGCATCGTAAAAAGCTATGGTACACATAAACACAAGGATTGCAAGTTTCAACATTTCCTGTTCCTAATTTATTGTCAGTAATTAATTTGATCTGGTTTGTTTAAAATTAGGTAATGACTTTATTCTTTCCAAGTCAGAAGTAATAGTAGGCTGTATTTAAATGGAAATGTTTTAAAGTTTACTTTTAGGATACTTGTTAAAATGGATTCCTTATGATTTCTGCAGCTCAAACAGAACGAAAAGCAACTTTTCTGATATTATTTTCATGATTCCTTTAAAGGATTTTTTGTGAATGAAAATGTTTCTGCCAACAATCCTGGCAGAATTCACAAATCTTTTTTATAAATATCTGACAACTCAACCAATTTCTCAACTGAAAATATGCAATATCCAACATATCAGAAAGCTATTACACACACTTGTCCTTGGAAAGAATGAAAGAATTCCATTTACCGCTTTTCCTTCTAAAATAAATAATGACACACACTGCATTAGCAAGAAGTCTTTGTAATAGTTTTATACATGCCTAATGTTTTTAGTATAGTATAGATCAGGGGTAGGCAACCTTGGCTCTTTTATGACTCGTGGACTTCAACTCCCAGAATTCCTGAGCCAGCCACGCTGAGGGGAAAGGGAGAGGCTTCCAAGCTGAGCCATGCTGGCTCAGGAATTCTGGGAGTAGAAGTCCACAAGTCATAAAAGAGCCAAGGTTGCCTACCCCTGGTATAGATAGTATAGTTTTTAGTATAGATATTTATTTACTGTGGATATCTATTTAAAGGTCACGTTAAACCAAAATCCAGAACTTTGGCTTGCTATGAATAGGTCGCTTGGCTCCTTCTGCCAGTAGGAGCTACTAATCAAAACATTCAAGCTCTGTATGTAGTTTTGTTTGCACAAGAGTCAAAATGGAAATATTTGGTTTGTCTCTCAAGGACGGCAGTAATTGGACGCCAAGAGTCAAAACTGAATTCCAACTCCAGGTTGTTAGGAAATCAACGTAGACTTCCCACAATTAGCTGTAAACATCTGGAAAACATATGGATGGGGGAAGATGGCTTTGATGAAGAGCACTATTCAAAGAAAAAAGTTCTAGTGTTCATTATATCAGACATCTGTAATTGGAAAATAATTTCCTGTGCAGTTCTGTCTTTAGTATGAATATGTGTGTGAGAGAGACTGTGCAGACTTCACGGATCCTTCTTTAACCAATGCAGCTTTACAAGTAGAATTAAGACATATTGCTGCTTTAGCAATAGCACTAAGACTTATAAACCCTTCCATGGTGCTTTATAGCACTTATATAAGTCTGTATGTCAGAATATTGTGCGCATCAATCTAGGTCAGACGTGTCAAACTCGTGACGTCACGTGACGTCGCACGACATATCGGGACTGTTTTGCCATTGCCGGCAATGGGGTGGGTGCGGCTTCCATGTGACGCGTCCAGCCCACGGGCTGGCAGTTTTACACCCCTGATCTAGGTCCTCATTTTAATGACCTCAGAAGAATGGGAGGCTGAGTCCATCTTGAGCCCCATCAGGATCCAGGCTGTGGGCAGAGTTAGCATGCAATACAGATAGTCCTCGACATACAACAGTTCAGTTCAGTGACTGTTCGAAGTTACAACGGCACTGAAAAGTGACTTATGACCATTTTTCACACTTATGACCACTGCAGCATCCCCATGGTCATGTGATCAAAATTCAGATGCTTGACAACTGACTCAGATTTATGAGGGTTGCAGTGTCCCCGGGTCACATGATCCCCTTTTGTAACCTTCCGACAAGCAAAGTCAGTGGTGAAGCTAGATTCACTTAACAGCCGTGTTACTAACTTAACAACTGCAGGGATTCACCTAACAACTGTGGTAAGAAAGGTCGTAAAAGGGGCCAAAATTCACTTAACCACTGCAGTGATTCACTTAACAACTGTGGCAAGAAAAGTCGTAAAATGGGGCAAAACAACCTCAACAGAAATTAGCGACAGAAATTTTGGAGTCAACTGTGGTTGTAAAGTTGAAGACTATCCATACTGCATTCTAACCAGTGCACCACTTCAGCTCCTGCTATCACAGAATTATTTTCTAAAAAGAAATGCCAGGTTGTATATCAGGTTGTTAAGACTCCAGCTCTAAATCACTGCATGGAAATACAGTATATTTAACTGGGATATACTCATATTCAAGGAGTATACCACCAATAATACTCCCACCAACACTCTACAGGACAAGCCAGTTGTATATAAACAGAGAGCAAAGCCCACACCCTTCTAGCTCTGCTGATGTTACCTAGTTGGGTAATGAAATGCCTGCAAGAAAACAACCAAGCTCAGAGAGCACCAAGGACCCCTCATATACTCCTAGTATTCCTATACTGAGTTTAGGAATGTTTACCATTAAGTAATAAACAGAATAGCAATTCAGAATTTATGTAAAGGAGTGAAGACTTGATCTTGGGAACGAGGAAGGAATGGGTGAATCAGGAAGGAGTTTCAGAAAGATTTACTTGAATTGGTTGACACATCATATTAAGCCAGAGGTTCCCAAGCTTTCTTAGTTCACATCACCTTTACTGCCTCAGTAATTTCACAGTGTCCCTAGGCCAAACTGTGAACTACTTTAAACTAGTAATTCACGAATCCACAGAACCCCTGTGAGGTCGCTGCATTGCCCCAGGTTACCGCAAAGTTTGGGAACCAAAGTTAAATAATAATGTAACTTAAGTTTTGGTTTAAAGTGTGAACTCTGCTTCTGATTTATATAGCTTAGCCCAAGGTTTGAACAGAGAAATTGTGATAAATTTTGGAACAGTTTGGCAGACAGCAACAATAAGCAGTCTTTCTTCTAAAGACTTCTTTGACGTAACTGATAAATGTATACGAATAAAACATCCAGTGGCCTACTTAGGCACACAAGGAGTACTTCAACGTAAAGAGAGAGAGGCCATAAAATGAATTACAAGACAGATATGTGTGATCTTACGGTCAATGATAGAACAAAATGTATTACGAATGAAGGCAAATATACGTGTCGCAGGATAATATTGCAAGATCCAATCTGGGTCCAATCATTGGTAGCTTCACATTGCAATGAACAAGGACATACAATCAATTTTGCAGCTACTAAGATTGTTGGCCCTGCAGGTACAAAGATAGCCAGGGAAATGATTGGAGCCTGGGAAACCGGTCCTCTGTCAGTCAACAGGAGTGCTGATTTACCATCAGCTTATCAGGTGCTTAGGAACCGAGGACTTGGCAGCACAAGTAAATTACAGCCAATCGCTGGCCGTCAACACATCAATCAACCAATAGGAAAGCACCACATAAATACAACTCATAGAATAGCCCAAAGCACGTATTCCAGTAGGGAGAATCTACTGAGGATGGGCTCCAGCATGAGTCTGAAAGCTCGGAAGAGTAAACCTTGGGATCCGGTGACCAACCCAGATTGGATCTTACACAATATATTGTTCAAAACACACATTCTTTGGCTTATGGATCTGGAGATTAAAATTAAACATTCCACAAGAACTACACTTTATGTTGCTCCCAGACATGCTAATTCATTCTAATATTCTGTTCACTGGGCGATCACAGCAATATCCACAATTGCAACACCTTTATCCAATGTTAGTTACATTGAAATATAACTTTGGAATGTACATTGAATGTAGTTGAATGTTAACTTTTTGATTTAACAAGAATTTTTTTTTTGGTTTGATTTCCAGGATTTTAGTAGTCCATTGTGTTCCCAAAATTACACATGAAAGTCTATTTCCAGAGACGCACTTGTTTAATTATAGGTTCAATATCCAGAATGAGAAAGATAACATGTTCAAATATATATGAGATAAGTCAGTTCAGACAGGTATTTCATACCTTCCCGACTTTCCTTGCACAAAATCTTTGGGGAAGGTGATGGTTAGGAATATCATATCCTATCAAACTAAAAGCTGATCTCAGCATTTCAGATTTTGAGATTAATAGGAACAAAAATCAAAGGCACAGCCAGTATATCTCTTCTGCATTTACCACCTTTGTCTGTTTCATCAGCCAGTTTCTATCCTTGCTGTCAGTTCAAATAAAATATTCTTAGACTTCAGCAAGCTTTCCCAGGGATTTTATTAGTCACGTTCAGTGAGAAAAATGCATTATATTTTCAAAATTCCGACTGTAGCCTTAAAGATGGGTGGCACAATAGAAAGATAGTATATCTTGATAGTATAATTGATATCTAATTCACACTGATCTACTTTTTATATGTGTATTTTCAAAATGAACTCTACTTTCAGAAGCTGAACTGAAAACCAAAATTCTTCTTGCCTTTACTATTATGATGACCTGAGGGAACATATGATGAATCATACCGTCACTGAAGTATATAAGGAGGAAAAACTCTCCAGCAGACTATTACCATATGACCCTGTTATTCATCTCTCCATAAATCAAAAACACTCTTTAAGTTCATTTTTTTTCCTTGTGAAAATTAACACAATAGCACAGAATCTCAAACTAAATAAATATCCCACAAATATCCAGAGTCAAAAAAAAATAGTTCCAATTCTGAACACTGCACCATTCTGAAGTTTTTAAGAGTAGAGGTAGTCCTTGCCTTAAGACTACAATTGGGTCCAGAAAGTCCGTTGCTAAGAGAGGCAGTTAAGTAAATCATGCCAGATATTTCAAACATTTTTTTTTATAATCTTGGTTAAGTGATTCACCCCAGTTAAATGAATCACACAGTTGTTACGTGAATCTGGGTTCCCCCATTGATTTTGCTTGACGGAAGCCAACTGGGAAGGTTGCAAATGGGGATCACATGGCCCAAGAATGTTGCAACTGTCCTAATTACATGCTGGTTTCCAAGGGCCCATCTTCTCTTTGTGTGACCACAGGGTCACTCCAGTGGTTGTAAGTATGAGGACCAGTTGTGAGTCACTTTTTTCACTGCGATTGTAACTTTGAGTGCTTGCTAAATGAATGGTTGTAAATGGAAGACTATCTATAAATAGCTGTTTGAACTTCAGAATTTGTCTACATTTCTTTTCATGCTCTATTTTTATGAAATAGTATTGATTGGGAAAGGAATTGTGTATACATCATTTGCTTTATAGTTTGTACAAATACAGTAGATCTCAAAGCTCCTGTTTTATATTTAATGAGAACAATGTTCTTCTAGCCAACCTAAAGGTGTACTTTAGCTTTTAGGATTTATCCGAGTTTAACTGTAGCAGTTTAAAAAAACATCACATTTATCAAACCTTAACAGAATTTCTTTTGTTTTTTCTGAAAAGAGGAGAGACAAACATTGTATAATGTGAAATTCTCAATCAACACATTAAAAAAAACTATTGTGGCAATACATTTGATAAATTATTTAATCAGAAATTAGTCCAAAATTATCTCAGTTTTATTTTGTTCCATTGTAGGTTAACTATATTTTTACTGACCTTAGTTAACTAAGAGTATTTTAAGGAAAAAGCCTGAAGAAACATTTCCAGTAAATAACTAAGTAATAGTAATAAATAGTAATAGTAATAAATAGTAATAAATAACTAAATAGTAATAACTAAGTAATCTAACTATTCACTCACTGCTTGCCTGAGAAAAACTACTCTATATATGTATATAAGGACAGAGAATTCTGTATCTTGCATTCCATGTATTTTAATGTATCACAACCACTTTTGGTCACCACAATATACAAACGATATTGAGGCTCTAAAAAGAGTGCAGAGAAGAGCAACAAAGATGATTAGGGTTCTGCAGGCTAAAACATATGAAGAACGGTTGCAGGGATTGGGCATGTCTAGTTTAATGAAGAGAAGGACGAGGGGAGACATGATAGTAGTGTTCCAATATTTGAGGGGCTGCCACAAAGAAGAGGGGGTCAACCTATTCTCCAAAGCACCTGAAGGCAGGACAAGAAGCAGCAGATGGAAACTAATCAAGGAGAGGGCCAACCTAGAACTAAACAGAAATTTCCTGACAGTGAAAACAATTAATCAATGGAACAACCTGCCTCCAGAAGCGGTGAATGCTCCAACACTGGAAGTTTTTAAGAAGAGACTGGACAGCCATTTGTCCGAAATGGTATAGGGTCTCTTGCTTGAGCAGGAGGTTGGGCTAGAAGACCTCAAAGGTCTTTCCAATTCTGTTATTAAAACTCCTGCTTCTTAGACTTCCCTATATTTTACTATTTTCAGTGAGGCTAAATCTCACTCCAATTCAATTACTTTATTCCTAAGTAATCAATGGAGTGGAAGTTGTAGGTGCTCCAACTAGATTTTTAAGAAGAGTTTGGACAGTCGTTTCTCTGAAATGGTACAGGGTTTCCTGCTTGAGCAGGGGGGTAGACTAGAACAGGGCTTTTCAACCTGTGGTACGCGTACCACTTGTGGTACATTAATGAGTGGCAAGTGGTACGCAGCCCTGCCTAGCCAAGTGTAGTGGGGAAGGGAAAGAGCCAGCACAGGCAAAGGCTTACAGTGAGAGAGTCCTCTGGAGCTGCAGATTTTACTTATGAATGGAGCCATTTGGGGAGGCTGCCTTAGCCAGCAGCCAGTACTTACATTTTTTTTTCTTCCTTAAGTGCTGGCTGGGCTCCTTACTTTCCTTTCTAGCCAGTAGCTAATTCTTAAAGGGGAAGTGCCTTTTTAAGCTAGTTCACTCAGCAGCTTGTCTTTTCTGTCTCTGGAGGCCTTTCCTTGTTTGATCAATATATGGAAGAGGAAAAATATGGGGGGGGGTTTCAAATTCTTCCTTCAGAAGGAGATGGGAATGAGAAAAAGGGAGGCAGGGAAGGGAGGCAGGGAAGGAAGTCCCGCCTTAGCACTTGGCCACCAGCAGCTCTGCCATTGACTTTGCTTGTCAAAAGGTTGCAGAAGGGGATCACATGACCTTGGGACACTGTGACCATCATAAATATGAATCAGTTGCCAAGCATCCAAATATAAATCACATGACCCTGTTGCTGCAATGGTCATAAGTGTGAAAAATGGTCATAAGTCATTTCAGTGCAATTGCAACTTTGAACAGGTTTTTTTTTTTGTCACCAAGTTTTTGACACCTTGCTAGGTGGTACTCGAATACTGCCATATCCTAAAAGTGGTACAATCGGTAAAAAGGTTGAAAAGCCCTGGACTAGAAGACTTCCAGGGTCCCTTCCAACTCTGTTATTCTGTTAAAAAAAAAAAAGTTTAATCCTCCAGTATCACCTTTCCCACACATTCCCATGATATGTATGGGTTTTCCATTATTTTAATGAGAATTAAACATCATCAGCTATTGGAATTTCTGAAACTATTTGCTCAAATTTAGATTTGACCCCCCCTCAAAAAAGTAATTCTAGCAGAATTTATATATGCAGTAGTAAGCACTTCTATATAGTATAATTTAAAGTCTTCCTTCAACACTGCAATAAATGAATACTCGGCATTCTATTACAGATTTCTTATTCAGAAACAATAGAAACAACTATGAATAAGGGAAAAAGAATTCAATGCCTCCTCCAGAATAAAATACAAAAGATTTTATACAGAGGCAATATATTCTACGTAGGCAAATGTATTCAGACTGCACTTTAGCTAGAATTATGTATTTCATAATTAACTGTAATTGTAAGTACTCTCATTTATCATGGTTATAATCAATATTATGTAAGAAGGTTCTTGTTCATGCAACATGCCATAGATATGCTCTAAAAATTCCCTCAACTCTCTTGATTCAGCGATGTCGGAAAATATGATAAAGTGAACTTTGAAATACGGGAACTTTCATATATCTTGCTTAAAGCTGTAATGTGGGTGGCTTTGGTTTAAGGGCTGTGATCACGTTACGAAGCCATAAATCATAGTTTACAAACATCCACCAGGTTATGTTAAATAAAATTAAGCAAAACACAGTATGGATTAGCACAAAATACAAACTCATCCATTTTGATTTATCCAACAATTAAAATTTACATAATGCACAAACATGTCCAGTAAATTAGGAACATTGACAATTTATATAGATATATGTATGTATGTATTCTGAAATTTGATACTCCCTTTTTTTATTCTCTCATATATTTTCTGCCTCATATATTTTATTTTTTAAAAAAGCCTCTCTCTCTCTCTCTCTCTCTCTCTCTCATCTGTTGAATACATATATAAAATAAACCATTTATAAAATAAACCATTTTCCAATATAAACTCTACATCAGTCCACACATTTTAAGACTGCCAAGGTTCAGAAATACTGTTTTACATGCTACCTATAATTACTCATTTGGATACATGGATATACACACACACACATACACATGCACGGACGCACAAACAGAAGCACCCAAAGTTGTTTAAGTGCTAATATATTTCAATAGCAAATCTTATATAGCCTTTCAATACATTCTTAGAATTTTCATAATCAAGCTAACTGCAATTAAAGCATATTAAAGCATATTGTATCCATAATACTGTACTAATGAATAAAACAAAACAACTCTTTAAGCTAGTGAAAGGAGTGAAGTGGAATTCAAATGTTTTTGGCCCTGCTGAGAAGTTGGAAAAATATTGATCCAATGGCTCCTGAAAGACAACAGATTGGGCCAAAGGGCACTTGATTAAATAACTTACTGCTTTCACCTGTGTATTCATTTACTTAAGCAAACTTCATATTGGTAAATATTAACATAAACTTGCTCACCTAGTAAACAATGAATGAGAGAGAGAGAGAGAGAGAGAGAGAGAGAGAGAGAGGATCTTTTTAATTATTGACCTAATTGAAAACCTCATTTGTGACTTAAACCTACATGAGAACCAAATTGCTTTTGGTTGATTCAACTAGATATGATTAAAACAATCCAAGATTTATTATAATGGCTGAATCCAGCCATTATCTGCATTCAAGTTGAGTTCTGGAGTGGGGTTTTTTTTCCTGGCCTTCAAATCAGACTTGTTTCCTGGCAACTACCTGGACATGTCCATACAGTTTCCCAGGCAAGACTTTCAAAAGTGGTTTGCAATTTTGTCTTCTTCTCAGAGAGGGAACAACTGCCTCAAGGTCATCCAGCTGGCTGCTAAGGCAGGATCAAGACTTAGGTTTCTTCACTTCTAGCCCAGCACCTTAGTCATTAGGCCAAACTGGCTTTCAACTAGACTTAAGAGTAGCTTAAAGATTATAAATCAATGTATTTTAAAATCAGAAATTAAAATGCAGACCAATTATAAATCTAGATGTCAAACTAGGAAAGAGAGTAACACAATGAAAGAGTCTGATGAAAGAGAGTCAGAGATCACTCTGTGGCAGTGTTTCTCAACCTCAGCAATTTTAAAATGTGTGGACTTCAAGTCCCAGAATTCCACACACCTTAAAAGTTGCTGAGGTTCAGAAACACTATTCTACAGAGATTACCCCTGACAGAACCCTATACAATTCAAAAACTGTACCACATTTCAAACATGAAAACAATAAAAACGCCCAAAATAAATATACATCCTTGGCCAGTTAGCAATAAAGCCAGGAAATGGGGTCCTTTACACATTCAGCGCCCCAGGCTAGGGAACACAGCTACGGTTTTTAAGGCCTTACAAAAGGCAAGCACGGATGGGGCTATTCTAATCTCCAAAGCGCAGGGGTCACTGTGGAAAAAAGTCCCTTTTCTATATTCCCTGCCAGCTGACACTCTTTGGCTGATGAGATCTACAGCAAATCATTCATGCTAGATCAAGTTGGGCAGGCAGAGACTCTTGGAAAAAGATAATCTGGTCCCAAGGCATGTAGAGCTTTAACCAGCACCTTGAATTGCACCTGACATGATTAGCTATCTGTGCAGACGCAATCTGCACCAGTTTTGATGTGTGCCATTGTGCCCAGTAAAAAATGACAATAAAGGTTATCTTATCTTATCTCCTGGGGCATTCTCATGTACAGCATGTTGCAGTAGGCTATACAAGAAGTTAGACTAAGAAAGAAAGAAAGAAAGAGAGAGAGAGAGAGAGAGAGAGAGAGAGAGAGAGAGAGAAAGAAAGAAAGAAAGAAAGAAAGAAAGAAAGAAAGAAAGAAAGAAAGAAAGAAAGAAAGAAAGAAAGAAAGAAAGAAAGAAAGAAAGAAAGAAGAAAGAGAGATATACAAAAAGCCCTGCACAAATTACCTGAGGTAGTCCCAGGCAACACTCAAATAAGAATTATTTCAAGAGGGCTTCCGGTTTTGCGCAGTAGTGCAGCAGCCAAGGGATCGCGGGGCTCCGCACCCTACGGCCGATTTTTTTCCTGTTAGGGGATCCTAAATGGGCCTAAAGTCACCCCGGAGAGGCGACAAAGGAGGGGAGCCCCGCTGACTGTGGAGAGACAGTGGTCGATCTGGTTGTTCGGGGAAAGACCCCCAGAAACCAGCAGAAGAAAGGCTAGCTTCACTCCAGAGTCTAAGCAGCCGAAGCCAAAAAGCACTAATTTAAGCTTGATCGTAAACAACGTGTTTGGAATTGGGTAAGAATATCGATTCTCTCTCTTCTACTTGATAATTGATTTCCTGGGGGAAAAAACCCAAGAAGCAAAAATCCTCTGAAAGTGAGAAGGAGGGGGACTCTTGTCCCACCCTCCCACAGAAGGAAGCAGCAAATTAAACTTTTATGGGGGACAGAAATATATTGAAATGAAATGAATATAAGACTTAAATCTGGATAAGTTTGAAACTGGTGGAATTTGTTAAGATTTTCTTTTCAAAAGATTATTGATGAAAACAGAAGAAAGTAACTGCTTGTTTTGAAAACTGAAAAAAAAATGGTGCTGAAATCTAATGGCAGATGAAAATATACAGCTGTAGTTGCTCTAATACAGGAATTGGCAGAAAGCCCAGAAAAAGATAACTTGTTTTTGTGACCTTCAATGTCTTAACTAAACAAAGAACAGCTGCAACAAAGAAAACATTTTGGGGTACCTACAAGGCGAGAACTATAAACCTTAAAAAAAAAAGACCTTCCTGGATTATAAATACTTATTGAACTGTGACCCTAAAGCTGTTTGCAGAGAAAGGAAAACTTTGACTTTTAGCTATCATGGAACATCAGAGATCTGCAGAAAGAACATATCAACAAAAAACAAATACTTTCCAGGAGGAAATGTATGCTATGTTGCAACTAATTCAAACGACACTGATTTCAAACCACGAGGAAATTAAAAACAACTTTGAAAATATAAATGAACACATCTTCAATTTAACCTAACAACAAAAAAACTCTCAGAAAATAAAAATAGAGTGATCAGATAAAGCAGACAACAGAATAAAAACTAGAGGAAAGAGATTTAAAGATGGAACCCAACAATGGAAGGAATTATGACTTAACCCAGGAAGAGAAAAACTTGCAGGAAATATCAGACATGGAAAAGATAACCTACACTTCAAGATTGCAAAATAAGTTTGAGGACAAGAAAAAAGATTCGACAAAATGGATTATAGAGCTGTCAGGAGAACTATGAGAACTTGAGAGACAAAAAATGATAAGAGAAGTTAAGAGAGAAAGAAAGAAAAGATTTTCAATGAATACGAAGGGGCGAAACCCTCCCACAAAAACATCTTACTGGATTTGTCTCCTGTACCTACAACATCTACAAGACTATGGGAAGACTTTTTGGTCCAGCGGAGCATACTGATTAGGAAAGATGTTTGGGGAGGGGAGGCTAAAGTTAGAATTAAGAAATTAGATGATGGGATTTATCAGATGGAATATCTAAAGATTAAACACTTGTTTGAATATGGTTAAAAAAAATAGAAAAATTCTGGATATAAATGTATTTTAGTTTAAGAGGGATAGGCCCCTCAAGTAACATAGTATTTTTTTCCTTTTTTTATGATATGAGAAATATAAAAATATTGGGATGGTTTATATGAGGGAAATGCTTTAGATACTTAAGGGTAATTGATCTTGAGAAAATCTCAATTAATAAAAATGTTCTGAATAGATTCAAAAGATTAATAATTGGATTTATTAGATGGAATATTTAAAGATTAAACATTTATTTGAATACGATTAAAAATAATAGAAAAACTCTGGATATAAATGTATCTTAGCTTAAGGGGGACATGTTTTTCAAGTAGTATATTATTTCCTTCCTTCCTTCCTTTTCTTCTCTTCTTTTTGTTTTTGTTTTTAAGATATGAGAAATGCAAAATTGTTGGGATGACTTATATGAGGAAAAAGACTTAAATATTTAAGTGTAATTAACTCTGAGAAAATCTTAACTGGTAAGAATGTTTTGAACATTGTGGAGAAAACAAATCTAAATAAGAATTTTGAAAACAGGATCTATGACGAGGTAATTAAGATGATTAATTAGAAAAGAAGCTTTATATTGATGTGGTTGTTAAATATTAGAAAAATATTTATATTCAATTGTTATCTATCAAAATACTAAGAAATGTATAATTCAAGGTTGGTAAAACAGAATATTATTGGAAGAAGAGGAAATCAAAGAAAGCTACTATGTGGATTATGCAATTATAGAAATTCATTGTTACTGATTGTTTTTAAATATAAACCCAGACAATATGCTGTTTACCAAATATTAAGGTGATTATGTTAAAAAAAATCAATAAAATATATTTTAAAAAAAGAATCATTTCAAGAACATAAATGTAATGGGACATGAATGTCTATGTTTCTCATACATTAAGTACTGATCTTCCCCATATCTTTTCATGTTCTGATTCCGCAGCTTAGGATCACTTAAGTCTTTTCAAGACCACAGAACATTGAGCAATTTTTTAAACTATGAAAAAATTATCACTTACTGCAAGGCAGGGGGAAGAGTAAAAAGAATATTGAAATAAAGCATAACATTCGTTCTTTACATTTAACATGTGTAATATAAATCTGAATATGTTTTATGAGTTTGCACAGGACAACATATTTCATCGATCCCCAGTTTTGTTAAATGTTACCTGGACTTTATTTTAATGTTTGATCTTGGCTATAACAAGTGCTACAAATCCACTTTCATAAAGGTATGTTAACAAGAAAAAAAGGGGGGAAGGGGGCTAAATGCTTTATCATATTCACTGTGAATTTTCATCCAGAAACATTCTGACTGCAGCAAAAGCTTTCCACTTGCACTTAGCAATCACAATAGCTTAAAAGGTTCAAGAACAGCCTTCTGTTCAATGGCACTTACCAGCAAAGTAAAGTATCACTAAAGTATCGCTACCTTGTTTTTCAGTTGAAAGAAAGTCAGTCCAAGGTCTGTCAGAACAAGGAGTTGTTAAGGGTTAAATCAAAATTATAAATCAGTGCTTCTCAATCTTATGAACTTGAAGATGCATGGCTGGCTGGGGAATTCTGGGAGTTGAAGACCACACATCTTAAAAGTTCACAAGGTTGAGAAAAACTAATATTGACCAAAGTTCATTTCAAAAGTTCCAAGTGAATATGAGAGACCACAATTTTAAATACTCATAGCAGCACTGACTAGTAGCAAGTCCTCCAAGTTTGGATAGTAGTTTTCCACCTGAATTTGGAAACACGAAGAATTAGCTTTAGCACCTTCATCAAAAGGAGATGCCTTATTTATGGTCTGTGGTCCAACTGACCACAACTATTTTCCTCCTAAAACTTACAGCAAGCCAATAAAGAGAATAGTAACACTGAAGTATACTAATACATTTTGTAACTACATAACTGTATAGTTCCTTTATCTAACAATCATAGAAGTACCTACTTCAAGTCTGATTGAATATAACATTAAATCTAATTCATCTTCAACATGGAAAATATGGAAAAGTAAATGTCATATAATAGGCACCAGAAATAATCATAATATTTTGATTAGCAAAAACATTATATACAGTATTTCAATAGAGCAAGAATCCAATATATAAGAATTGTAGTATCTATCTACGACTCTTACCAGCTGGCTGGGTAATTCTGGGAGTTGAAGTCTATATATCTTAATGTTGTCAAGATTGAGAAACACTGATCTATGCTGTGTTAGTAGTGTGCCGTATCTGCATCTACACATACATGCTGATTCTGTAGTTTTATACACACAAGTGCAAGGAGGGACCTCAATTTGCACATACATCTATACTGCCAATGCAAAAGTCCTATGCATCTATGACTTCCCCAACAACTTTCATCTCTGCTTTAAGAAAATAAAGTTTGCATTGTTATCTTGATTGCCGATACATGGCATTACATGATGAGCAGTCATAGCTCAATGATCAAACAATTTTCTGTAGGCAGAAAATTCCAGCTTTAGTTCCAAGCAATTCCCATGCCGAACGATTAAATAGTTCCAAAGGATAGGAATAAGCCGATTCTGAAAGTTTGAGTAGTTGGATCAGTCCTTGGACTCATAATACAGGTAGTCTTCAACTTACAACCATTTGTTTAGTGTCTTTTCAAAGTTAACAATGAACATTGAACAAAGTGACTTATAACTAGTTTTCTCACCCAACCAATGCAGCATCCCCATGGTCATGTGATCAAATTTGGGCACTTGGCAACTGGCATCGATTTATGACAGTTGCACTGTCCCAGGTTCATGTGATCAGCATTTATAATCTTTTCAACTGGTTTAAGACAGGTGAGGGAAGCCAGATTCACTTAATGATCGCATGATTCACTTAACTGCAGTGATTCACTTAACAACTGTGGCAAAAAAAAGATTTAAAAATGAGGCAAAATTCATTTAATTGCCTTGCTTTGTTGTTGTTGCTGTTTAGTTGCGAAGTCATGTCCGACCCATCGCGACCCCATGGACAACGTTCCTCCAGGCCTTCCAGTCCTCTACCATCTTCTGGAGTCCGTTTAAGCTCACGCCTACTGCTTTAGTGACTCCATCCAGCCACCTCATTCTCTGTCGTCCCCTTCTTCTATTGCCCTCAATCTTTCCCAGCATTAGGCTCTTCTCCAGTGAGTCCTTCCTTCTCATTAGGTGGCCAAAGTATTTGAGTTTCAACTTCAGGATCTGGCCTTCTAAAGAGCAGTTGATCTCCTCTAGGACTGACCAGTTTGATCGCCTTGCAGTCCAGGGGATCGCCTTGCTTAGCAATAGAAAATTGGGCTTAGCTGTATTCATAAGTCGAGGACTACCTGTGTAACTTTACAGATTTATATAGATTTGACGTTGACTGAATCTCAGCCAACATTTTATTCTGAATCATTATTGCATTACATTTTTGCAAAAAAAAAAAAAAAAACCTCAAAAAAAACCTTAGAAAGTACTGAAATACTTGACATATAAGCAAAAAGAGCAGTATGTTTGCCTTATATTCTTACAGAATTGAAATTACACAGTGATTCTAAAATCCTCAAATATCCATTTCTCTGGTTAAGATCATGGGGAATATCAGTGAACATATGAATTTTCTCCTAATTACAATAAAATGCACCATCATTATTCTGTCCACATGTTCTCTACTGCTGCTTCTCATTACAATGTCACAACAAAAGAGGTAAATATTGGTGGAAAGAAAAAAAAATAAAATGCCTTTCTCTCCACAGAAGGGTTTAACTGAAATGTTTGATCACATGTGAAATAGTGTAATCCTATATAAGAAACTCTGCAGCCATGAAAGACAAGTCACAAATGTTCAAAACTCCGTTTAGTAATTTAACTTCCTTAAATAAGTTTCACATAGTTTACTCTTTCAATCTAATCAAGCATATTTATATTTCAATGGGAAACACCATTTTCTACTGTGTTACAAAGAAACATCTCAGAAAGTTCAGATCATACACTTAGCAGTTTGTATCTAAATGCAACTGAAGAAGAAATTTGAAAAGTGCTGTTTTTCACAGATAATACACGGGAAGCTGTTATCTATACATTTTACACTATGCTGCATTGCAAGGTCCTGCAGGGAATTTCACTGAGCAACAGAATCCTACTTTTATTTTAACCATTATTAAGAAACCTACTAAAGCATCCCATTTTGACACTACTTGCCTATCTCAGTCCCCAGTTCAAATATTCTAGTCTTAAAATTGGATGTATTGCCTCTTTGGAAATACCTGAAGCTTTGAAATAATTGTTTTTAAGAATGGGAACCCATTAAAACAAAGAGCAGGGATAAAGGCCAGCCAGACCTATAACGCTTTCGTTTGCCCTGGTTTTGTATTGGATTTTCTGATAGCTTCCTAGAGCTACTCAAAGCTGTGTAAGTGGTTGCCTATGATTCAGCTTGGTTATATCTATCTCAGAGACACAGTGATAGTAGAAATCATATATAGCTGTTTTGTTTCCTTCTATCCCCTAAGAGTATGGAACAAAACTGGGAGAGGTCTTCAACTTCCCCCTGCCCTCCCCCCTGAAAATTCAGCTTTAAAGAACCTTGCACTTGAGTCACTGCAGTTTATACACAATGAAAACATTCCCGCTAGGTTATGAAACGCACTGCAAAACAAATGGACCGAAGTTGCCTTACTATGTTTACATTAATGGTCAAGAAGAATGTCAAATTATCTCCTATAGTTCTCAGTGGAAGCAGAAAGAGAACCCTGAAATTGAAAGCCAGATCCCTACTGACAGCAAACCATTATAAAGGTTCTCTAGAGAAGAACTAAGAGGATTATTCATCCGTGCACAACTCATTTTTTTAAAAGCCACCTTTGTTCCCAGCAGCTAGTGACTTTCTCCTTGACAATATGCCTTCACTCCCCCCCCTTGCACCTTTTCACACCAATGTATCTCCCCCACCCCATGCTATAGATCTGTCATGTAAACCACTATATAAAAACCAAAACAAGACACCTCTAATCCACTGGGATTGGCTATCTTTTGTTATTTTCCTTTCCTGCCGGGGAAAGTACGGATTGAGCATAGAGAAAAGCTAGAAACCACCTTCTCCTTTCCGGATCTAAAGCGAACCGCTAAATAATAATAATAAAAAAACCTACCCCAAACCACAAATAAACACACAAAACCGAGCATCCTTTTAGTTTAACAAAGATAAAGGAGGCATACAGTGATATATATATATATATATATATTGAACGAAGATATTCACTGCAGGGCCAGGAAGAGGAAAGCTTCCAGCAAGCATCAACCCTTCTACACAAACCAGGATCATCTGTCCCCGAGACCAGAGGAGACCCAAGCTCTGATTTATTTCGGGCTCTGCTATTTTTCACCGTTCGTGGGGAAACGGCAGGCCCACCGCCCGGGCAGTTTGCAAACCGGGCGGACGAAAATAACAGAGAGGCGGGGGTACTCTCATTAAAACAGAAGGAGGAGGAGGAGGAGAAGAAGAAACCCAAACCTTTACACGATGAATAAATAAATCAATAAATCGGGAAGCCTCGGCTCCGGGGCTCTCTCCCTGCGGAAGATTTCCCTTCCCTTTTCTCCTTTCCTCTCCTCCGGGCGGGAGAGCCAAGCTTAGGCACAAATAAAACTGCTTCCCCGCAACCCCGGAGCCGGGAAGAGGGAAGCAGCGCAGCCCAAGCCAAGCGGGACTTGCAGGGGAAGGAGGTCAGGAAGCGGCGGCCGCCGTCGCCGCCGCAGCATCTCTGGAAAGAAAGGCGGAGGAAAGCTCGGAGCGCCGGCGCGGCCTAGGGAACAGGGATGGGGGGGAAAGAGAGCGGCTCGCCCCACGGCCCAAGCAGCTCGGCAGGAAGGGGCAGAACTCACCCGAGGCGGGGGGCGGCCCCGTGGTGGTCTTCTCCGGCCGCGGGCAGGGGGAGCCGGCCCGGATGGCTGCCCTCACCGGAGGGGGCTGCAGGGCTTCAGGACGGCATCCGGGGTCCGCCGAGGGGCGTCGGGGTGGCCCTGGAGGCAAGGCGCAGGGGAGGTGGGGAGAGGAGGAGGAGGAGGAGGGAAGGGCGGCTGTCCGCCTCCCCTACGGCGCGGCTGCAGCCCAGGCGAAGGGGGCGATTTCAGGCGGAGGAGGAGGCGGCGGCAGCAGCGCCCCCCGCCGTCGGCTCCTCTCAGCTGGCAGCTCCCAGCTTCGTCTCATCAATCAAGGCCCGGCCTGGCCGAGCGGAGAATCCCGGGAGGTGAGAAGGCGGCGCTCTTCCCTCCGGTTCCAGCTGCTGGTGGCCATTTTAATTCCCTGCCCTGGCCGCTGCTGCCGCCGCCGCCGGTGCGCCTGGTTCCCTCCCTTCCTGTCCTCCCGCTTCCTTCTTTCCCTCTGCCGGCTCTCGGCTGCGGCCCGACCCTCCCCGCTGCCGCTGGAGGGCTCGCTTGCTCCCTCCTTCCTTTTCTGCCCAGCCGCTCCCGCCCCGCAGCCTTCGGACCGTGGTGGAAACTGGTCCCTCGACGTCCGCCGAGCAGGCGAAAGGAAGAGGAGGAGGAGGAGTGGGCCGCCTCCGGTGGTCTTTTCCTACCCAACCCCGGGAATTTCTGCCCCGCATCCACGATGGAGCCCAATACCTGCTGTCTTTTTTCAACAGGAAAAAGAAAGCCCCCCCCCACACACACAGCGAGCTAAAGAAAGGGGGGAATGGTATAAGAGGTATTTTGTGAATTAACATCTACGCCCACCTCCTAAAACGATTCCCTCCCCACCCCACCTCCCCCACCCCAAAAAAGGATCGAAGAACTTCGATTTAAAGGAAGAAGAGGAAATTCTTCACCTGGCGTTGAAATTGCAATACCTTTGGGGGCGATCTCCCGCTCTGTCTTTTCCCCCAGGCGAGCTGTTTCAGTTGAGAAGTTTCCCCCTGAACTCCCGGAGAATATGGGGCATTATAATACCGAGAACAGTAGGCATATAACAGGCATTTATTCTTGCCTGAAGGTCACCATTTGCATCCTGATGTATGGGTCCTAAAAGGGTCTAAACAGTGCAAACAATGACAATGTACATACAAAAGAAATTGCAAGTGAGAATAATCCTCGGTGATAATTCTGTATATTCATCTGTTTTAATAAAGATGGTCTTCAGATGAATTGAGTGTGCATCCTAACTTTCTTGCTTGCTTTATTCCATATTTCCCGTCTTGTGTACTTCCTTCCTTTCTCCCCCATCCCCTGGTTATACTATGCCCTCTTTGCGGATACAATTCTCTGTGTGTGGCAGGCAGATGCCCCAGTTTTGCCCCTTAAGAAGGGCAGCTATTCGGCAAAATGACCTTAGGTAGATGCTGCACAGGAACCCTCTTTTGTGTGACAGATTTATCTTTCGTTGCCAAAGCAAGCTTTTTGTTCCATCAGATGCAGAAGAGAGCCATGTTAGCCTATAGTGGCCAAAAAAACAAATAAATCATGAAGATTTATTTATTAAACAAACTTATATAGCACCTTTCCAAAGTGATTATGTGCCGTCAAGTCATTTCCAACTAACCAACGTTAAAAGTCATCAGCTTTTCTGTACTGCAGCTGACAAAAGATTTTGCTTTTTAATAAGATGCAGCACAGTCCAGTCAGTTTCACTATCTGAACCCAGGTGCAGGAAAGGAAGGCATCACCTTGACCTTGGTCTACCCCTGCCTTTTCAAGAGCTGTGTTACTTGCCAGGCACGAGAACTGAATATTGCAAAGACAAGTGATGTCTCTATTCAAAATGGGAATGGAGAGGCTTGATTATAAGAAGGTTTGACCACCTGAGACAATCTCAGATGGGAAAGCCAAACGAGGAGAATCAAGGACATCTCTTTACACTAGTATAATGCTATTTACAATCTCACATTTTAAAGCTTAGTTCCTAGCAACATTTCTAACCAACCCAAAATACAGCCATGCCTTCTGCAGTAAGCAACAATCAATGCAGTCGTATCCATATTTAATTTCCTGATATAAATTATGTTGCCACCAGGTATGCAATTTTGCCCTGTCATAGAATTATTTATTTTCATAGCATTTTTTACTTTAAAATGAACTCTAATGCACTCTGGCATCAGTTGAATCAAAAATGTGTTTCAAGAATACTTGCTACTTTTGCTCCCATAGAGCTCAGATATTTTACAGTTTCTTTTTCTCTCCCTTTGTTTTTAAGTATCTCTCTGCAGGGATAAAACGTGTAGTTTTCATTTCCTAATACAGCTGTGTGTATAATATGATTATTTCTGAACTGCGGAGAGCTACCAAATTTACTGATCTACACTGTTTTTGTTTAAAAGCTTTTTTAAAACCGGGTAGCTGATATTTCTAAGAAAAGAATGTAAATTATGTGTTTATTTAAGGCTAAATTGGAACATGGTAATTGTAAGTTAGTAAAGCTTAAAAACAGGATTTGGACTGATATAGGTGAAATATTATTGATATTTCTTTTGATTGATTGAACTCTATTTAGAAATGTATTAATTTGACTATGTTATATCACAGTGATGGCAAACCTTTTAGAGACTGAGTGCCCAAATTGCAACCCAAAACTCACTTATGCAGCGTCGAGTGCCGGGTGGGTGTGGCCAACTGGGTGGGCGTGGCTGCGGTGGTAACGGCAGACTGGGTGGGACTAAAAAGTTCAATCAATCAATTCCAACTTTGCAAGATTTTTCTTTTTCCATGAGAAGTTGAAATTGACTGATTGAACCTTTTTTTTTTGCACACGGCGGCGGAGGCCTAAAGTGAAAAGGTTTTATAAAACCCAGCTGAAGGCCTAGGACTAGGGTGATGGCGCACGTGCCCACAGAGAGGGCTCTGAGTGCCGCCTCTGGCACCCATGCCATAGGTTCGCCACCACTGTTATATCAATTGAGGGAAATAGAGAGGAATCTTTAAAGAATTAACTTGAACTATACATGTACGATTGTGTTTTTTTGATGATTGATTACCCCATCTCCACATTGCTTCCTAAGCACTCTGATGTAAAAACTAAAAAACCAATAAAACTTGTTTAAAAAGAAAAAAGAAAAGAATGGGACAAGAGATTTCCTCTTTTTTCTTTGCTTGCATGGACCAACAAAAATTTGAAGTCTTACCTCTTCAGTTTCATTGGATCATGTATCTAAGGGGCATTCTCCAAAGCACCAGAAGGCTTTGGATGGAAGCAATGGATGGAAACTAATCAAGGAGAGAACCAGCCTAGAACTAAGGAGAAATTTTCTGACTGTAAGAACAATCAGTGGAACAACTTGCCTCCAGAAATTGTGGGTGCTCCAACACTGGACGTTTTTAAGAAGAGATTAGACAACCATTTGTCTGAAACTGTATAGGGTTTCCTACTTGAATAGGGGATTAGACTAGAAGACCTCCAAGGTCCCTTCCAACTCTGTTATTCTGTTGTTATTATCTGACTGAATATATCATTTTCTACTTAGCTAAATATTTAAAAATTAACTAGGAGTCTCCAAGCTAACAATATTTACAGCTGGCTCTCCTAATGAAGAAGTCACTTTAGGCTGTAGATGAAGAGACTTGGCAAAATGCAGTGAAATTGTGGTATTTTTAAATGTACTTATTTATATCCTGCCTCTATTATTTTTATAAATAACTCAAGGTAGCATATTCAATATCCTTCCTCTTCCTATTTCCCCCCACAACATTCCTGTAGGTGAGTTGGGACCAAGGTATGTTGCTTTCTTGACCATCCATTGCAACCAACTATTTTATTGCTTTTAGGTCATGTAGCTCTTGGACCATCCTAGAATCTTTGCTCTGAGGGAGCAGGTATGAAGCAGCTGAGATGTATCCCATTGCTACATAACAAGTGTTCCAAGTGACATATAGAGCAGTTAGCTGGATGGATGGTTAACTAGTGGCTGAGTGTCCACACAACTGCTACCCAAGTCCTAATAAGAATTAGACTGGGCTGAGCTCATGCTTCAAAAGAACACCTCGCTGCAACTCACTATTAAGTGTGTCCACTCAAGCAAATGCTCTTGTCTTCTAGAGCCATGTTGATCAACCTCAGCAACTTTTAAGATGTGTGGACTTCAATTCCCAGAATTCCCCAGCCAGGAATTCTGGGAGTTTGAAGCCCATGCATCTTAAAAATCAACAAGGTTGAGAAACACTGTTCTACAGAACCTGACTTAGCCAGCTTCTAGTTGTTCTTTAAGGGCGTCTCCCAAACTGAGTCAGAGAGATAAGATAAAACGAAAGTCCAGGCCCAGACTAATCAAGAATTGTTACCACAAGTTCAGATGGCTGGAGAATTAGCAGAAGGCTTAAACAAGGGAGTGACTAGGAAGTTATTTCACTTTCTGTTTCATTAGCTATAAGCAAGCTATTTTTCCTGCATTTCATCTGCATTTAAGATTCCCTTTTCATGTTTAGATTTATCATTTCTGATGTAATTGAGGGAGGAAACTTTTTAAAAGGCATTCTTTTAAAGTGCAATGCAAAATAAATTCTACCTTTTTAAAATCAAACATTTAAAAAGCCAAGAAACTTTCTTTTGAACCCCTGGAGCCATAGTCTGCTCTTGTTAAGCAGGAATCTTTGCAAAGACTGTGGCAGCTTTGCTTCTGTCTTATTCTGAGCAAGCAAGGGGGGGGGGAGCCTTAATTCAGCAGAACAGGCAGTCAGGAGCTAGCATTAAGGCAAAAATATGCTGAAAAGATAATACTTGCCTCTTCTCAGGGGCACTGACGTAAAAAAAAAAATCTAATGGCGTTTGCTTTTTTTCACTTGCAGAGAGCCACATTGTATAATAACGGCCACAATATATGATGCCTTTAATTTATGCCATCATGATTTAGACTGGGCAATATTAGAACCATGGAAACAACAGTCTCTCTTCTGGTACTTTAAACATAATTCATTTCATTTATTAAAACCATTAATAACCCACAGGTATTCAAATAACCTACAAATGTGCGGGATTTAAATCTTAATGTGCAACCTTAACCGAAATTTAAAAGCAACTTCCCTGTTTCCCTTTTTAACTTCAGAGTCGGGAAATGATAATATGAGGAAATGATGATAATGATTTATTCGTGTTCATGAGTTCAGGAAGACAAATCTATGCCCCAAGGTCTACAAACTATAATTTGGTATAGAAAAACAGTACATGAAAGGAAGGAAATAAGAGCTCAGGATAAATGAAATGTACAGCATATGCCATTGTTTTAGCTATACAGGTAGACCTCGACTTACAACAGTTCATTTAGTGACCTTTCAAAGTTATAATGGCACTGAAAAAAGTGATTTATGACCATTTCTCACACTTATGACTGTTGCAGCATCCTCGTGAGCACATGATCAAAATTCATCCACTTGGCAACTGACTCATACTTATGACGGTTGCAGCGTCCCGGGATCATGTGATCACCTTTTGCGACCTTCTGACAAGCAAAATCAATGGAGAAGCCAGATTCACTTAACTATGTTATTAACTTAACAAGTGCAATGGTTCTTTTGCTTAACAACTGTCTTGTTTAGCAATGGACATTTTGGGCTCAGTTGTGGTTGTAAGTATATACCTACCGGCTTGGGTACAAGTGTACGCTGCAGAAAATACCCATTTTCTTTTTGCAAAACTGAAAAGTGACAGTGTTAATTAGATTGTTTGCTAAAGACTTTAGGTTTCCTTACCTTTTGCTTTATTCCATATTAATGTTGACCTAGAGATAATTTGTGCAGCACTTGGCTATTCGGAAATTAGATACCCTGCTTAGGAGTAAAGTAATTGAACAGGAGCGAGATTTAGCCCCACTGGAACTAGGTCTAGGAAGCAGAAGCTTTAATAATGGAATAATAGAGTTGGAAGGGACCTTGAAGATCTTCTAGTAGTCCAATCCTCTGCTCAGGCTGGAGAACCTATACCATTTCAGACAAATGGCTGTCCAGTCTCTTCTTAAAAACCTCCAGTGATGGAGCATTTACAACTTCTGGAGGCAGATTGTTCCACTGATTAATTGTTCTCACTGTCAGAAAATTTCTCCTTAGTTCTAGGTTGCTTCTCTCCTTTATTAGTTTCCATCCATTGTTTCTTGTTCCATTGGCTTTGCTTATTGGTAGTCTCCTGGGAAGGTTGCAAATGTTGATCACATGGCCCCGGGACACCGCATAACAAGCACCTAAACACCATCATAACAAGCACCTAAATTTTGATCACATGACCTTGGAGGTGCTGCGATGGTTTTAAGCGTGAGAACTGGTTGCAAATCGTATTTTTCAATGCCACTGTAACTTCAAACGGTCGCAAAACGAACAGTTATGAGTTGAGGACTATGTATAGTTCTGCTTTGTGGGACATTTAAGCCCATAAATAATATGCAAGTTGCAATGATAGGCATATTCATTTGGGGGGGGGGGTGTTGGTTCATAAGCATCGATCAGGTTCTAGCTTGTATTCCTGCGACCAAATTATGATTAAATTAAAATTAATTTCATAAATAAATAAATAAATAAATAAATAAATATAAAATAAAGAACAAATACAATTAATAATTTAAAAATAATAAATATATAAATAAATTTAAAAAAAAAAAACCCAAGAAAGAAACAAACAAAAGGGGCAGACTCAACGGACCGCTGGGTCTTTTTCTGCCATCAGTTTTCTACGTTTATGATGAAAACAACTGCAACTTGTCCTCCTTCAGTCCACAGTAGAACTGTTTCTGTCACAAGACATAGAATCACAATTGCCATAAAGATAAGCAGCTCCTAGTAAAAAAAAATATTAACACAAACAAGAAAAAAAAAATCAAGCAGCCACCGATTGTTAACCAGATAAATTGTAATGAGGCCAAACAGTAGTAAAAGTGTTTATTAACAGAATAACCAAGTTGGAAGGAACCTTGGAGGTCTTTTAGGTGAACTCCCGGGAAAAGCAGCAGACCTTGTATCGGGTGTCAACTTGGCCCTTTTATGACTTGTGGATTTCAACTCCCAGAATTCCTCAGACATCTTCATATGTTTTAGCCTCCAGCCCCCTGATCATCTTTGTTGCTCTTCTCTGCACTCTTTCTAGAGTCTCAACATCTTTTTTACATTGTGGTGACCAAAACTGGATGCAGTATTCCAAGTGTGGCCTTACCAAGGCATTATAAAGTGGTATTAACACTTCACGTGATCTTGATTCTATCCCTCTGTTAATGCAGCCTAGAACTGTGTTGGCTTTTTTGGCAGCTGCAGCACACGGCTGGCTCCTATTTAAGTGATTGTCCACTAGGACTCCGAGATCCCTCTCACAGTTGCTACTATTGAGCGAGGTACCCCCTATACTATACCTGTGCATTTGGTTTTTCTTGCCTAAATGTAGAAGTTTAGTTTTGCTTTTGTTCCTATATTCTATTCCAGGGGTCTTCACACTTGGCCCTTTTATGACTTGTGGACTTCAACTCCCAGAATTCCTCAGCCAGACACGCTGGCTGAGGAATTCTGGGAGTTGAAGTCCACAAGTCATAAAAGGGCCAAGTTTGAAGACCCCTGCCTTATATCATTCTGGATAAATGGTTGCCCAATCTCTTCTTAAAAACCTCCAATAATGGAGCACCTATAATTTCTGAAGTTCCACTGGTTAATTGTTCTCCCTCTCGGGAAATTTCTCCTTAGTAGTAGAAATAACCCTAACCAACATTTAAAGAAGAGATTGGGTAGCCTAAAAAAATGCACAAATCCTAAACACCACTGGTGAAACATTACATCTCTGAAGTCAGTATGATTTGCAATTCTGGGGTCTTCATCAACAAACAAGTACAGATAATTTCCACATTTTTTAAAAGGGCGAATTCTGAGACCCCAGATAGGATGAATATCCAATCTCTTATCTTTAATTCTTTCCCCTAAGGCTGTGTTTTCCCACTGTGGGCAACTTTAAGTGGTGTGGACTTCAACTCCCACAATTTCCCAATCAGCATTCTGGCTGAGGAATTCTGGGAGTTGAAGTCCACACTGCTTAAAGTTGCCAAGTTGGAAAAACTCTGCCAGAGGGTGTAATCTTTTTCACTACAATAATAAATATGTAATTCTGAGATTGGACTTTTGTAACATAGGCTCTACATTCAGAAATTTTATTGGTATATTGCAGATTATACATGCTCTCCCAGTGCAAACATGCCCTGAAGCAGCTGACTTCTGAAATGAGAGTCTTATTTGGACAATGATGTAATGGATGTAAGATTACATCAGTCAAAATCCTAGATTCAGTCATGAAAAGTAAATATTTATAACCAGTTCAGTTCTGAACATGTAATTACATCCTGTGAATTGAGGTAAGAGATGTTTGCTACTATTTTTAGGGCTGGAGTCAAGATCTGTCATTCAACATTTATCATTTGCAGATAGACTTTTTTATATTTAGTTAAATGAATGCTTAGAAAAGTAACTTGAGCAGGAAAAAGCATTTTATTCATTAAATAAATGTATTGCAAACAAATCTGGTCAGAAACTTGATCATGGAGTAAATCTACATGGTTACTCAGAATCAACAATAACCTGATGACACATAATTATATTTCTTTTGTGGAGTTACTAACTTAGTCGATTAGGGGATCCTGTGGGTATATTCTATCCTTCATATAATAGTAAAATATGGGCCGGATGATATTTCTATCAATGGATTTATAGTTGTCCAAATATACTGCATTTGAAAAGCATTCATTCATGACTTTAAAGAGGAGCATGGGATGTTCAGGGACAGGTTAGCATCACACTTCAGCTTGTGGGGAACACTTCACAACACTTCAGCTTGGGCGAAGTACTAAGTGGGGAGTACCTCAGGACTCTGTGATGTTTATTAATGATTCAGTGAGGAGGGGACACTTTAATTTGCTGGTGACATAAAAATGCAAGATTTGACTAATACTTTACACATGAAAGACAGGAGAGTCAAGGAGGTTTACTCAGGCTGTTCAGTTCATTGGGCTGAACTAAACTGAACAGGAAGACAGGTAAAGTTTTGGATCTGGTCAGAAAAAAATGTAAGGCACAAATATAGGATGGGGGAAGATCCAGATTAGCAGTAATGCATGTCTCGGAGACCTGGTTGGCATGGCCAACTATGCAGCGCAATGCAATTTCCTGAAAAGGCCAACACCATCTTCGAATATATTAATAGGACCATAGAGATCAGATTACAGGGAGTCATTTTTCCACCGTCCTGGGCCTGGATCAGACCTCCCTTGGAATACTGTGCCCAGTTCTCAGAACTAGACCTCAAAAAAGTCAATGGCAAACTGAAACAAGTTCAAAGGAGGATTAGCAAGATGATGATGGGCCTGAAAACCAAGTTCTGTGGGGAACGGTATGTTTAGCTTACAAAAAATACAATTAAAGGGAGCGATAATAGCAGTTTTGAAATATGTGAAGGGTTACCTCCCTGAAAGGGAGTGGATGAGCAGGAAAAGAACCAATAGGTTAAAATACAAGGAAGTAAATTTAAGCTAAACACCAAGAGAAACTTCTTGACACCAGTTGCCAAGCTGAAGGTCATACAATATGGGGGATTCTCCTACTAGGGGCCTTGAAGCAGAGATTACAGGGACGTGCAGTTGAAAAGAAATGTCTATATGCCGTGCGTGGCTCTAGCCAAGGAACGTCCATCCCCCCCAGTGACTGCAAATAACCCCTTTTGCACAGCCAAATGTTAAGCAACTTATAACATTTCCTGATTTATTTATTTTTTTTTAATTCATATATAGCCAGTATTGCAGTGAAAACTTTGGAGAGGGTGAAGCTGAAATGGTCAACCTTGCAGCTGTTACAGGGTGGAGAAAAGAGCCTTCTGCAAAGAAAGAAAAAATAATTGCC
The DNA here is from genome assembly GCA_023970755.1 of Azemiops feae. Taxonomy (NCBI): domain Eukaryota; kingdom Metazoa; phylum Chordata; class Lepidosauria; order Squamata; family Viperidae; genus Azemiops; species Azemiops feae. The sequence continues at coordinate 723,813 of JALGBA010000759.1, forward strand.
CTACTAATTGCCATGGTGCAATCCTGAAAGATTCTTGGAAGCCACAGAAAAGGCTGGGGGACATATCCTGTGGCCTACGGGCTGTTTCCTTCCTTGCTTATTTGAAGAGCTGCTCATTCTGAGTCATAACATTAAGAAGGGAAAGGAGGGGCCTTAAAGTAGTCAGGAACTGGCCTAAAAAATAGAAAATGCCCGATCTAAAAGTGCTATAGCTTAAGACTGCAGGCTCAATAATGATGTGTCACGTCAAGTTCTGTCTTCCCTAACAAAGTCATGCAGACTGGAGGTAACAGCTACATACTACTAAAATATGTCTTGTCTGTTTGTAATCTTCAATTAGCTGAAACAGTGCATCTTCTTAGGGCTATAATTCTTGAATCAAAGTACCTTAAATTGTGCTGACTGGAAGAACGTGTACAAAATCCGGAACCCAAATATTCCATGTCCCATGGAATTGAAATTTCAGGGATCTTCCAGCCAGTTATATTTGTAAAGTTGTGGTCACTGCACTGCTGCCATGGGTGAGTGGGTGTGGCACAGGATCTTACGCTCCCTGCCAGCTTCCCACAAGCAAAGCCAATGGGGGAAGTTGGCAGGAAGTAAGAAGTTGCTCCTGCTTCTAATGCCTGCCCTTCCTCATTCTGTTCTATCCTTTAGATAAGTAAATATTGACAAAAGAGGACCCAATAGGTCATAGGTTATTTTAGTGCTTTATAATGCCGACCATTTTGAATGACCCTTATCTTAAGGAATGTTGTTCTAGCTCAGGGGTAGGCAACTTTGGCTCTTTTATGACTCGTGGACTTCAACTCCCAGAATTCCTGAGCCAGCCATGCTGAGGGGAAAGGGAGAGGTTTTCATGCTGAGCCATGCTGGCTCAGGAATTCTGGGAGTTGAAGTCCACAAGTCATAAAAGAGCCAAGGTTGCCTACCCCTGTTCTAGCTTAACAAAATCTGAGAACCCCAAAGCTTACGGAATACAGAATAGCAGAATTGGAAGGGACTATGGAGGTCTTCTAGTCCACCACCCCCTGCTCATGAAGGTGCCCCTATATACCATTTTAGACAAATGGCTGTCCAGTCTCTTCTTAAAGGCTCCGGAGCACCCACAGCTTCTGAAAGCAAGCTGTTTATTTTATCATGCTCTTTCAATTAACCTAATGAAGATAACACTGCATTTTGAATTTTGAGCATTTTTGGAAGCCAAGGCAGCTGTCCATACTAGAAATTATTAATTTCTTAAGTGAGCTTTTCGCCACCTCGGTGACACCGTAGCTTATTACTGAGCCAAATGACGAGAAATGTTCTTGGTATGATGGGTGGGTGGGTGGACGAGGAAATGTGTTTTTTGGAAACGTGTTGAGGGAATGAGGCCTAGTACATGAGAGCATGTTTGTTTTAGAAGAGAGAAATGATTCCTCCCTTAAACTGTTTTGCATCATGAATATTTAAAGACAAGAGTTTGAGAACTTCAGCAATTTATTGTAGCTTTAAAAATGCAATCCATAAAATTTGGAATTCTTATTAGTAGCTATGTTTATTAAACATTGATTAAAGGATTTTGCCTGGCGGTATCCATTAATAATGGTTAAGTCTCTAAAAAAAAGCATTTGCAGAAATTAAGACCAAAATCTGTGCTCATGGCCTACTATGCAGACATTACAGTGCATAAGCAATTATGGGAAACTATTTGCACACTTCATACAATGTATAAAATTGAGTTATCCATGTAACTGGGTGTCCTGCCTGATTTAGTTTATTTTTACTAAGACATCGAGAGGGGATTTTTAGTTTCTTAAAGCTTGTAAAATTTCTCAAATCATTCTATACTTTTATATAATTATTCGTTTAGTGACAATGGCACTGAAAAAAGTGACTTATGAACGTTGTTCACATTTACCACTCTTGCATCATCTCCATGGTCATGCGATCAAAATTAAGACATTTGGCAACTGACTCGTACTTATGACTGTTGCAGCGTCCCGGGGTCATGTAATCACCTTTTGCGACCTTCTGACAAGCAAAGTCAATGGAGAAGCCAGATTCACTTAACAACCTTGTTACTAACTTAACAATTGCAATGATTCCCTTAACAACCCTGGCAAGGAAGAGAGTAAAAATAGGACAAAACTCACTTAGCAACTGTCTTGATTAGCAACAGAAATTCTGGGCTCAGTTGTAGTCATAAACTGAGGACTACCTATAATACTAAACTTTTAAAAGTGTACTATGGTATAAATCCTGTTCACATGGTACCAAAATAACATTTAGAATCACCCAGCACAGATTAGACTCCTACAGGGAAAAAGAAATGCCAAGTATTCAGGTGGTTTTGGAAAAGGCTGAGGAACACAAGACGTTATCATAGATGCATGCTAAATAATTGAGTGAGACAATGAATACCCAAGAGAAGTCGGCACGTGCTTCACGGATTATAGAAAGGCTTTGTGTCACTCACATCAAGCTGTGGCATGTTCTTTGAACACGGGAAATCCAGAATATCTCATTGTCCTCATGAAAAACCTGCACTGAGGTCAGGAAGTTGCAGTATGGATAGAACATGGTGAAACTGACTGGTTTCTGGCTGGCAAAGGAGTGTGACAAGGCTGTATACTTTCCTGTTAATTTATTCAACCTATATGCTGAATTAAGGGAAGAAGATGAGAGTGGTTTTAAAATTGGAGGGAGAAAATCAATAGCCGGTGTTATGCTGGTGACACTACTCTGATAGCTGAAAATGCAGAAGATCTGCAGGCTCTGGCAATAATAGTCAAGGAGCACAGTGAAAAAAATGGCACTAAAATTAAATTTAAACTAATGACAATCACCCTTAGAATTAATGGTGAAGATACTGAAGTGCTGGAGAGCTTCTGTCTTTTAGGATCAGCCATCACCAGTAAGGGAACAAGTAGTCAAGAAATACACCATAAAGTAGCACTTGGTAGAACAGCCACAAAGATCTTGGATAGAATATTCAAATGCATCTATTCCTACAAAGATCAGAATCACGCCATGGTATTCCCTGTGACACTCTATGGAAGCAAAAGTTGAATTTTGAAGAAGCAGGATAGGAAGAATATGTATATGTATATGTATGTATATATATATCTGTAAATTTAGATTTTGCTGACAAAGAGTTAAAGGGAGATTAGTATAGCTATTTCGAGCTATTTAGCTCTCATCAGCTAGCCATACCCTTCTGAGATTCGAACCTGGGCTGCTTGCATGTTAGGCAGCTGTATTAACCTCTAGGTCAGTGATGGAGAACCTTTTAGAGACCGAGTGCCCAAAAACGGCCCCCTGCCCCCACTCCGCCTCCCGTCCTGCCTGCTCCGCCCCCGCCCACCCCCTGCCCCGCCCGCAGGGCCACACATCACCTCCTTGGCCCGCCGCAGCAGATTGCCCAGGCAGCCCTGCAGCGCCATGGCAGCCACACCCTCCGCCCACACCCCGCAGCATCATCTGCACGCTATGGGGTGCGAGGGTGGAGTCTTGTCCCTGCTGCCCGGCTATGTCCTTGGCTGCGCTGCTCCATGTGGGCCGCGCCCGGGGGTGACTCTCCTCCAGGGGGGCTGCTGGTGACGGGGCTGCGGGAAGAGGGGGGGCTGGGGTGACGGCGCGCATGCCCACAGAGAGGGCTCCGAGTGCCGCCTCTGGCACGCGTGCCATAGGTTCGCCACCACTGCTCTAGGTTAATACAAGCAAAGTCAATGGGGAAGCCAGATTCGCTTAACAACCACGTCATTAACTTAACAATTGTTGTGATTCACTAAACAACTGTGGCAAGAAAGATTGTAAAATGGGGCAAAATTCACAAATGTTTCACTTAGCAACAGAAATTTTGAGCTCAATTGTGGTCGTAAGTCAAGGACTACCTGTACAGTGGCGATTGACGCACTGTTGGAAGACTTGAAGGATCCCAGATCCTCAAGGAGAAAAATCATATATCTGGCTGCTAAGAGTCAACAATGACTTGATGGCATGTAATCAATCAATTAGTACATATTATAATTTTAGACTATACAGTAGCTGATTCATGTGTTTAAGTGTATTTTTTATTAGAATGTATTTTCCCCCATCATTCCTATTTCTAAACATGCCTATATTTTGGTCTTTAATCTTTGCTTGTTTATTGCAAGTCACTGTGACAAATCATTGAGAAAGGGAACTTGTACCTGCTTTTCAGTTTAACAGTAAGTAAATAGTTTGCCATTCCAGAAAAGTCTGTCTTGGTTCACAAATCTTTTAATATTATTTGCAAGCAAAAATCTACTAAATTTTGTTTCTGTTTTTAATGCAATTATGCAGGTTCTAAAAAGAGACATCGTTTTGTTTTTATAGCTGTAAGCTTCATTTTCATTGAAAAAAATAAACCCTAGGGACATAAGGGATATTCCCAGCAATTGTTGTTGTTGTTAGTTGCGAAATCGTGTCCGACCCATCCGACCCCATGGACAACGTTCCTCCAGGCCTTTCTGGCCTCTACCATCTTCTGGAGTCCATTGAAGCTCACGCCTACTGCTTCAGTGACTCCATCCAGCCACCTCATTCTCTGTCGTCCCCTTCTTCTATTGCCCTCAATCTTTCCCAGCATTAGGCTCTTCTCCAGTGAGGCCTTCCTTCTCATTAGGTGGCCAAAGTACTTGAGTTTCAACTTCAGGATCTGGCCTTCTAAAGAGCAGTCAGGGTTGATCTCTTCTAGGACTGACCGTTTTGAACGCCTTGCAGTCCAAGGGACTTGCAGGAGTCTTCTCCAGCACCATAGTTCAAAGGCCTCAACTCTTTGGCGCTCAGCCTTTCTTATGGTCCAACTTTCACAGCCATACATTGCAACAGGGAAAACCATAGCCTTGACTATACACACTTTTGTTGGCAGGGTGATGTCTCTGCTTTTTAGTCTAGATTTGCCATAGCTTTCCTCCCCAGGAGCAAGCGTCTTTTAATTTCTTGGCTGCAGTCCCCATCTGCGGTGATCTTGGAACCCAGGGAAATGATGATATTAACGAAGTGGGCAGATCTAAATTGCTCAAGTAAAAAAAAAAATGGGGGGAAATTTTAAGAAACAAAATGTAGAGCTGAAACTTTGATGAGAATGTATCTATATTACCAATTATTTTAGGGAAAATAAGGAAAACCAGGGTGCCCGAACAATGTGATTTTGATTGGGAACTACCAGGAATTGGTTATAAAAGGGCAAATGTAGAAATGTTTTAAAAATTAAATAGATTATTCCTATCAAATTTGGTCAGCGTGATTTTGAGGTCCCCTGGGGCTGTATAGCAATTTCTGGGTTCATATCCATGGTGTAGGCTGACTACCTTGGTTTAATAACATTGGCTTGTAGCATAAGGTTGAGCTAAATATAGGTAGTCCTCGAGTTACGACCACAATTGAGCCCAAAATTTATGTTGCTAAACAAGATAATTGTTAAGTGAGTTTTGCCCCATTTCACCACCTTTCTTGCCAGAGTTGTTAAGTGAATCACATGGCAGTTGTTAAGTTAGTAACACCGTTTTTAAGTGAATCTGGTTTCCCCATTGATTTTGCTTGCCAGGAGGTCACAAAAGCTGATCACGTGACCTCAGGGACACTGTAACCGTCATAAATACGAGTCAGTTGCCAAGCATTTTAATTTGGATCATATCACCATGGAGACGCTGCAACTTTCCTAAGCGTGAAAAACAGCCCTAAGTTACTTTTTCCAGTGCCTTCGTAACTTTGAAGGTCACTAAATGAACTGTTGTAAGCAGTGGTGGGATTCAAATAGGTGAGCAACCGGTTCTCTGTGTGGATGCCGCTTCCGGAAGTCCATTCTGGGCCTGGGCAACAAAAAATTAGCTACCGGTTCTGCCAAAGTGGTGCGAACCGGCTAAATCCCACCACTGGTTGTAAGTTGAGGACTACTTGAGTCTTCCTTTTTATTATATAGTGCTTCGTGGACAGTAATCCACTGGACTTTCTGCTGTGCAAATTCTGCTGGCATGAATGGAATGTAACTGCCAACCACAGAGCACTCATTCTTGCTAGGCATTAGCAGAATTTGCATTAGCTATGCAGATTCTTGCTGCTTCGCTATTTCTTAGGCTAATACTGTGATAAGAGAGGGATTCTCTTTAGTCCCACTGCACACAGTTAATAGGTAGATAATCCACCATTGGCTTTGATCCTGCCCATTACAGATATGTGACCTAAGGGAATGCATACCTCAGCCTAAAAGGGCCCCCACTCTACTTTTGTATAATGCTTTACTGCCAATGCACTTAGGGCAATTCATAATTTAAAAGAATAACTATAAACAGGAATGGCTTTTCCATTAGATGTTGGGTTTCATGAAAGTCCAGTCCATGTTTTGTTTGTGTTGTATTTTTACTATCAGGTAAGGAGAGGGATTTTCTACATGGTGTGCCCTGATAACTCCTCTCACTTTGAGCGCCATGTACCCTAACCTGGATGGGGGGGGGGAAAGCATATTTTGCTACTTTCTGGATCCATAATGGATCAATGCGACTATTGTCTGAAATATCAGGACTGCCAATTCCATCTGCCGTAGTCTCACCGCAGCCTGTGACATTGTTGGCTGTTGCCGCCATAAGGAACCCTGAAACAGAAGCATTGGGGCTTGATTAAAAACTCTGGATCTCCCATTGTGATCCAGAAAGTGAAATCAGAGGACCAGGAAGGGTCTTTGGAGAACTTCACCCTGAAGAACTTGAAGGCACACACACATATACCCAAGAATTCCCATGTTACTTATATGGTTTGGGCTGAGCATGTTTCTGGATTCGACCAATTGTAATTTATTCAATAAATTATGCTTAAGTGAGAAATGATTTAATATAATATATAGATTCAGGCTGTAGACAGTGTGAAGAGCAACAGTGATGTTGTACTGTAGAATAGAATAGAATAGAATAGAATAGAATAGAATAGAATAGAATAGAATAGAATAGAATAGAATAGAATAATAACTTTATTGTCACTTTGAAGATACACTATCGGCATACATTAAAATGAAATTTCATTGCATACAGCTCTCAAACGGTCACCACCTCCAATATACACTACATAAATATGACAAAAATAAATAAATACAGAATTATGCATATATCCACATGTATTATATATGGCACATGTACTGTAGGCTACATACAATGATTTTGGCATGACCTTTACATATCCAGATAAATCATTTTAAGAGAAATTACTAGAGTATCTGAAATACCTGAAGTACTTATAACACCTTTACACCTTTTAGGAAGGAAAGACACTAAAATTTTGAAAAGCCAAAGTAAAAATAATCAAAGAGGTTATTGTGTGTAATGGACCTTCTTGTGAAGAAGGAATGGCGATCTCATCTTCAAATGGAAATAGATCACATCAATCTTACTATAAGATTTTATTTATTTATATCCCTCCTTTATTATTTTTATAATTTAAGGTAGTGAACCTAGCTAATAATCCTTTCTCTTATTTTCTCCACAACAACAAAGCCTGGGAGGTGAATAGGGTTGAGGGAGAGTGACAGACTCAAAGTCAGCCACAATCTATAGATCATGATATAGGTATCGGTCTCCTCATAATCTATGATTGGAGACCAAATATGACATTTTTCCAGCCTTCACTTTAACTCTTTCTGTTTATTAACCACAAAAGCTGAATGTTTCCTTTAGCTACAACTTAACAGAACAGAAAGCAGTTGTAATATTTTCAACAGTAACTTGCCAATGACCAGGTTGCTCAACTGCAAGCTTTTACTGTGGTTATTAGTTTTGTTGTCAAAATCTCATTTAAAAAGAGCAAAGGCCTATTGATGCCTCTGGCCTTCTCAACTGCAAATTGCATTGTCTACCTCTGGGAGATGTTATGAAAGGCTGTCATTTTATGCTAATCATTAAGACTTCAAGTTTAGCCCTTATTTCATGCACATGCGACTTTTCTTAGTTGGGTCTCATGTTTTATACAAAAGGGGCCAAAGCAAATCTAAATTAAAACCTCTCTGATACGTGGCTGTGCAGTCTACAGCAGAACATACCCAGTAGAAGGAAGATAGATAGATAGATAGATAGATAGATAGATAGATAGATAGATAGATAGATAGATAGATAGATAGATAGATAGATAGATAGATAGATAGATAGATAACCTTTATTGTCATTTTGTCATTTTTTACTGTGGGCACAATGGCACACATTAAAAATGAAATTTAGTTGCTTGCTCTCTAAGTGTACACATACATAACACACATTTAAACATACTATATACAACATATGTATAGACCTACATATGTTACCCTCCTTTGAGGGAAATAATTTCTTTCTTTCTTTCTTTCTTTCTTTCTTTCTTTCTTTCTTTCTTTCTTTCTTTCTTTCTTTCTTTCTTTCTTTCTTTCTTTCTTTCTTTCTTTCTTTCTTTCTTTCCTTCCTGCCTTCCTTCTTTCTTTCTTTCTTTCTTTCTTTCTTTCTTTCTTTCTTTCTTTCTTTCTTTCTTTCTTTCTTTCTTTCTTTCTTTCTTTTTCTTTCTTTCTTTCTTTCTTTCTTTCTTTCTTTCTTTCTTTCTTTCTTTCTTTCTTTCTTTTCTTCCTTTCTTCCTTCCTTCCTTTCCCCCCTCCTCTTCCTCCTCTTTTCCCCTTTCTCCTTCCTCACCTCCCTCTCCCAACTCTCATAAATTAGATATAAAATTCCCTGTAACATTTGGAGCAGCCACAGGAAAAAAAACCAAAAAACCTTGGAGAGAAATGGAGAATTTCTTTCTTCTTCTTCTTCTTTTTTTTTGGAAACCAGTCTTCTCAGCTTTAGAGATAAGGAAGTAGCATTGCTGATGATGCTCTGTGCGTGATCTGAAGTTAGGGGTGAGCTGTGAAACAGCCAAGTTTGCTGACTCATTTCTCTCTTTTTGAGAATCTCCTCAATTTCTCCCACTCATTTTTCTCAGACTTCCCTTTATCTTAACTGATTGTTTTCCCCCATCCTGTATTTGTTTGGCAATTCTGTTTATCTATGACAAAACCAACTCAATGTACTTCTGTCAAACCAGATGCTCATTTTTCCTTTTCAATCCACATTATTTATCTCTCGTTCATTCTAGACTAGCTCCCTTGGCTTGATGTGTCACCTTCCCACTTGACTTATCTTTTCTGATATACCAACTCTCACTTTTTGTGGCAAAGTGCCATTTTTGTTTCTTTCAATAAATGTTTAGCCTTTTCAATGTTTACCCAGTCACATGGTAGCCACTGAACAAATCGATGTCCAAATGATATGCGTGATGACGTCATCATGCAAACAGGATTTTTAACGACAGAAATCATTAAGGACAGAAATAAGTCACATTGTTTTCATTATGACATCATGATGTATTGTCATGGACCCTTTGCTTCCCCCTTTTCTCTTCAAGAGAAGATGTGATCACTGCTCTAGGCCAAGGCAGGTGGCTTCTTTCACATGATTTGAGTCTGACAAGGTTAAAATAAACTTAACAAGGGCCACTTTACTTCTTTCCCACTGACAGTTGGCAACATGAGGGGTTATTTCCTTGCAAGTGTTTCATTACCCAATCTAGGTAACATCTACCACTGATGACATTAACTAGTTTGGGTAATTAAACATCTGTAAGAAAACAACCAAGCTCAGAGAGCCCCAAGGACCCTTCATTTCAAAGCTGAGCTACAAATATTCTCCTTTTTTGAGTTGGCAACATTCCCACTGTTGAATTCTAAACAATGGTTCCTCTTACTGTTTGCTGTTACACATACCAGGTTTGCTAGAAATATTCAGCAAATAATCAAGGATCAAAGGTTCCAGATTTATAGCCTCTGATCTTACAGCTGAGCTATTCCAACTGAGTTTTGAAAATCCATATCAAAACACCTGGGGCAAGGAAGAGGGAAAATATAGCAAGCAGAAAGATTTGATTTTTAATAGTATTACTGGCTGCAAAGAATTTGGCCTCTGGGTACCAGAATTTCTTGAAAATGTGCACAGCTTGAGGCACCACCATGAATGGAAAGAAAATTAACATAAAAATGAAAACATATGGAGACACAAGAAGGGGAGTCTAGAGATAGCGAAAAGGCAACATCTAATTCTTTTTGTGTTTTATTTTTTCTTTAGCTTCTTTGGAAGAAAAGGGGGGTTGTTAAATATTCTTAGTTCTATCTTTCATTCAGATCCTCCATATTTCCATTTATTGACATTAAACACAGCTAATTATAATTTTAAAAGTGTTTTGGTATGTAAATTGCTTTATAATCCCTAATTAATCCCCCACAGCCAAGATAGATCATTTGTCCACCATGACAATAGTACATTCCACAAACTTCAGAACTCCTTCAAGGGGAATTATATTTACTGCAGTTAGACCAGGGTGGGCAGGCAGAGTATCCCCTTTCTCTTATTCCTTGACAGTATTTCCAACATAGTGAATACATAATGGGCTCATGGTTTCAAATCATGATTTATTAAACAATTCGGATTTAACTGTTTTTCGAACCAGCGACATATAGAATCAAATTAATGTCACACAGGACATTAGCCCTGCCTTAGGCACACAACCCCAGCTGAGTGACTTTGGGCCAGTCACCCACGCTCAGCCCTAAGAAGGAGGCTATGGCAAACCACTTCTGAAAAATCTCGCCAGGAAAACTGCAGAGACTTGTCTAGGCAGTCACCAGGAGTCAAGATTGACTCCAAGGTTGGGGGAAAAAACACACCCAAAGACATTAAGGGAAAACCAGGTAAGCAACCTATAACCTGGCTTAGCGTAACAAGTGAGGCAGCTATGGTGACAAAGGATATGAAACTCTTTATGAGTTAGTACATTTTATGTGGTGTAAGCCATTTTTTGGCCATCCAAAGGTCAAGTCAGCTTCCCTCCTTCCTTCCTGAAATTTCTTGGCTGAAATCTGGCAGTAGCTACTTAAAATGTTGCCAGTCACTGTCAAGGTCAACAGACATGAAGATCTTGGCTTGTCTTGCTTCCTTCTCGCTGTTCTCTGAGATTTGCATCCTCTGTTTCCTTGGAATTAGAAGTTGTTGTTTTTTTTGTTAGACCAGGCTCACTTTTTTAACCCTGACATGGAAATACTCAAAAGGCATCCAGTTTTTAATGCTATCTTTTATCCTAAGTTAGAAGCAATTTGTACGAGACTGGACTGGCAAAACTAGAATAGATTCTTGCCATTTTCATCAACCTCATGCTTTTCAGATGCTTTGCTTGCCAACTTCCAACCTTCTCATTTGAGTTGGGCTATCACAGTTTTGCTCTCTGAAGCAAAGGACAAAATTATACCTTCTCCCTTTTCCTATGCAAAAGATGATTAGCAATTGAATCTTTCAAGAGGAACATGTCTTCCACTCTTCCTGAAAGAAATGGATTTTTGATGGTTCAGATTTTTATTTCATTTATTTTTCTTCCTTACCCCAAATCTTGCCTGGAACAATTATCTCACTCTTTTTCTTCCAGCCCCTTATTGCCAAAAAATCTACCCAAGGAGAATGGTAAGAGATAAAAGCTATAGTCCAACACAAGCGGTGAATGCTCCAACACTGGAAGTTTTTAAGAAGAGACTGGACAGCCATTTGTCTGAAATGGTATAGGGTTTCCTGCCTGAGCAGGGGGTTGGACTCGATGACCTCCAAGGTCCCTTCCAACTTTATTATTATTATTATTATTACATCAACTGAGCACCTAGTGGGGAAATCCATAGTAGCTCTTCTTGGTCTCTATTAGGGTCCTCGTGTTCAATATTAGCCAATTTCTGGACTTCAGTTAGGAAGCTTTATATGGTTTAGGAGAGAGGTACATAAAAATAAAGTTCCAAATGAAGCTGTTTGTTCATTCAGATATTCTAAACCGTTTCCAGACATGGAAATTCTTTCTCCCTCAACTAGCTTACTTGATACACCCTTTTTTCTAACCTACCTTACTTTGGCTATCTTGTATAGGTATGTGAGACACACCTTGAGAGATAGATGAAGATATACTGCCTAGGAAATGATCAGATAAGAGAAAACATAGCCCACTACTATATAAAGGCAGAGAAGGAGAGTCAGAAAAGATCCCTCCTAGCTTCTTAGGCTGTAAAGGAGATGGTAGGAAATTTGTACTTGAAAAATTATGTCAGTATAGCCTGCAAATCGTGAGCTTAAATGGACTCCAGAAGATGGTAGAGGACAGGAAGGCCTGGAGGAACGTTGTCCATGGGGTCACGATGGGTCGGACATGACTTCGCAACTAACAACAACAACAAGCCTGCAAATAAAGTATAATTAGCTCATCTGGCCATGTTTCCTGTCTAGTATTCCTGGGAAGGTTGACATATCTCCAGCACCAGATTAAAACATATGTATTTGTCTTTGCTTTTTTTTTTTAAGCCCAGGGGACTAGCATGTATGTCAGTTCTGCCTCGACTTGAACCCTAGGCAGAAACAATCCATGACTCCATTTTTAGAGTAAGGTATAGTTTTACTAAAGTCAAGTGAAGTACAGTAAGGCTTAGATGGGTCTGAGGTTCTTTCACCAATTCCCTAATAAAATCCCCCTGGTTCCCATGTCTGCCCTCCTGTTGGCCTGTTCATGTCCAATCATATTTAAAGGTGATGTTTATGAAACGTCCATCCTTGGAATGAAGCCGTATTCTTTTCTCTGGCCGGATGTCCTTGAGATGTTGTCTCTGGCCGGCACAAAGTACTTCGGAGGTGCTCACTTCTCCCCTCCCAAACAGCATCCCTCCCCACAAGCATTTATAGTAGGCTGGCACTGAAGCCAGGCAAAAGAAGGAGTGAAATGGCAGATCTGACAATATAATAGTCCTCCTAATTTTATTGCGTCTTTTGCTCTGCTGGGCTTTTATTGTTTGCATATCATAACATGGATAAGTTCTCCTCCTCCTCACATAGGAATTCATACAATTAACACAAAGTCTAGTTAAGCTAGAGATGGTCTTTTCCTTGTCTCTCCTTAGAAGATAAGAGGGTATGGAGAAAGATCTCTGTAATATATCTAAGAACCAGCTGACCACCTTTATGCCTATAATATCAGCAGAATGTCAATCACCCAGCAGTAGCTCATTCTGTGTGATTCTGCCGTGATTCTTGTGGTGCATTGGACTTTTTTTTACCTCTGACTCTGAGCAATCTTTCTCTCAGGATTTTGGCTGTAAAGGTTATTTAAGTTAAATTGCGACAGTTCCTTCTAGTTTTTGCCCATTCTGGAAATCTCATTTTGCCTGCTGTCGTTCCTTGCCTGACCAAACCACATTTTATAGGACTACATCTTCCATTACTTTAAGTTAACATCTCTGCCTATGGCAAAAGTCTAGGAAGCCCAAATAGGATTTGATTTCAAATTTAGACGTTTGTGCCCCATTGGGGGGAGAAAAAAAAAACTGCTTGAATTTTTATAGCTTTCAGGTTCAAAAGGGCTCTAATGTAATAAATTAAAACAACAGAAATAGGCTAGAAAAGATCTTTTTATTTTACTTGCATTTTATTGTTGCATTATTTACTGTCTATATCTTATGGCTGCATAAAATGCAGTTCTTTCCTGCTTTTTTTTTTTTAACCCTATTGTTTCTTCTCTAATCTTCAGGGATGAAATGTGAGCATACAGAATTGCTAGCAGGAAGCAATCCATGGAATTTTGGAGATTGTTTCTAGGGAGAAGTATAGAACTGGAAGGCCTTTGGAAATATTCTAGACCAGTGTTTCTCAAGCTGTGGAACGGCTGTGGAATTCTGGGAGTTGAAGTCCACACATCTTCAAGGTTGAGAAACACTGTTCTAGACCAACCATTTTCCCAGAGGAAGAATTCTCTGCTCATTTCAGGCGTATAGTTGCCCAACCTTTCACTACACAACCATAATAATAGAGAACGAGAATCAGTTCAGACCCAGGGGCCAGCGTTTAAATCTTCACCTTCAAAACTTCATCCTCACCTTGATTGAACCTTTGGAGATAAATGTGGACTAGTTACTACTTCACAGTGTTGTTGTGAATATAAAAACATTCATAATAAATAGGAAGAGAAGGGGCTCTGGGTAGTGTTACAGACAAGCTGTATTTAAGTGTGAGTGAAATGAATTATTCTATAATGCTGATGTCCTTCACCTACAATAAACTATATGTCTGATACTATAGCTGCCTTGTTTGAGCTTCAGCACATTTAGATTCCAGATTTGAATAATAGAGCTTGGACATTGTCCCATCAATTGTATTGTGGTCCAAACATAATGTTTATTGGTTTATTTATCGGTGCCATTTATCCACTGCCTCAGTCTAGTGGGCTCTAAGCACTTTGCGGATATTAAAATAACCATAATAAATAATACATTTTACATTACATTGGGATACCACTGGTTTATCCTGCCAGTTGAAAACTGGGAGCTAAACATACTCCACTTAGTCTTTGAGGACCCTCCAGGTCCGGATACCAAATGGTATCCTTGAAGACTCCGCTCCTGCAGTGGGGTGGGGGGAGATAATTTTTCTTATCAGTTTTGCATTTTTCCCCGTCCTGAACTGAGCAGCCATTTAATTTGGCGGCCATTCTGTTGCTGTCTCAGCTGGGACTTTGACAGCATAATATGAATATTGGAACTTTTTATAATAGCTTTAGTAATAATCATATTCCACCGAACCTGTCAGAGCTTTTAGTCATTATGATGGGAGCTGCAGAGTGCAAAGCACATGTTGCAAGATAAATTAGCTCAACTTTTTCTGAAGCTCTTTTCAGAGAGAGAAGGAAACATGTCTATATAACTTTGGTGATTTCTAAGTCCAACAACAATTCATGTGTGCCTAGCCTTTTCCTAGACTGGTTGCCATTCAAAATCAGACTAACCGAGTTGGAAGGCACCTTGGAGGTCTTCTAGTCCAGAAGTCCCCAACTTTTGGGGCACCAGGGACCGGTTCCGTGGAGAGAGGTTTTTTAGTGGACTGGAGGGTGCGTGATTTTGTGTGCTGCCTGCATCTCATGGATGGGGCTTTGCTTGTTTGTGCAGACCGGTTGCTGGCATGCTGTGGCCTGGTACTGGTCCACGGACCGGGGCTTGGGGACCCCTGTTCTAATCCAACCCCCTGATCAGGCAAGAAACCCTATACCATTTCAAACAAATGGTTGCCCAGTCTCTCCTCCAGGAATGGAGCACCCACAACTTCTGGAGGCAAGTGGTTCCACTGATTAATTGTTCTAACTGTCAGGAACTGTCTCCTTATTTCTAAGTTGCTTCTCTCCTTGATTAGTTTCCACCCATTGCTTCTTGTCCTGCCTTCAGGTGCTTTGGAGAATAGCTTGACCCGTCCTGGTTCATATCTATGCTTACAGCCCACCTAGCATTGTTAGCTGAAGCAGCAGATGCCAGGGACCCAGAACTGAACCCAACAGAACATCTTCCACACCTAATTACATTAACAACTTGTCACAACGGTTTCTCTGTCCTTTTTAACCATATCAACATCCAGAAATGCTTTGCCTTAACGAGTTTGAGACATACCTGTCACAAATCACTTTTTTTTTACCGGTAGTCCTTGAGTTACAACCTCAGTTGAGCCTGGCAATTAGGATTGTAAGTCGTGACAGTAGTAAAGAGCGTCATCATGTGACTGGACCCATTTTTACTATGAGATCGAGATCGAATTTGGGTTGGTCACTGGGACCAGAGATTTACTTTTGGACTCATGCTGGAGCCCATCCTAAGGGAACTTCTCTCTACTGAAATACATGCTTTGGGCTGTTCTGTGAGTCATGTTTATGTGGTGCCTTCCTATTGGCTGATTGCAGTGGTGGGAATGAAATACTTGAACAACCGGTTCTCTTATTGGATGCAGGCCTGGGCCTCTGAGGCCTACAACGGACTTCCAGAAGTGGCATCCACGCACTTCCGGCAGGCCGTTCTAGGCCTGGGAGATCTCCTTCAGGCCTCCGAAGCCTAGACTGGACTTCCGGAAGCAGTGCGCATTCATGCACGTGCATTCACCTCTCCCACTCCCGCTAATGCCGCCCCGAGTGTCCCGCCGGCGCTAGCACCACCCCGCCTCGAGCATCCCACCGGTGCTAGCGCCGCCCCGAGCATCCCGCCAGCGCTAGTGCCACCCCATTTGCAGCACTCGCGCCCGCACAGCCCTGTTTGCATGTGCGCATGCACTCACGCATGGCCGTTTGCATGTGCGCATGTGCTTACGTGTGGCCCATTTGTGCACGGATGCACAGGGCTCATTGGCACGCACACAAGTAGCAGTGCCTGCCTCCCTTTCCGGGCTGCCAAATCAAAAAGGTTGGAGACCTCTGATATAGGGTCTGCTGCTTGAGCAGAGGCATGAATTAGAAGACCTCCAAGGTCCCTTCCAATCCTATTCTTCTATGTTCTATATTCTAATGTAGACCCAGTCAGGACCAGTGGCTGCTAATATTTCCGTATACAGGTAGTCCTCAATTTAGGACCACAACTGAGCCCAAAATTCCTATTGCTATGTGAGACATTTGTTAAATGAATTTTGTCCCATTTTATGATCTTTCTTGCCGCAGTCGTTAAAGGAATCATTGCGGTTGTTAAGTTAGTAACATGGTTGCTAAGTGAATCTGGCTTCCCCATTGACTTTGCTTGTCAGAAGTTTGCAAAAAGTGATCACACGATTCCGGGACACTGCAACCATCATGGATATGAGTCAGTTGCCAAGCATCTGAGTTTTGATCATGTGATCGTGGGGATGATGCAACGGTCATGTGAAAAACAGTCATAAGATACTTTTTGCGGTGCTGTTGTCACTTCAAACGGTCATTAAGCAAATGGTGGTAAGTCAAGGACTGCCTGTAATACCTCAGACTTCCTGATCTTCTTTGAAAGTAATTCCCTATCCACTTTTTATCCTCTGCATTTAATTGTTCAAATTATCAAAGAGATAGTTGCTCGTATTAAATTGTAGAGATCCGACTTTTAAAGAACCCATTTTTAACAGATGACTATCTTTTTTTGCATTTTTGTAGTGGCTAGAATAAGGTCCCTTGAAGTTTATTGTCATGGAAACCTGCAAAACAAAGCTGAAAAATAGCATCTTGAGACTTGCGTTTAAAATCAAAGGCAACCGAGCTCCTGAGCAATTTGAAGCTACTTCCGACTGCATTTCCTTTGGAAAAATGAGTTTAGTACCGAGCAGAAATGAGACTTCAGATATTAAAAAGCTGTCCAATCTGACAAAAGGCAACAATTTTCTTAAATGAACTTCTGAATTTTCATATAACAGCATTCAGTTTGAGATCGCTAACGTGAATGGAATCTCCGTTTCCTATTACTGTATAATTACAGCACAGTTTCTTCCCCTTTTCTTAATCTGAAATGAAAGCAGTTTAGCCTAATACGTAGCAGTGACCCAGCAGACCTCTTAGTAAATGCTGCAAGTCCTAGGAAAATGTTGTAAAAGGCACTTTGACTCCTCAAGGTTAAATCGTTGTTTTTCTTGGAGGTACATTACACTGTAATGGAATATCAAACTAACAGTGGCCGGAATACTGAATCACAATATCAATTAGTTCATATTAAGAAATATCCTTATACTTGGCAGGAAAACTTAGAGGGTTGAAGCTGTCACGGTGGGCAGCATTGATTCCCATCCTAAATACTTCATAGTCACCAGGGTCACCAAGCAACGTGCCAAGTATCTATTAACTCAGGAAAGCGAGAGGAAGAAGCCTAAAGAAAACAGAAAAACCCCAATATATTTGCATTGCATTGTACTGTGTCTACGCTGCAAGCAACTGTTATGCATAAAACTAGCCAGGGTCTTCTGCCAAGTCAATCTGTGATGTTAAACTAAGGGTTAAATGATTGACAGATGCTTTCTACATCCAATTTAGGGTGTTGGTCATCTTTAAGTGTTTAAATGGCTCCTCAGATAATCTCAATATGAACTTGGGTAGACATTCAGGCCAACAAGAGTCTACTGGAATTGGGTGACTAATAAAGAGGAGGAGGAGGAGGAGGAGAGGAAGAGGAAGGAGAAAGAGGAAGGAGAAAGAGGAGGAGGAGAGAAGAAAGAAAGAAAGAAAGAAAGAAAGAAAGAAAGAAAGAAAGAAAGAAAGAAAGAAAGAAAGAAAGAAAAATAAAAATATTATTTTCCTCAAAGGAGGGTAAGTTTTCTTCTACTGGGTATAAAAGGGTTAAATAAAACCCTTTTATACTGCCCAGGAGGAGGAGGAGGAGGAGGAAGAAGAAGAAGAAGAAGAAGAAGAAGAAGAAGAAGAAGAAGAAGAAGAAGAAGAAGAAGAAGAAGAAGAAGAAGAAGAAGAAGAAGAAGAAGAAGAAGAAGAAGAAGAAGAAGAAGAAGAAGAAGAAGAAGAAGAAGAAGATTTCCACACACAAGCACAAACAGAAATGTTAACTATGTGTTATGAAATAAGATGTCTCTCTAAGCTCTGTAGAAGAGAAGTTGGATGCAACTGAAGATTTTGAGTTTTAAGGATTTCTCCTGCCAGTTTAGATCTATCCCCTGCATCCTTATTTTCTTTCAGTAGATGATCAAAAGGGAATAACTTTGTACTGTACATCAGTGGTGGGATTCAAATAGGTGAACAACCGGTTCTCTGTGTGGATGCCGCTTTCAGAAGTCCATTCTGGGCCTGGGCAACAAAAAATTAGCTACCGGTTCTGCCAAACTGGTGCGAATCGGCTGAATCCCACCCCTGCTGTACATCTAATAAATAGTGCTTTGTTGTATCTGACTTGACTGTGCATGCTATTTTCCAAAAAGGACTTTGTCCATTCTTCCTAACCCCTGCTTTTGTTCTGGCTTTTTTTCCATTCAGCTTCCTTTCTGGTTTGTGTTATGCAGTCTATAACTGCTTTTTTCTACACTTGGGTAGCAAATGGCCAGTGGTGATATTTGCATTCTGTTGACATGCCTCCACTTTAAAGTTTTGAACTATGTCAGCCTGTGCAAAACTTACTGTGAATTGTCTAGTTATCAGCAAGGTGCTCTGAGAATTACAGACTGAAGCCAGGTGGCTGCCATCTTCTGAAGCATGGATTGCTTCACACAGCCACACAGCCAACACAATCTCTTCTAACATGCTCCGATCCATTCCCTAGTTAGCAGAAAAATACAAGCAGATGTTGGCTTCCCCGTGGGTTGGGTAGGGTAGAGCATGTCACTGTGTGTTCTTGTCTTTGAGAAGTGGTCAGTAGCCTGTACTCTTGCTAGGACAAGCCGACCATGCAGATCAACTCTAAGGCAGACCTTGTCCTCATCCTTATGGCCTATGGACAATAAAGATTAATTTTATAATCTTTTAAAGTCAAAATGGTTCACATACTACAGAGTTCCTAGGCAATATCGCCTGGGAGAAATTAAAATTGATCACAGTCATATGGAACACACAGATGAGTCACCTTGGACTTAATACGAGGCAGGTTCTGCTACTCTATAAAATGCACTTTAAATGAAGTTGCAATATGTATTTGTCTCTGAAGAATCATAAGATTCTGAAGTGTTCATTAAATCCACTTTGCCCCAGTCCTGAGGGTTAAATAAAACCCTTTTATACTGCCCAGAAGCAAATATATATATATTCAGTTATGTTGGCATGTCAGTAGGATGCCAGCCTATAATATGTTATTACTGTATTACAATCACATGTCAGACACCTATGTGTTTTTAACAGGAATGTATTAAAGATTATAGTATTTTTTTATTAAAGACATTACAAATTAACACACACTAGAAAACCAGAAGAATAAAAAATGGAAGATCCAAAAAAGAAAAAGAATGTGGAAAAGGAAAAGAAAAGAAATATATAAAGAAGTGACTTCTTCCTTCATCACAAATATAAACAATTTTAGTAACTTATCACCTTCTCTTAAAATACAATAAATGATGCCATTCTTCCCGTATCTCATCTCCTACTTATAAACAAATTCATAAAGCATCCTCAGTTCAGTCCTGATATCAGAAAAAGTCCACAAAGGATGATTGGAGGTAACAACATATCTATTTTTAACCTTGATCAAATAAATCAACTTTATATTCCTTCCTTTTACTTCTAAGAATCTGGATATTAGTCATTAATAGTTTAGATGTGAGACCCTGTTCATTACATTGGAAGTCTAGTGATCAGTCGGGACTGTTGATGTATCAACCTCCCTGCCTGAGTGTAGAAAAGCTGGGAGGTGGAGATAAATGCACCATCGGTTTAGAGTCCTTGCATTGCAAAAAGAGATCCACCCCCCCCTGAATTCCATAGACCTTATTTAGCATCAATTCAGTGCTGACCGTTTGACTAGATTCTTGTGCCTAGCCTTGTATAAACCTGATCCAGATCTTTCATGCCTGACACTGAAGTCCTTGATTCCATCTCTGGGTTGACGATGGAGTTCCTCAAACGTTTGGTCTTGGAGGACTCCACCCTGCCTTCCTTGGAAGTGGGGTCTCAGGTGACTCAGGAGTTATAGCCATACATTTCTTTAGTTATTAGGAAAGGCAGAAGCATAAAGAGAAACCAGCCCTTCAAAAAAGAGATTATCAAACAGGGAAAGGTAGCACAGCATTCTTCCTTCTTTTTGTTTGGTTCCTGGGTTTTTTAAAATTATTCTGTCTTTAAGAAAACACTCGGAATTCTCAATGGACCAAGCCTAAATATTGTTTTAAGTCAACTGCATCATACTAATTTTAGCTACATTGAAATTCTATTTGACCAGACTCCTCAAAATGTAAGTCTAGAAAATTATTGTGCAATCTAATTTGGAACACTATAAAGCTAATTAAAACCTTGATTCTAGCAAGCAAAATGGGCTCTGTTTACCCACAACTTATTAAACTTGTAGAAATAGATAAATATTAACTATTTTGCCTCCTTCTGCAGCTGTGCTTCTAGCAGCTAATTTAGATTATTGTTTGAATTGTAACACTAATTTTAGACCCGGCAGAAACTGGAGTGGTAGGTGGAAAAATCTCTAGGAAGACAGCAAAAAACCTAACCAAAAACTACAGCACACATTTTTTTTATTAAATGAGTGTTCCTTTTATAGATTATGGAATTGATTACTTACTATATAAATCTAGGAAAATACAAAACTGTTGCTGAGATCCTTTATACTGAACTTCTAGCATGAGTTGACATAGCCTAGCAATAAGTAGAGAAAAATATGATTATATGAAATTCTTCTTAGACATGGTACCACTAAAAGAAAGAAAGGGAAGTAAACATGAGACTATAATAGAAACAAATGTTTTAATATTTAGAAAGCAAGTTTCCAACACTATATTATTTTCAATGAGCACTGCTAAAGATTACCTGCTTTAGCTTTTACCAAAGCCTAAAAACAATGCTGTTTTTAAAGAAATGGATTCATTAAAATTAAAGCTACCATATATACTCATATATAAGCCCATCCATGAATAAGCCAACCTTCCCATATGTAACCAAAATACCATGACAGATGCCACCTATGGATCAGCTGATCCTCATTTTTCATGGTATTTTGGTGAAAAATTAGTTAAAAAGGATGATGGAAAATAGGATGTATTTCACTTGATCCCACTTTAGTACAGTGGTACTCAACTACTTTGAAACTCATCAAATTTGGTACTCAAGGCATTTTGATGTGACAATGTTGTCCCGGTACTCATTGCTTGTTAGTACTCAACATATAAGTTAGAACTTGTCGGTGTTGGCTGCCTTGTGACTCACTACATTATTCCTTATGGGAAAATATTGTTTGGTACTCCTTGTTTTTGGTACTCGTTGCTCCTCCTGGAAGCAATTAACGATAAGCACTGAGGTACCAGTGTATTTGATTTGACTCCATTTCACCTTTGAATCACTGAAAATGATGAGAGGCCCATCTCTGTAGTTTCAGGCTTTGGGGAAGACACCAGGTAAGGCTCGCATGGAAAATACACTAGGTGGTAGCAGCAGTAACTATTAAGCTGCTATCCCAATGTAAAGAATCTAGGCCAGGACATGCAAATCTAGGGAATTCTGGGAAGGAAGGTTTTAAATTTCCAACCTCTAACACTTTGAGTTCAACCATTTAGGCACAGATATGCCAATAAGATATTTTAACTAAATCATATGAAAGAACAGCACATCAGGATTAAGAAAAGGAGGATTCCTCGCAAATTTTGCTCTGGAGTAGACCTATATCCCTTAGAGCAGGGGTCCCCAACCCCCGGTCCGTGGACCAGTACTGGGCCACAGCATGCCAGCAACCGGGCCGCACAAACAAGCAAAGCCCCATCCGTGAGATGCAGGCAGCACACAAAACCACACACCCTCTGGTCCATGGAAAAATGTCTCTCCATGGAACCGGTCCCTGGTGCCCAAAAGGTTGGGGACCTCTGCCTTAGAGCAGGGCTGGGCAGCTTTGGCAATTTTACCACCTGTGGACTTCAACTCCCAGAATTCTTGAGCCAGCCATTCTGGGAGTTGAAGTCCACAGGTCATAATGTTGCCATAGTTGCCCGCCTCTGTCTTAGAGCAAGGTTTGGATCAAATTGGGCATTATATTACAGTACACACTCTTGCTTACTCCATAAGTTTATAACTTCAAGTAGATCTCATTCTACTCAAGAACATTTTTTTCTGAAATCCTCTTTGATGAAAGAAACTTCAGAAGTCAATTATGTTCCATTAACCTGATTGAGAATCAGAAGAAGAAATACAGGTAATCCTCAATTTACGACCTCAATTGAGCCCAAAGTTTCTGTGGTTAAGTGAGACATTTTTAAGTGGGTTTGGCCCCATTTTACAACCTTTTTTGCCGTAGTTGTTAAGTGAATCACTGCAGTTGTTAGTAACACAGTTGTTAAAGGGAATCTGGCTTCTACATTGAATTTGCTTGTCAGAAGGTCACAAAAGGTGATTACATGACCCTGGGATACTGCAACCGTCATAAACATGAACCCCTTGCCAAGTGTTTGAAATTTGATCACATGGCCACAGGGATGCTGCAATGATCGTAAGTGTGAAAAATGGTCATAAGCCACTTTTTTCAGTGCCGTTGTAACTTCAAATGGTCACTAAATGAACTGTTCTGTCAAGAAGTACCTGCATGCAGAATTTCTCTTCCAGGCAGTATTTTAAAACATAGCTTTGATTACTTACACAAACACACCCACCCACTCACCCACCCAGACACATATGCTTCATGTTCAATCTTGTTTCATTCTGGAATTGCATTATAGAAGGAAACCACTAGGGGGAGCTCCTGTACAAGAAAAAGCAAACGTTGCCCACAGTATTGTGATAGAATATTTATTTCATTGTTGGAATAAATGTGATTCTCTCATTCAAACGTGTTATCTGTTCACTGCTATGAAATGTTATCTGTTCACTGCTATGAAATGCCAAGCATTATAATGGTCTTAAAACCGAGAAGGAGGGAGACATGTGAATCCATAGAAATTGCCCCACATCTGTTATATGTATAGAAATAATTGCTTATTCTCAGCAAATGGATACTTGCTCGGCCAATTGTCCCAAAGGTGCCAGTTTTTGTTTTGTTTTGTTTTTTGTAAAAGGCAACTGGAGTTACTTTGTGTGTTTTTTTCTTTGAAAATGTTTTGCTTCTCACCCAAGAAGCTTCTGAATGATTGAGAATCTCCATAGACATTTGCTGACCAGTTACCGTATTCAACTTTGCAGATATCAGCAAAAGGTTGACTAGCCAGTCAAAACCTGAGTTTTCAATGATACTGAAGACAGATTAACGGTGACACTTTCTGTTCAATCATGTCTGATTCTCACGATTCTATGGACTGGCTCTCTTCACGGTTTCTGATCTTGTATGTCTGATCTTTAGTTCTTGGGTGTCATTTGTGTGGATTCTGCTTCTAAAATTCTGGACAGGATGACAATCCTGACCCGGGTCTGGGAGTTCTGAAGTGGATTTAGACTAGTCTTCTGAACACTCTTGTTAAAACCTCTCAGGCCAGCTTCTTTCAGAGACTGTTTTGGTTTTCATTCCTTGTCTGCTGTTATCTCCTTAGACTTCAGTAAACTGCTAATTTTCATAGCAACTGTATGTTTCAGTCCCAAAGGTGCTTTTCAGGAGGCAACTGGACTTCCTTGTTTTTTCTTTGAAGACGTTTCACTTCTCATCCAAGAAGCTTCTTCAGCTCTGACTGGATGGTGGGGAATGGAAGGATTTATATTCCTTGCAGACAGCTGGTCATTTGCATTCTTTTAGAGAGTTGTTGAGGCCATTTGGAGGTTTACCTGTGTCCTCAGGATCACCTGAGTAGTGCAAAGGTGTATGGAGCCTCCTTGGCTGCAGGAAGTTTTCTGCCCTGTGTCCCTTCACTGTTGAAGACAGGCTGTTGGGGATGAATCTGTGTTGTCTGCATCTCAGACTGAAGCGCAAATGGTTCCTGTGGTCTGCAATGTTTTCTGGAAATCCGTTCATACTCCCGCACCGTTCAAAGGGTGTTCATCCCAAAGTGCATAGCTAAATGTCTATGGAGATTCTCAGTCGTCCAGGTCATGGTTGTCCCAAAGATGCTTTCTTGTTTTTTCTTTGAGGACGTTTCGCTTCTCATCCAAGAAGCTTCTTCAGCTCTGACTTTGATGGTGGGGAATGGAAGGATTTACTGTATATTCCTTGCAGACAGCTGGTTACTTGCATCCATTTCAGCAGTTCCAAGAAGGCTCCACACCCTTTTGCACTACTTAGGTGACCCTGTGGACACAGATAAACCTCCAAGCGGTCTCAACTACTCTCTAAAACAGGGGTCTTCAAACTCGGCCCTTTTATGACTCATGGACTTCAACTCCCAGAATTCCTCAGCCAGCATGCCTGGCTGAGGATTTCTGGGAGTTGAAGTCCATGAGTCATAAAAGGGCTGAGTTTGAAGACCCCTGCTCTAAAAGAATGCAAATGACCAGCTGTCTGCAAGGAATATAAAACCTTCCATTCCCCACCATCCAGTCAGAGCTGAAGAAGCTTCTTAGATGGGAAACGAAACATCTTCAAGGTAAAACAAAGAAAGTCCAGTTGCCTCCTGAAAAAGTAAAATTCTGGTAGAATAATGAAGGCATTAGAAACACAGGAGAATATGTTTCTCATTTGTAGATCTTCTCTAAAGAACCATACAATGATGTTATCTTCATGCCTATCAAACACAGGTTCTGTTCCTAGTGACAAAGTGGGACACAGTGAGGTAGCAATTAGTGTGCATTGTCTGCAAAGGAAAGCTTTGCACGTTGATTCCTGCAAATGTCTTGCTTTCTATTCCTAGCAAAGAAAAGGTAGGACTCATTAATCCCAGTTTCAATGATGCTTTGGTGGGCTGGGCTTGAAGTAATGCAGCCCAAGTCTAGAAGTTGATGTTTCAGAAGGTCATTCAAAGACCAAATAAATTTCTTCTCTTTGCTTCACCAAAGGGTTCCTATAAATGCTCAACGTGGTTTGAATGAACAGGGGATGAATAATTTAGCAGGACGCTTGTATTACAAAAATTTGACATCTTTTATGACCAAATACATGGCACCATATAAAACCATGGATAACATGCCTACCAAAATCTGATTATAAGGAAGTCCCGTTTATAAAAGAAGTCCTACTGTACTTTTTATTTTGGCTGTCATATCAAGATTCTAAATAATTTGGAGTATTTTATTTTTATACTTAGAAATTGGAAGACATTTATGTGGGATATTTATTATGCCTGTTTTTGAGTCCTAAAGGAGCTTTGAGTATGTGGGGTTGTGAGCATAGACTAGAGCATGCATGCAATTCTTCCCAGGATTGCATTTCAGCTACAGAGGATGGATATTATCCTGGATAATATAATGATATATCTGCTTTAAAGAGTTGCAATTGGGCATATCATTCATACTCCTGCCTATGTTGAAACTAATAATTTTCAACTGTACCACTTTCCTATTTACTGATCTTTTCCCCAACCAAGACAGGGGCTAGTGAGTATATGAAAGGGATGGAGAAAAGAAGAGTAGACCAAGACAACATAGTCTGGCCAATATGTAGCTTGACTAATAAAGGAGAATTTTTGTAGCTCAAGGTTGAAATGAGGGGTCCTTGTTGGTCTCCAAGCTTGGCTGTTTCCTTGCATATGTTTCATTATACAAACCAGGTAACATCATCATGTTGTTCCTAGTTTGGGTAATGAAACATCTGCAAGAAAACAATCAAACTAATTGTAGCTTGACTGTGCAGTATTTGGTTGGCTTCATCAATTGGCTCAAGATGCTTCCTCCATTCTTCCTTCGAGCTCAGGTGTAGAACATCCACACATGGGCTGCAATAATCTGAATGACCACTAGATGGAAGAAAAGAGTTAGCATTTCTTACTGTTATGTAAGATTTTTGCAGGGCAGATTTAGTCTGAAAAAAGGAAGGTGGTAGCCCTACTAGAAGAATCTACTGTTATAGGCTTGTTCCTAGCAAATAATCTTCAAAATGTCATCTCCCACACTTATGTGCAGGCTGAATGCTACTCACAAGACAGTGTTAGGGGTGTGCATGAATATAACACAGTGATTGCTGTTCCACAGACTAGACTACTCAGCCTAGCTTGGCATAGTTTTGGTATGATCACAAACTCGGACTCAGAAGGTAGATGGCTTGGGTGCAGATGTGATTGATATGTGCATCTATACATAAGAAGATACTCAGTGAATTAGATCAAAGCTCAGACTGTTGATTAACATTTTTGTTTATCATAGTATCAACTAGATTTTGTCCCAAAGGTGCTTTTTTCACAAGGCAACTGGACTTTCTTGTTTTTCTTTGAAGAGATTTCGCTTCTCATCCAAGAAGCTTCTTCAGCTCTGACTGGATGGTGGGGAATGGAAGGATTTATATTCCTTGCAGACAGCTGGTCATTTGCATTCTTTTAGAGAGTTATTGAGGCCATTTGGAGGTTTACCTGTGTCCTCAGGGTCACCTGAGTAATGCAAATGGGTATGGAGCCTTCTTGGAACTGTTGAAAGGACTGTGTTGTAGACTGAAGATAAATGATGTCGTATTCCTCCCCCTCTGTTAAGAGAAACCTGTTCAATTTTGACATACCGTGTTTCCCAAAAAATAAGACCGGGTCTTCTTTTTTGCCTCCAAAAGAGGCACCAGGTCTTATTTTCGGGGTAGGCCTTACCTCACCTCCGGCACCGACAGCTCCACCCAGCTGGTCCACTTCTTCTGGGGCCGAAGTTCTGCAGCTGCACTTGGGCCTGCATTTTGCAGTCAGGCCTTTCCAGAAGGCCTAAGCAGCCGAGTACCGAGCGATGGATTCAATCCATAGCTTGGTTCTTGGATGCACAGGCCTTCCGGAAAGCCCTGTGACTGAGAAATGCAGGCCTGGCTGCAGAGGAGGCCTCAGAAGAAGTGGGCCGGCAAGGAGAGGCCTGGCTGCAAGGTAAGTGGGTGCAGGGCAGGTGGGGCAGCTTCACCCCCCCCACCCCCACCCTAGCTTGATTTTTAGATGTGTGCCTCGCCCCAAAACTAGGGCTTATTTTTGGGGTAGGGCTTATATTAGGCCCACCTCCAAAAATCAAGCTAGGGCTTATTGTTGGTGTAGGCCTTACTTTTGGGGAAACACGGTAGATGACCTCTTTGACCCCTCTTTCAAACCAGCGGTCCTCGCTGTCCAAAATGTGGATTTTGCTGTCTTCGGAAGAGTGGCCTTTGTCTTTTAAATGGAGATGGACTGCTGAATCTTATCCTCCTATGTTGTGCCATACGTTTATG
This sequence comes from Azemiops feae, assembly GCA_023970755.1. Lineage (NCBI taxonomy): Eukaryota > Metazoa > Chordata > Lepidosauria > Squamata > Viperidae > Azemiops > Azemiops feae. The sequence continues at coordinate 751,504 of JALGBA010000759.1, forward strand.
AAGTGACTGTTTTGTTTCCCCAACGTACAGATCCGCACATGGCTCACTGGCATCAGCTGGACTTCTGTAGGAAGTCCAGAAATCTCCTGAGTGTTGCATTTCAACAATCAGGATTCTGGATCACATCCGTTGTTTTCATATCACAGCATAGAATTTTTCAAATTATACGAACTTGATTAATAATTTCAGGATGAATTGAATATGAAGTTTCACCATACCGTAGTCTATTTAAAAAACCCTAAACCCAGTTCAAATCTTCACTACTTTAGAATGCTTCCATTTAACAAGTTGAGTGGCATCTGCAATTTCCAGCCCTCTAAATAAATAAGCAATCAAAATAATCCTATTTGCAGCATTTAAATGAGCACCTGGATTTATTTTTTTAAAAAAATGTGCTAACCCTTTCCTGCCCCACCCTCTTTTTAGGTAGTTTTTAAAATATTTATCAGGATGTTTCATTCTGCCAGTACAGATAGAAATGGACTCCCCCCCTTTCTTTTATAGCAAATTTTATATGTTCTTTTTTTCATGAATGAAAAAATTCTTTCCCCCCGTTCTGTTTAACAATGGGTATATTGTTATCACTATTATCTTAGGGTTTTGCCTCTTTCTTTCTTTCTTTCTTTTTCTTTCTTTCTTTTTTCTTTCTTTCTTTCTTTCTTTCTTTCTTTCTTTCTTTCTTTCTTTCTTTCTTTCTCTTTCTTTCTTTCTTTCTTTCTTTCTTTCTTTCTTTCTTTCTTTCTTTCTTTCTTTCTTTCTTTCTTTCTTTCTTTCTTTCTCTCTCTCTCTCCTTCCTTCCTTCCTTCCTTCCTTCCTTCCTTCCTTCCTTCCTTCCTTCCTTCCTTCCTAATTTAAAAGCAATAAAAATAAATAAACACTAAGGCGATACTGTAATTTCTGTTTTTTCAACTGCTGTGCTATCTGAAAGAGCTAAAGCCGGACTAATTTATATTCTGTATGGATCAAAATTCATTACATCTCCTTTAAAGCATTCCTCTCTCATCTCAGTGTTTACCATGGAAGGCAAATGACTGCATCAACAATCACATTTATTTTTGAGAGCAGTGGAGAAAGAAAGAGCAATCAGTCCTGGTAGCTGATCCAAGGAGCTGATAGCTCCCTCTCTCATTGTTTTCCTAGATGCAAATGTGAGGAATGGTGATAAAAACAGGAGAGTCCATTTTAAAAATCCAGTCACGATCTTTGGCTCCACTGAGGCCCTTTGGGAGTTGTAGATTATTATTTTTTTTTTTTTTTAAAATATATTTTATTAGATTTTATAAGGGTACAGGGGTAACATTAAGGTGCTTAGGAACCACCATGGAGGTGGGTATATTAAACATCCAAAAAAAGGAAGACAATCACAGATATATAGCTCAACTCAAGCTTCCCTCACTAATTCCCTCATTTAATTTTACATATTCACATTAATGAGTTCTATATAAGTTTCAAACGGTCCTATCAAATATCAATTACATTTCAATTCTAAAAAATCCCAATCCTGTTTTTAAGCTTTACTAACTTACAATTACTATATTTCAATTAGCCTTAAATAGACATGTTATTAACACTTCGGGTGCCCTTTTTTTTTTTTTTTTACGTAATTATATCTGGTATATTGTTCTTACAACAACATTCCCATATCTTCTTCATTGATACCATTTTTTTTCTCTTATCACCCATCCCTCTTATTCTCCTTTTATTTCTAAATAATTCTCTTAAAATAAAAATATCAGGCCAACAAATAAATTTCTATCTAATTTAAATATATATTCTATCAATGCCTCTATATCTATAAAAATCTTTTTAAACCAGTAGATAAAGTTTACTTCTCCAATATATATCATATCTAAGACAAAGTAATATTACAAAGGGTATCCTCTTAAAAATTTCACGTATTCCATTAGTTGTTAAGTCAGTCAAGAAATCAAAGCCTTTTTAATCCCATTAAATAAGACTTTAAAATACATTTTTAAATCTAACTCTAGGCTTCTTTCTGTGCCATAATGGTTTCCATAGTGAGGTTCCTACATAATCAAACCACACTATTAAGGGGTCCATATTCTTTAACGCTTCAAATTGGTCAAAGTTCTCTTTCCTTTCTTCTAATAGCCTTTGGATGGTAAAAGCTGTTTTATTCCATGTTATATTTGCCAATTGTTTATCCACCTTTTCTCGATTTTCAATAGGTTGTATCTGAGTGTCAGTCTCTGTTGATGTTGGTATTGGTGTTTCAGACATCTCTGTTGAAGTTGTTGTATAGTCATCAGACTTCTCGATAGGTTGTGTTGGAAGTTGAATAAAATTAGTTTGTTTTGTGGTTTCCACAGTTTCTCTCAGTGTAGGGAAAAGAGATTGAAAAAAGGAGCTCACATCCTTTGCAGCTTCTAGAATTGTTTCCAATATAAGATCATAGTCCAGTTGTGTATTAAGTTCCATATCGATAGTAATAAGGCTTTTTAATCTTTAATCTTTAAGGAAGGCTCTGCTTCATAAGAATCAAGCAAGCATTCACCTTCAGTTTTCAATAGGCCAGCTGCATCGTTATCTTATCACTCTTTCAGGGTCATAGCCATTCCCAGCCATAAAGAAATATAATTGCAGTACCACTTTTCGACACAAGATGTCCTCAGCAAACCAGAAAATCCTTTTTTTTTTTCTTTCCAAATAATAGATTTTTTATTTTTCGTGTTGAAAGAGATGAAGAAAGGGTTCAAAAATAATGAATACGTAGTTGTAACAATAATAGTCAAGGATAGAATGTTTTCAGGTCCCCTCAGTATTCCAAAATTTAAATAGTATCGAAATTAACTGGTTTTTATTTATATATTTTTTTTTCCAACGCTGTTTTTCCCCATTGCTCAAACGCTGCTTCCTCACGACAGGGAAATAGTTCAAAGAAAGCTTTTAACAGGAACGTAGTTAGGGAAAAAAAAGGGGGTAGGAAAGGTCTCACCCGGATTCTCCACGGGGGTTCTTTCGCTTAGATGTTCTTCTGGCTTTCAGCTGGTGCGACGAAGTGATCGTCCATTTTGAAGGGCGATCTTTTCCTCCGACGGCCCTAAGGAGAAAGCTCGAACTGGGGAGAGCCGCCGCTCTTCCCCAGTCGAGCAGGAGCCTCCTCTAGCGGTGGTCGCCTCTACGGGGCGACTTTCGACCCGATTAAGGGTCTACCGACGCAGGGAAACCAGCCGGTGGGAGAGAGAGATCTCTCCGTGCGACTGCTGGTGTCGCGATCCGGAACCGGAAGCCGGAGTTGTAGATTATTATTAAGAGGCCACTGAGAAGTGAGAGATTGCTTTGTAATTTGTGGCACTCCATCCATTTGGGAGGGCCTGGTGTAATTGACAATTTTGAAAAACATAATTGACAATTCAATTACATGGCCTACAATGCAGGCAATGTTAATTTTGCCATCTCTTTTCAGCACAGAGCAAAAGTTGCTGCATCTCATCTCCTCTTTTGCTCAGTACATCAATTAGAAGCTTCATTTTGTTTGTGTGTGTGTGTGTGTGTGTGTGTGTGTGAGAGAGAGAGAGAGAGAGAGAGAGAGATATCGGGCGGATTGTCTGCATATTGTTTGATGGTGTTGTGAACTCCATTAGGAAGTTTTACCCAGCTGATCTGGTTTTAATTTCACTCTGTTTTTCACAACATACACATCCATCTGGGGTCCACGCTTAATGTCCAAAACTGGTTCATGAGTTAAGTGGTGGTTAACAAAGAACACCTTTACAAGTTTAAAATCATGGTTTGTCATTGATTGGTTTACCTTATCACAATCAGTACCTCATCTCAGCATGTGAAAGGCCAACCTGATTTATATACAGAGAGATGGGACTGGAATAGCCTCAAAATAGAGGTCTTTTTGCTCTATGTTCAGCTTCTGTATCTCCATCTCTTCTTGGTTCCTCAGACTATGATTAGGCCAGCATGTATATTTTTCATGTTTGTGAAGCAATTTAAAACATGTACAAGTACCTCAGCCTGAACAGTCAATGCAAAATGGGTAAAAGCCAAAATAATGATTAATCAACAGTCTTACAAACAGCCTTGGTTACATATTTCAAGATCATATAAAGAAGTGTTAGTACCACTTTAAAATGCCTTGCTAAGACCACACAAGCAGTTTTGGTTGGCTGATATAAAAAAAAGACTCTAGAAAGAGTGCAGAAAAGAGCAACAAAGATGATTAGGGGGCTGGAGGCTAAAACATACGAAGAATGGTTGCAGGAATTGGGTAAGTCTAGTCTAGTGAAAAGAAGGACGAGGGGTGACATGGTAGCAGTGTTCCAATATCTCAGAGGTTGCCCCAAAGAAAAGGGAGTCAAGCTATTCTCCAAAGCACCTGAAGGCAGGACAAGAAGCAACGGATGGAAACTAATCAAAGAGAGAAGCAACTAAGGAGAAATTTCCTGACAGTTAGAACAATTAATCGATGGAATGGCTTGCCTTCAGAAGTTTTGGGTGCTCCATTACTGGAGGTTTTTAAGAAGAGATTGGACAACCATTTGTCTGAAATAGTATAAGGTTTCCTGCTTGAGCAAGGGGTTGGACTAGAAGACCTCCAAGATCCTTTCCAACTCTCTTATTTTGTTATTTGAGTTTTCTCAGATTAAAAATGGCAGCCATTCCAGATTTGGATGACATGATAGAATTAAGAATGAACAGCCACATGTGGCAGAGAGAAACAGTAGAGACAAAATGGCAATACATGCCAACTATTAACAATTTATCTAACTCTTGGATGTTTTAAGAACTGCCATCAACAATTGGGGATTTTGTAAAAGTGCACGCATGTTGAGGAGTTGGATGCATAAGGCCGGAGTGATTCCAGGCCATGTTAAATTAAGACGGAATGCATTTTGTGTAATTTTAGCTTTGTACAATGAGTGAATTTAGCCAATTATGGCTTATCCAGTAAATGGAGTTAAAGAAATTGTGGCACAGGGCAAAATGTGATTTCTGCCTTTTTGGACCCAATTATTTTCTGTAATAGCTATTCAGTAACTACAACAGCTATTTTTCTGGCTGTGAAAGAACTTGACAGATTAGCAATGGCTGTTATCAGAAAGGACTAGAAAAATGTTTTAGCATACATTTTCTTTTGCACAGTGGGGACTTTAGTGTCAGTCTTTATTTACAGTCATAGCCCAACTTGCATAAGATCAAAGTTCAGTGCCATTAAATTAAAAACAATATCACCCATATACCACCCAATATCATATAGTACCGCTTTACAAAGCTCTAGTAAGACCACACCTGGAATACTGTAGCCAATTTTGGTCACCATGTCACAAAAAAGATGTTGAGAGTTTAGAAAAAATTCAGAGAAGAGCAACTAAGATGATCAAAGGCCTGGAGGCTAAAACATACGAAAAATGGCTGCGGGACTTAGGTTTGGCTAGTCTAAAGAAAAGAAGAAATAAGGGAGACATGATAGCAGTGTTCCAGGATCTGAGGGGCTGCCACAAGGCAGAAGGGGTCAGGTTGTTCACCAGAGCATCAGAGGGAAGGACAAGAAACAATGGTTGGAAACTGATCAAGGAGAGAAGCAACTTGGATTTAAGGAGAAACTTCCTGACAGTGAGGACAATCAACCAGTGGAACAGCTTACCCCCAGAAATCGTGGGTACCCCATCACTGGAGATCTTTAAGAAAAGACTAGACAATCACCTGTCTGAGATGGTGTAGGTACTCCGGCTTAAGCAGGGGGCTGGACTAGAAGACCTCCAAGGTCCCTTCCAGCTTCTATTCTATTCTATTCTATTCTATTCTATTCTATTCTATTCTATTCTATTCTATTCTATTCTATTCTATTCTATATGCTATCATTGGCAAGGGATCAAGGCTATAACGCTAAAAGTACAACTAAAACATACTTAACATTTGATCATGTATGGAGATGGCAACTGAACAGAGTTTAGTGACGTTCATTATTTTAGAAAAGCACATAGTAAATAATAGATTGCATTATAATCTGCAGTCCAACCATTAATTTGGTTGGAAGGGGTATTAATAGATCTGAGTAGTTTGTATATAAAAGCAGCAGTGCAGGAATTCATGCATGGTTGCATCTATTTTCTTGATTGATCATGGACTAATCTGTTCTAATATGGTTATTTTGCCATTCTTCCTTTCCAAAGTCATTAATGGTAAATTATTCATCTGGGGAAGAGAAAACTGTTTGATGGGAGATACAGGCAATATTAAATAGTTAGCAGGTGTAAGATCCTCTGGTTTGTGTTTTCTCATAGAAATAATAAAGACTATTCTCAAGGAATCTATATATATATATATCTACACACACAAGCATACAGGCACTAATTGGCTTCAACATTAACATTCTTAAGACCAAAGATGAACTTGATGTCAAATTTTATTTGTTTATAAAGCATATTTATTAAATGTAGATGGACACCTGTCTTTGACAAAATAATCCCCGATGGCTCATAAAACTAATCAAACAGCAATAATATAAACAGATCATCCTTACAAAAAAGTGTCACTTCCCATCATGGTACCATAACATCCTACTAACGTATTCTACTCTACATAGCATGACTTGCTAACAAATTTTGGTTCTGATCCACAAGTCTCAAAGTTGCCAAGTTTGGAGACTCCTGATCTAGAGATTCACTCAAATGCCAATTTCAGACACACAAATGCCAGGCAAATTTACCTGGGTGGCAGGTGAACCCTAATTCTTTAACCAGAGTATTGCCGTACTCTTACTGGTCTAACAATTTCCAAAATAGATTCTATGCATTCAGTTTACTGTTCCCATTCAGAAAGCCAATCATAATTCATTGGATCAGATCTGTCCCCTTTTTAAAACAGAGACAGAGAATTTTTATTTTATTTGTTAAATTTATATGCTGCCTATTTTACTACCAGCGACTCTGTGCGGCCTGATAGACTTGTTTCAGTCCTTGCCAAGGCAAAAGAAGTAGTTTATGTTAATGCAATCCTAGTCAAAGCATGGCTTGTTTTGAGTCTCTAGAACTAATATAAGGTCATATAAGAAATTAGTATATGCAGAATACCTCCTCAGTGCTGTTTCTATCAAGAAAATACTGGACAAACTCCAAGCTAAAAAACTAGGACAAGGTCATTTCTACTCTGACCATCTAACATGGAAAAATCCTGCACTGATCTATGTAAGCAACCAGGCTTTTAAGTACTTGATGACAGGTCGGTAATGGGTATACATATAATCAGAGGCAACTGATCATTCTCTGGCTGATTGCTTACACTGAAAAATGAGTCTATTTGAGATCTCAGATAATTGTTAATAATGGTGCCCTAACCCCAAATAAATGCCAGCTGTCATGGGTGAACCAGAGAGGAAACACAAGTAGATGAGCTAAATCTACTTTACCCTAAGGCTACATTAAAAGAATCTGGCAAGCCTGGAGTTAAAACTTCCACCACCACTTTTAATTTCTTGATCTATTATGTTGGGTCTTTCCTAAAGGTCTTTCTCTGACCATTAAGCCACTGGAGGCTCCTCCCTCTCTTCCCCAATTGTTTCCTAGGCAACATCATTTTCTCTCCTCTCCCAAAGTCATCCACACATTCCATTACAACCCTTCCCCATTTCCCCCTCATCTACTACTCCATGTAGAATTAGAAAAGCTACTTTATCAGAAAGTTGAGCCAATTTCTATCCCCAGAGAAAAATAAAGATCCCTGCTTTGGAATTCTGAAATTATGTACCAGAATAGTGGAATGTTCCTACCTAAGTTCTACTATATAAGTCATTGAAAGTTGCTTTGGAGTCAGGCAGTACCAAAATTAAATTAAATCATCTTCAACCTTATCCCAGATCTTATTTACTTAATATAGCAATCGCTGTGGAGAGAGGTAACTTGATGACTAAGTAAATACACTGAACTAGGCACACAGTGATTGCTATGGCAGTGGTTGCAAAAGATAACCACAATAGCTAAAACCTGACATTTATCTAAGCCAGGATGGAGAAGCTTCCTTGCCCAGAGTCACATTTCAAACTGGGTGCAACTTTAAGTCTCCCACAGAACAATGACACTATATTTACAACTTAAACTGAGAAAGCAGGGGATCACTACTTTTAGAGAACCAGATTAATGATGACACCTAGGACTTTATTTTTATTTTTTAAAAAAATGTTTAAAAACTAAAGGTTGAGTCCCGACTACAGGAACAAAAATCCTCCTGTTCTACTCGCTGGTGATCAACACATTTGGCACATTTGCAAGTTCTCCAGCAGAAAGTAAAAAAGTTGAAAGCACCACCATATATAGGCAGGACTGTTGAGGTGACTATTAACAATTGGTGTGGAGATGGGCTCACCTCAGTTGTCTTTTGAGGACCCCGCTCCCCACCTGTCTAGTCACCCCTGGTCATTTGCTAAAGTTTCTTTTTTCCCAATTGCTCCTTTGATGTGAAGGCTTTTCTATGTTGCTCAACACACTTTTTGTTGCTCCTAAGATTCAGATGGCCTGGATTATGGCTGGACTAGGGGTGACATGATAGCAGTGTTCCAATATCTAAGGGGCTGCCAGAAAGAAGAGGGGGTCAACCTATTCTCCAAAGCACCAGAAGGCAGAATAAGAAGCAATGAATGGAAATTAATCAAGGAGAGAAGCAACCTAGAACTAAGGAGGAATTTCCTTACAGTTAGAACAATTAGTCAGTGGAACCACTTGCCTCCAGAAGTTGTGGGTGCTCCAACACTGGAGATTTTTAAGAAGAGATTGAACAACCATTTGTCTGAAATGATACAGGGTCTCCTGCTTGAGCAGGAGGGTTGGATTAGAAGACCTCCAAGGTTCCTTCCAACTCTGTTACTCTGTTATTCTCTTTAGAGGAGTTGAAAGAAAAGACTGCATGGAAGTCCTAGCTTCTTCCCAGTGAACACTGCTATAGTTTGAGGAAAAGTTCAGAGAAGAGCAACTAAGATGATCAAAGGCCTGGAGACTACAACATATGAAGAATGGCTGCAGGAGTTGGGTTTGGCTAGTCTAAAGAAAAGAAAAAATAGGGCTGACATGAAAGCAGTATTCCAGTATTTGAGGGCCAGCCACAAAGAAGAAGGGGTCAAATTATTCTCCACAGCACCAGAGAGCAGATAAAAAACAATGGTTGGAAACCAATCAAAGAGAGAAGCAACCTGGAATTAAGGAGAAACTTCCTAACAGTGAGGACAATTAACCAGTGGAACGGCTTGTCCTCAGAAATCATGGGTGCTTCATTATTGGAGGTTTTTAAGAAGAGGCTAGAGTCCAGGGGTAGGCAACCTTGGCTCTTTTATGACTCGTGGACTTCAACTCCCAGAATTCCTGAGCCAGCCATGCTGAGGGGAAAGGAAGAGGTTTCCAAGCTGAGCCATGCTGGCTCAGGAATTCTGGGAGTTGAAGTCCACGAGTCATAAAAGAGCCAAGGTTGCCTACCCCTGGCCGCTAGACAGTCACTTATCTGGAATGGTATAGGTTCTCCTGCTTGGGCAGGGGGCTGGACTAGAAGACCTCCAAGGTCCCTTCCAGCTTTATTCTATTCTAGAATACTGATCTCAAAACTTATTTTGTGTGTGAGTGTTGAAGCTCATCCAATCTGTTGAATCCCACCCAGTCTCCTTTCCCCCCTGTAAGTTGCTAAAGGAATCCATTGGACCAGCTTGTAAACAGGTATCCTGTCTATTTGAATTGTACTGAGACATAACCTAAGAGGTTTCCTTCGGTAGTCAATTTATTTTATTCTTCTTCAAGGTTACTGTCTCCATGCTGTTATCTGAAGTAAACACTCCTTTATAATTAGTTGCACTAGCCTGTATAGGTCATTTAGTACTAGCTGCAATTGGCATTTTCATCATGGAACAGGTGTCTCAGAAATATCTGAGAAACAGACATTTCTCATCTTTAAAAAGCATCTGTGGGCTTGTTGCATGTTTACATTGTCATTGGGGGCTTTTGTCAGATTCCAGACCGGCACCACCACCACTTTTTTCAAGTCAAAACAATAAATTCAATAGCATAATTGCTGACATCAAAAGAATAAAGGGAGAAAAACCTAGACGATATAGAAGTAGAATACCCAGTGACACAACATTTTGTTGCAGTACGTGTTTGGCATTTAAAAAGCGATTGATCAGTGCCTCAACTGATTACAGGTAATCCTCAACTTAACGACCACAACTGAGGCCAACATTTCCGTTGCTATGTGAGACAGTTGCTGTTAAGTGAGTTTTGCCCCATTTTATGACCTTTCTTGCCACGGTCGTTAAGTAAATCAACTGCAGTTGTTAAATTAGTAACACGGTTGTTAAGTGAATCTGGCTTCTCCATTGACTTTGCTTGTCAGAAGGTCACAAAAGTTGATCACATGACCCCGGGACGGTGAAGCCGTCATAAATACGAACCACTTGCCAAGCATCTGAATTTTGGTCACATGACCACGAAAAGGCTGCAACAGTCGTAAGTATGAAAAACAGTCATAAGCCACTTTTTTCAGTGCCCTTGTAACTTTGAAGGGTCACTAAATGAACTGTTGTAAGTCGAGGACGGCCTATAATCAGTCCATCACCTCAATTCCATTCTCTTTGTCATTTTCTTTTGTTTTCCCTGCTTCCCATTTCCCCACTTTTATAAGCCCTTGAAATCTTTCCGGTTTTTACTTCTTCTGAGCTATCTGGGGAAGAAAAATTATTTTGCATCATTAGAGACAAGGTTATCCCTGGCAGCTTAAAGTAATGTGGTTTGCATAGGCATGTGCAGGTGCATTGATTTTGGTTCCTAATGATGTATCTGCTCTAGTTAAAACATTCATACGATCTCATCAGTATTCATTTTTATATGCAGCGTAGTCAGCAGACCACCCTAAGATTATTGAGGAATTGTTTCATTTCAGGAGAAGTTCAGAATCAAATATTAGCCAGACGGATCCTTCCTTTTTCTGTCTGCCTCAAATTCAGGGGAGAAAATGAAAAGGGGAGGTGGGGGGAAAGGGGGAAAAGGTAATACACATAGGAAAAATAATTTTCTTCTAAGACCTTTCAACTCAAGGTAACTTTGATTTCCAATCAGAAGCATGAAGGGTGTTTCAGTTTAAAAAAAAAACAACTTGAAAAAGTTTGAAGGATTCTTTAAGCCTGGAGGCAATGAAATCAGCCTGGCAGGCTGTAGGTTTATAATTACAGGAAAGTCATAAATGTAAAAAATAGTTTTATCAGAAACCACAGGGATTCAAGACTGCTGGTGGCACCAGCCTCTCCCAGTAGATTACTTGGGACAAAACTTTTTTGTCCCCTGGCAGGGACGATGGTGTCTATTTATTTTTATTTTTATTGGTTTATTTATTTAATTGGTATGGCCCCCCATTTCACCAAGCAACTCTATGCTGCTTGGGTATGCTGGACCATTTCTTCATATGAAGCAGAAATGTAGCATCCAATACAGAGAACACAAAGCGATTTTGTAAATATATATATATATATATATGCCAGCAGTGTGCAGCAGCAGCCAAAAAAGCTAATAAATCCTGGGTTGTATAAACAGAGGCATAGAATCAAGATCATGCGAAGTATTATTACCTCTTTATAAACCCTAGTAAAACCATACTTGGAATACTGCAACCAATTTTGGTCACCATACTACAAAAAGGATGTTGAGAATTTGGAAAAAGTTCAGAGAAGAGCAACTAAGATGATCAAAGGTCTGGAGACTAAAACATATGAAGAACGGCTGCAGGACTTGGGTTTGGCTAATCTAAAAAAAAGAAGAAATAGGGGTGACATGATAGCAGTATTCCAGTATTTGAGGGGCTGCCACAAAGAAGAGGGGGTCAAATTATTCTCCAAAGCACAAGAGGGTAGGACAAGACACAATGGTTGGAAACTGATCAAAGAGAGAAGCAACCTGGAATTAAGGAGAAACTTCCTAACAGTGAAGACAATTAACCAGTGGAATAGCTTGCCTTCAGAAATCGTGGGTGCTCCATCACTGGAGGTTTTTAAGAAGAGACTAGACAGTTATCTGAAATGGTATAGGTTCTCCTGCTTGAGCAGGGGGCTGGACTAGAAGACCTCCAGGATTCTATTCTATTCTATTCTGTTCTGTTCTATTTCATTGAAAAAAGTGATGTACAACTGGTCATTGCACTTAAAACCGTTGCAGCAACCCCATAGTCATGTGATCAAAATTTGAGCGCTTGGCAACCGGCATCTATTTAGGACAGTTGCAGAATCCTGGGGTCATGTGATCACTATTAGCGACCTTCCCAACAAGCAAAGTCAATGGGGGAAAACTAGCTTGTTTAGCTTTATTTAGCATGTAGCAAAACCCAATATTTGTGGCTTTTATTTAATAAACCATGGTTCAAGGAAACATGATTTAGAATATTGTGTGAAGCCTATTGTTTATGTAACAGGCATTTACCTCCCTTTGGCTTTAAAAAAAAATACATTATGAAGAAAATATAACTTGGATCTTGGTGGTTTCTCTAAATATGGCAAAGCCACCCGGGGTCACATATGTGAGATATATAAATAGAATGAATAAATTTGAGCTATGACTTAATAGGATGATTAAAATCAGTCACAGAGTAGATTCGGATATTGACATATAAGCCAATTTGCTTTATTAATAAATAGTAAATAGATTTCCTTCACAAGTTCTTCATATTGCATGAACTGATCAACTGTGCTTTATTTCACAAACTAACAAAATCAGGACTTAGTGAAACGTGTAAACCTTCTGTTTGCAAAGGCTGGGGATCTAAATCCACATAGCTCTTGTGATATAGACCAACTTTAACCTGAGATGAATTGAATGAGGCTGCAGTTTCATAGAAATTCATTGTGATTTTGTCTGATTGTGAGAACTGAGGTGGATATTACACCAGCCTTGGAAAAAAATATACTATAATTAGTGAAATGTGGCGAAATGAAGATGTACATGTGAAAGGAGGAACAAGTTTTCCTTTATATCATAACATTTGGGTATTATACAGCTCAGCCTCTAGAGGTTATAAACAACTCCAATGCCATAATTGGATGACAAAGCAAATGAAGCTTTACACACAGACACTAAATAGCAGCAAGTGTGGCTAATTTATTTTTTAATAAGGTTCTGTTCAGGTGCTCCTGTTACAGCCCAGGATCAGAAGTGATTAAAAAGTTGGCCGTCATAGCCAAGAGGAAAATTGTAGCTGCCAACATTTCTTCTTCCACACAGCTATTAATGATACAGGAGCTCCACCTACCTTTACATCTGACATCTTAAGTCATTCCCCCCCCCCCTAATGTGGCACCTTTCAAAAGTGCTTAGGCTGCAACACCACAGAATCCCTGCTTAGTAGAGGCCACACTAGAAGGGATTTCTGGATTTTGCACTCATAATTCATGTGGAAAAATCTCAGGTTATGAAAGGTTGCAGCTCAGAGGGCAAAGTCAGTTTTGCTGCATCCTGTACAGGTAGTCCTTGACTTACGACCACAATTGAGCCCGAAATTTTTGTTGCCAAGTGAGACATTTTTTAAGTGAATTTTACGACCCATTTTACAACCTTTCTTGCCACAGTTGCTAAGCGAATCACTGCCGTTGTTCAGTTAGTAGCACAGTTGTTAAGTGAATCTGGCTTGCCCATTGACTTTGCTCGTCAGAAGGTCACAAAAGGGGATCATGTGACCTCGGGACACTGCGGCCGTCATAAATATGAGTCAGTTACTAAGCGTCTGAATTTTGATCATATGACCTGCAACGGTCGTAAGTCTGAAAAACGGTCATAAGTCCCTTTTTTAGTGCCATTGTAACTTTGAATGGTTACTAAAGGAATTGTTGTAAGTTGAGGACCACCTGTATCGTGTTTCCCCGAAAATAAGACCAAACCAGAAAATAATCCCTGGCATGATTTTTCAGGATGCTTGTAATATAAGCCCTACCCCCAAAATAAGCCCCAGTTAAGATTGTCAGCCAGACAGATGCATTTAGTACCACATTTCCCTGAAAATAAGGCCTAACCAGAAAATAAGCCCTAATTAGATTAGATTAGATTTGTTGTTGTTACTTGCAAAGTCATGTCCGACCCATCACGACCCCATGGACAACGTTCCTCCAGGCCTTCCTGTCCTCTACCATCTTCTGGAGACCATTTAAGCTCACGCCTACTGCTTCAGTGACTCCATCCAGCCACCTCATTCTCTGTTGTCCCCTTCTTCTATTGCCCTCAATCTTTCCCAGCATTAGGCTCTTCTCCAGTGAGGCCTTCCTTCTCATTAGGTGGCCAAAGTACTTGAGTTTCAACTTCAGGATCTGGCCTTCTAAAGAGCAGTCAGGGTTGATCTCTTCTAGGACTGACCGTTTTGAACGCGTTGCAGTCCAAGGGACTCGCAGGAGTCTTCTCCAGCACCATAGTTCAAAGGCCTCAATTCTTTGGCGCTCAGCCTTTCTTATGGTCCAACTTTCACAGCCATACATTGCAACTGGGAAAACCATGGCCTTGACTATACGTACTTTTGTTGGCAGGGTGATGTCTCTGCTTTTTAGTATGCTGTCTAGATTTGCCATAGCTTTCCTCCCCAGGAGCAAGCAAGATTAGATTAGATAACCTTTATTGTCATTTTTTCCTGTGGGCACAACGGCACACATTAAAAATGTAATTTAGTTGCTTCCTCTCAAAGTGTACACATACATAACACACATTTAAAACATACTATATACAACATACAGTATGTATAGACCTACACTCTTACATATAAGTAACATATAAATATTAATCACTGTCCATCTTGTGTCTTTTGGAGCAAAACTTAATATAAGACGCAATCTTATTTTGGGGGAAACACGATATGTGAAAGAAGCTGGGGTAACTTACATGAAAACTGTAGTATATCTATATGAAAACTGTTCTTATAGGTTTTCAACTTACATCAAAGCAGTGCTATCGGTTTTCAGCAATCTTGGTTATAGGGAGCCACTGATAGGCTACATGCAAATCCTGGGGCTTGCTAAATTGCCTATTTCTATTGTAGTGTAACTTTTCCAGACAGTGCAGTCATCTTCATTGAGAAAAAGTGGATCATTTTAGAGCCTTGGGTTGCATCTGAATATTACTTATATTATTTTACTGCATCAACATTTCGTACTTCTAAAATTCCTAAGGCATCTGACAACAGAAATATTATAAACAATATAAAGCATAGTTAAAAACAAAGAGCCTCTGCAGAGTCAGAAACTCCCCAGTGCTGGGCTAAAACATCAAGCTGTTTATACGACAAACTGAGCAATATAGACAAGGATGCATGCATCTTCATTTTACTTTCCATCGTATGCTAGTGCAACAGGGTCTTTGTTTTGGATTTAATAGAGACTGGATGTGACAAAACTTAAACCTGTGACAAGGTGAGTCACTTCCATATTTTCATCGAAGTTCATAATGGTTTGGTTTGATAGTGATGCTGTTGGATATATACCGCATAAATGACAAAACATGGTGGCCACCCCAGATTCAGACAGCACTAAAAGCTTCCAGTTCAAATTAATGAATGATATGTTATGAAGGACTGCACATCTTCTCATTAACCCTTTCTTTTAGGATTATCGACTGAACATAGTTGAAGACTAGAGAATTTATCAAACTGTGAAATTCAGTCGTTATTTCTAAAAAAATAAGGGGCATGATGTCTCAGCAGTTAAAGATGCTGAGTTTGTCAGCTGGAAGGCTGACAGCCAGGGTTGAGACCCGAGGGTCATGTGATGGGGGTCTAGGACAACTGCCGGGCTGGTACCGATGGATCAGCGCTGATGGGTTGGCGCCGATGGGTGACCCCTGCTGTCTGGATGCAGGACCAGTGGTCCCTGTGCCCTGGATGTGGGGACAACTCACTGCCCATGGGACAATGAAGCGGGGAGGGGATAACGTACAAGCGGGGACAAGTCATTGTCCACAGAACAACAAAGCAGTGAGTTGTCTCTGCATCCAGGGGGTGGGGACCACTTCTTCTCCATCTAGACACCGGGGGCAACCCATTGATGCTGACTTGTTGATGCTGATCCATCAGTGCCGATCCTTCAGTATCTAGCTGTCTGCACTAATCTGTTGGCACTGACCCACCCACGCGAACTCGTCAGCACCAAACCACCCATGCCGAGTTCTCCCATTCCGGCATGATGGGGTGAGCTCCTGTTACTTGCCCCAGCTCCTGCCCACCTAGCAGTTCAAAAGCATGCAAATGTGAGTAGATAAATAGGTACCACGTTGGTGGGAAGATAACAACTTTTCATGTGCCTCGGTGGCTACATGACCACAGAAGTGTCTTCAGACAACACTGGCTCCCTTGGCTAAGAAGCAAGATGAGCACTGCCCCCTTGAGTTTTATTGGCAGCTGCAGCACATTGCTGGCTCATATTTAAGTGATTGTTCACTAGGACTCCGAGATCCCTCTCACAGTTACTACTATTGAGCAAGGTACCACCCATACTACATACACCAGTGCATCTGTTTTTTCTTGCCCAAATGCAGAACCTCACCTCTCTCACCATTGAACTACATTTTGTTAGATAGTGGCCAATGTCAAGATCCTTCTGTATCTTAACTCTACCTTCTGGAGTGTTGGCTATTCCTGCCAGCTTGGTGTCGTCTGCAAATTTGATGAGTTCCCCATCTATCCCCTCGTCCAAATCATTGATGAAGATGTTGAAGAGCACTGGGCTCCCCACTACACACTTCCCTCCATGTAGATGCAGTTCCATTGAGGACCACATGCTGAGTACGGCCGGTCAGCCAGCTACGAATCCATCTGGTGGTGATGCTGTCTAACCCACATTTTTCTTTCTTTAAGGGCCTTTATTCATAAAATAGCCATTATTTCTCAGCCTAATCTCTCATTTAGGGAGTCAATAAGTGAAGGTAAAAGGAGTTTTCCTTGAACTCCTTGGAAAATCTCCTCCATTCACTTCTTCTCAAGTTTATTGAATTCAGTAAGGCACTTCTGAAAGGTAGCCATAGTCAAACTGGGTTTGAACAAATTACAGCTGCCCCATAGGTCCCAGCTGTACGTCTTAGCAGTCTCAGTTTTTCAGGGTTATCCAAGTGTACTTAGTTAGCTTATTTGCCCTTGTTACACAAAGCTTCTCCTCTGTGGAGATGACTTGTAAAGGTCACCCAGTCATAGCAACTTTGGAAATTAGAGCCCTGTTTATAACGGCTGTTACTTACACAGCTGTGACTGCTTGGATTTTCCTGCAGACACGTTTAGGCAGCACCCAAGTTTAGATAAGGGAAAGATTAAAATGCTGAAGTACTGTTAAAACAAGAGTAGTCCTACTTATGCAAGAAGCTTTTGTGTGCTGCCTCAGTAGACATCTACATATTGTCTGAGGCTCCGTTACCTTTGGCTGCCCTTCTCGGTAGCAGCAGCTCCTTTAAATCTTTTTTTTTTCCCCTAAAGGAAGGCTTGCTTTCCCAATCTATGGCACAATTCTAGTTCGCTGAATTATTGATCAAGATGGAGATCATTAACTTCCCACCAAGCCTATACAATGTGGTGATCATAAATTTCCCAGCCTATTCTCATACTTCTCTGAGCAGGCTCTTTTGTGAGATCAGTGTGACAAAGTTTCCATGCACTCAAAGAGCTATTTATTAAGAATGCACCCTGCTGGTTCAACAAAGGTCCATCTAATGCAGGGGTCTTCAAACTTGGCCCTTTTATGACTTGTGGACTTCAACTCCCAGAATTCCTCAGCCAGCATGCCTGGCTGAGGAATTCTGGGAGTTGAAGTCCACAAGTCATAAAAGGGCCAGGTTTGAAGACCCCTGCATTAGAACAATTAGTCAGTGCAACAATTTGCCTCCAGAAGTTGTGGCTGCTCCAAAACTGGAGGTTTTTAATAAGAGATTGGACAACCATTTTTTTCTGAAATGTCAGACTAGAGCTGGAAAGGATCTTGGAGTCTTCTAGTCCAATCCCTTGCTCAAGCAGGAGACCCTACACCATTTCAGACAGATGGCTGTCTAGTCTTTTCTTAAAAACCTCCAGTGATGAATCACCCAAAAGGTCTGAAGGCAAGCTATTCCACTGGTTAATTGTTCTCACTGTTAGGAAGTTCCTCCTTAATCCCAGGTTGCCTCTCTCCTTGATTAGTTTCCATCCATTGTTTCTTGTCCTGCGCTCAGGTGCTTTGGAAAAAAATGTTATAGGGTTGAGCAGAGGGTTGGACTAGAAGACCTCCAAGGTCCCTTCCAACTCTGTTATTCTATTCTGTTATTCTAGTTTTATGGTTTCTGAGCAGTTCTAAGGATGGGAATAGAGTGCAAAGACCTTTAGGAGACAAACTGCTCCCATTTTCCCTCATAAAATTCTAAATGTGTTTGGAAATAAATTAACAAACCAAGATGTTGGGTCATTTTTCCGAGTTGAACAGATGTTTAATGGAATGTTTGCCTCCCAGAATCCCTCTGTTTTTAATTCCCATTCTTAAAATCTCCAAAGCCTTAAAGATAGCTCTTCAAATCGTAGCCCCTACCTCTTCCACTGATGCCAACACATCAGAGATGGCTTCCTGAAGCTCCCTGGCTGATCAGAAGTGTGAATTGCAGCCTTCATGCTCTTCCATGCTGCTCATCTCTGCTGCACAAGGGAGAAAAAGGTTATATACTATGGAAAGATGGTTTTGTTCCCTAGGAATCCATCTTAATGATATACATGTGGTTGACCTTAAACGTAGGATTTCGACTAATCTCTTGGCCAAATGCATGCCAGACTGGATTAAGTCTAATTCAAGCTCTACTCTTGTTCAAAGATACATTTCTTGTCTTAATTGAATCCAGTGAAAAGTCATTAGCTTTAATCTCATTCTCCATCCTGGCTTCTTGATTTTGTTTGGGGTTTAAGCAATCCTGACATGCTACGGCACATTTGAGCCCTGCAGCCAGGAGATTTAACATGACAAGCTAACTTATTCTGTTCCAAATCAATGAACAGAACTGGTACTTTTCTAGGTGTGGGACCTTCCCGTGATGACGGATGGATATGAAGCTGATACTACAGTGAAGCCAATTCCTTTTGAAAAATAGAAAGAATAATTGTTGGTTCTTTGCTATATTTCTTTCTGATCCAAAATTTCAGAAGAATTCCTTTGCAGTTGTGGAAATGTCTTTTAATGAAGGACTTTTGTTCAATTTTTACTTGGAGGGAAATCCTTGGCATATAACAGACTGGGAGTGTCCAACCTTGGCAATTTTAAGACTTGTGGATTTCAATTCCCAGAATTCCAGCTGGCTGGAGAATTCTGGGAATTGAAGTCCACAAGTCTTAAAGTTGCCATGTTTGGACACCCCTGCAGTAGACCATGCAGGAATGCGCAATTGCAGCTTTTTAACTATCAGCATAGAAAGTGACTATCTCAATTATTGATACAATGATGAATATTGTACCTGCAAATTGGTATTCTGTGCAATTTTTGCTGAAAATGAACTGAAATCACTGCAACAGATGCAGATAAGAAAAGCTTCACACCATGGCACTTTTTCTGGACTGTACCATTTTTGAATCTGTATAGCTTTAGACATAGAATGATAGCCTGCTGTGGAGAAAGCTGGCCCTACTCTGCCTTTACTAGTTTCATTGTGGCTGATTTCCCACAATGCTGTCGAAAGGGGAAAATATTCAAATGGTTTCCCCTCTTGTACTTTGGATGGTATGATCCACGACCTCCTCACAGCAATGGAAATTTTTAACAACAGATCTCAGTCATCTGCTTTGATAGAGTTGACAAGGTGGATTTGAGGGAAATAGCTTTGGTAAGCCCAGCAGAAAGGTCTCTTACTGCAGCTGATATCTGGACAGAAGCTTCCTGCCAAGGACAAAAAAATAACAGACACCTGAAAAAGAAGGAAGTTATGTTTTCATCATTCATAGCTACTGACAAAGTGATGTTAAAAAGCTTGTGGCTTAATATTCTTCCTATTCCCTCTGGTTTGTTGAAAGCACTTTGAGAGCAGTCTATCAAGAAACCTCTGCAAATTCCAATTTCATTTTTTTTTATGAAGTAGGACATGACAAAAGCTCTTTACGCAATTTCCAGAGAGAGAACATTGAGTTTACTATAATAACACTGCTTGTGACCTTCATGATGAAGTGGGTCTGTGCTTCCATTATTATAACCTCTATTTTTCAGAGGTTAATAACTTTGATGTAAAAATCTGCAGTTGTCTGAAGCTACATATAGAGTCCCGTATGACAAAAAGAAAGTATTTTTTCCTCCCCCTTAATGAGATATGATTGGTTATGATAAATGTTCCTCCCCCCCAAATAAGATCAGACATACAAAAAAGAGATGTTATTTAAATAAGGCTGATGGTAAGCCAGTGGAATTCTGTTAAGTTCAGGCCTTATGCAATCATTTTACGTTATTGTTTTCTGCAATAGCTTTAATTAAAATTGGAAATGAAATATGATCAAAAGTAGGCTTTGTCCTATATGCACCTATAAAACAGGTACATCTCTCAAAGTGCTAGGCTGCATTAACAGAGGGATAGAATCAAGATGACGTGAAGTATTAATACCACTTTACAATGCCTTAGTAAGGCCACACTTGGAATACTGCATCCAGTTTTGGTCATCACGATGTAAAAAAGACGTTGAGACTCTAGAAAGAGTACAGAGAAGAGCAACAAAGATGATCAGGGAACTGGAGGCTAAAGCATATCAGGAACGGCTGCTGGAATTGGGTATGTCTAGTTTAATGAAGAGAAGGACGAGG
Organism: Azemiops feae; assembly: GCA_023970755.1. NCBI lineage: Eukaryota > Metazoa > Chordata > Lepidosauria > Squamata > Viperidae > Azemiops > Azemiops feae. The sequence continues at coordinate 772,244 of JALGBA010000759.1, forward strand.
GGGGACATGATAGCAGTATTCCAATATCACAGGGGCTGCCACAAAGAAGAGGGAGTCAAGCTATTTTCCAAAGTGCCTGAAGGCAGGACAAGAAGCAACGGATGGAAACTAATCAAGGAGAGAAGCAACCTAGAACTAAGGAGAAACTTCCTGACAGTTAGAACAATTAACCAGTGGAACAACCTGCCTCCAGAAGCTGTGAATGCTCCAACACTGGAAGTTTTTAAGAAGAGACTGGACAGCCATTTGTCCGAAATGGTGTAGGGTTTCCTGCCTGAGCAGGGGGTTGGACTAGATGACCTCCAAGGTCCCTCCCAACTTTATTATTATTATTATATAGATAGATGTGAGTTGTATTTTTCTTAACAATTATACAGAAAAGGATCCTTTCATACAACTTTCCCATAGCTCAGGGGCAAAACATACAGTTTGCGTGCATAACTCTGGGAAAATAAATATTCTTTTTTTAATAGGCCAACAGCTTTGTTTGTTTTTGGATAATTTATCAGTTTGGGCAGCCTGATAGCTTCTACCGGTATATAAAACTCTGGCCAAACTTTATTTCGGTATTCCCATTTAAGCAAATAATTCCCATTCTCTTGACTTACATGATATCTCTCATCCATAAATTAACTGCATTTTAGATTTGTGGTTAGTTATTCAGGTTTCATTATGTGGACAATTAAATCCAGACCGCCACCTCCCACCCCACCCCCCCAGACTGCAGCAAAGGCATGCAGATCGGGGTAGCCCTAATAGTAAATTAATATTCTGTGGCTGTTGAAAATGCTGAATTCTTATTTTAAGTATCTCCTCCCATAGTTTGCTTTCTGAAATACAGGTAGTCCTTGACTTACAACCATTCATTTAGTGACTGTTTGAAGTTACAACGGCACTGGAAAAAGTGAATTATGACCATTTTTCACACCTACTACCCAGAGGTGGGATTCAAATATGTGAACAACCGGTTCTCTGTATGGATGCCTGGGCAACCAAAAATTAGCTACCGGTTCTGCCGAAGTGGCGCGAACCGGCTGAATCCCACCACTGCTCCTACCGTTGTAACATCCCCGTAGTTACATGATCAAAATTCGGATGCTTGGATGGGTTTATTGACATAGAAATGGTTTGTACAAATTGTTGTGTAAAAGTAAAGAGTTGTGATTGTAATTTTTGACTGTGCTAAAGAGAGTCAGAAGTTGGTGCCCTTTTCTTTTCTTTTCCCTCTTTACACTATCTTTTTTCTTTTCTCTTTTCCTTTTTCTCGTTTTCTATTCGTTTTTTTAATTTTTCTTTGTATTTTACATTATGAGAAAACAATAAAATTTTATAAAAAATTTGGACGCTTGGCAACTGGTTCGTATTTATGACGGTTGCATTGTCCCGGGTTCCTGTGATCCTCTTTTGCGTCCTTCTATCAAGCAAAAAGTCAACGGGAGAGCCAGATTTACTTAACAACCGTGTTACTAACTTAACAACTGCAGTGATTCTCTTAACAACTGTGGCAAGAAAGGTCATAAAATGGGGCAAAACTCACTTAACAACTGACTCACTTAGCAAAGGAAATTTTAGTCTCAATTGCGGGCATACGTTGAGGATTACCCGTGTTTGATATTTCTCGGCACACTTTGGGGTCGTTTTAAATCTACTAATGAATCCTTACTCTGTGCAACTATTTTCATTTTTCTATGAAATGGTAGCACTGGAAGAACTGAACTGGAATCAGGAGAGCAGAGCTCCTTTTTCCAGAGAAGCACGCAATTGTATTAGCTCTTTCTATATTGTTATTGTTTTTTTGTACAGTTGACTGTACAGTCTAAACCATAGTTTAGACTGTGGTTGGCCCAAATTTACTGAGTTTATCAGCTATACAAAATTTGGATCAAGACCTTCCAAAGATTCTAAACAGGAATGACCAAAGATTCTCAGTCATCCAGGTCATGGTTGTCCCAAAGGTGCTTTTTCAAGAGGCAACTGGACTTCCTTGTTTTTCTTTGAAGAGCTGCTTCCAGAACTGAAGAAGCATCTTGGATGAGAAGTGAAACGTCTTCAAAGAAAAACAAGAAAGTCCAGTTGCCTCGTGAAAAAGTACCTTTGGGACATGCCATGTGAGATAAAAAAAAAAATATGGCAGAGTCCCCTGCTATTGGCCCCTCCCACTTCCCTCCCACATGTTTCTTTACTTAGCAGGAACACCGCAGGTAGTCCTCAACTCATCCCCACAACTGAACCCAAACTTTCTGTTGCTAAGCAAGACAGTTGCTTAGTGACTTTTGCCCCACTTTATGACCTTTCTTGGCACAGCTGTTAAGTGAATCACTGCAGTTGTTCAGTCAGCAACACGGTTGTAAAGTAAATCTGGCTTCCCCATTGGCTTTGCTTTGTCAGGAGGTCGCCAAAGGGCATCACATGATCTCAGGACACTGCAACAGTCATAGATACATGCCAGTTGCCCAGCATCTGAATTTTGATCGTGTGACCACGGGGATGCTGCAATGGTCGGAAGTGTGAAAAAAGGTCATACATCCCTTTTTTCAGTGCCCTTGTAACTTCAGTCACTAGATGAATAGTTTTAAGTCGAGGACTATTGCATTCCTAGCTTATATAAGGAAGTCACATTCCCCAAATAGTGAAGAACGGTATGGGCCATATGGACAAAGCTGAGGATGCCATAAATTTGGGTTGGTTATGAGATTTCATATATTATTGATGACCTGAGCCTGGACTAACATAAAGCCAATCTCTTTTCATGAAAGGCAGACGGAGGGGTGGAAAAACTATTGGAGCAGGGCATAAGCGAACGGCTGTCTGAACAGCAAGAGAGGGAGGGTGGCTGGGTGAGCATAGGAAAACAAAACATCAGGTATAGGCTCCCCATTAAGGGATGGAAAAACAAATCAACAACAACAACAACAAAGAGGCTTCCTCTTTTCCCTTCTAAAGGGCTGCCAGCTGAAAGGAATTGTACTAAATTACACATTGTGGGCTGTGCTACGAAATCCATTTGAGAGATGGTAGAAGAGGGCAGAGGTCAACAGACTCATTTTGTAGAGGGCATATTTACGGAGGGCCTTTGAATGACGGGGTCAAAGTTAAAAAAAAAAAAGTCAGCCTATTATATGTACAGAGTGTCAATGCAGGTTTGGAATGAAAGAAGCTGCTGGTGGTGTTTTCCATAAAGCTGAGAGACCAAAATATCGAAAATGCTGTGGGATTACAGATTAAGGGGCTACCTCTGCAGAGGATTGAAACTGCGCTGTGTCCATCATTAAATTTAAGCAAAACGGACCTAGAACCAGCGTCTTTATGTGAAAAAAAAATATCTTTCACTCCCCAGGTGAAAGGTAGATGACTATATTTACTATATTATGCACTATCTGGTGGAAATCGTATACTACTGTGCCTTATGATTTCCACTAGATGGTAGTAAAGTTAGCTAACAGGTAAACATTGGTTTCTTAGTGAAAGGACAGTAAGATTTGTGTGGAAACTATAAAAGCCTTTTTTCTGCAAAAGTTCTCCCATGTGTTGGGAGTTATGTCTTATGCCAGCGCTTAGATCAGGGGTAGGCAACCTTGGCTCTTTTAAGACTCGTGGACTTCAACTCCCAGAATTCCTGAGCCAGCCAAGCTGGCTCAGGAATTCTGGGAGTTGAAGTCCACGAGTCATAAAAGAGCCAAGAGCCCCTGGCTTAGACATACAGTATGTGTCCCTTCTTACTGAAATGATATCAAAATGGCAGAACACGTATCTTGACATCACAACTCATAGAACGATAGTCTCACAGGGCTAGAAAGGACCTTGGACAGGGGTCTTTAAACTTGGCCCTCTTATGACTTGTGGACTTCAACTCCCAGAATCCCTCAGCCAGGCACGCTGGCTGAGGAATTCTGGGAGTTGAAGTCCACAAGTCATAAGAGGGCCAAGTTTGAAGACCCCTGACCTTGGAGGTCTTCTAGTCCAATCCTTGGCCTAAGGCAAGAGTCCTTATACCACGAAGGACAAATGGTTGTCCAGTTCTTTTCTTGAAAATACCCAGGGATGGAACACCCACAAACTCCGGGAAGCAAGCCGTTCCAGTGATTAATTGTTCTCATTGTCAGGAAAGAAGGACAAGATCTATTTTCTCTCGTGTAGCATGCAGAAAAATGGACTTCCATTACGGAAGGGAAAAATAAGTGTAATTTTTCCACTTATTTTATTTCAACATTTCAAGATTTTAGTGGGAAGATGGTGGGCTCCTCTTTACAAAAATATCTACGGAGATTCTCATTCATCCGGGTCAGGGTTGTCCCAAAGGTGCTTTTATTTTAAAGAAGCTTCTTGGATGAAGCTTCTTTAGGGGACTGGAGGCTAAAGCATATAAGGAACGTTTGCTGGAATTGGGTATGTCTAGTTTAATGAAGAGAAGGACGAGGGTGGACATGACAGCAGTGTTCCAATATCTCAGGGGCTGCCACAAAGAAGAGGGAGTCAAGCTATTCTCCAAGGCGCCTGAAGGCAGGACAAGAAGCAACGGATGGAAACTAATCAAGGAGAGAAGCAACCTGGAACTGAGGAGAAACTTCCTGACAATTAGAACAATTAACCAGTGGAACAACCTGCCTCCAGAAGCGGTGAATGCTCCAACACTGGAAGTTTTTAAGAAGAGACTGGACAGCCATTTGTCCGAAATGGTATAGGGTTTCCTGCCTGAGCAGGGGGTTGGACTAGATGACCTCCAAGGTCCCTTCCAACTTTATTATTATTATTATTAAGAGACTGGACAGTCACTTGTCTGGAATGGTTAGGATCTCCTGCTTGAGCAGGGAGCTGGACTAGAAGACCTCCAAGGTCCCTTCCAACTCTGTTATTCTATTAAATGAGAAGCAAAAATCAGAAAGTCCAGCTGCCTTTAAAATAAAAGCCTTTACAAAAATGTATAAACCAAACTTAGAGATCCATCTGTCCTGAATGCTTTAATTTGGATTCCTGTATTGAGCAGGCAGTGGCCTTGACTGTCGAAGTGTCTCCTTCCAACTCTGTGATTCTTGAATTCTAATCACATAAGTATAAAATCACAGCCATTCCAAAGGGATTTGTTTCGTTTCAAAACCTGTCCCCAGATGACTTACGTTCTTCTTGAGGACACAAATAAAAGATAGACACATTTGATATTACTGAATTAAGCCTGTAACTTCTGTACCACAATGACTGCTAAATTGCAACCCTTTGAACTCCAGTTCTTATGAAACATCTTTGAAAAGAAGCTATTGTGGCTAGTTTGGAAGTGGCAGTAAGTGGGGGAGGGAACTTGGGTACATGTAGGACAGGATGTCACTGGTTGGGTATTTTGTTTCTTCCTTGGGATAATTTTTAGCATAGCACTGAGTGTAAAACATTCATTTCACAATAGTCCCATTCATAGGGGGATTGTAAACACCAGGGAGATCTGGAACCTACAATACTGATTAACAGAATAACAGAGTTGGAAGGGACCTTAGAGCTCTTCTAGTCCAACCCCCTGCTCAGACAGGAAACCCTAGACCAGGGGTCTTCAAACGTGGCCTTTTTATGACTTGTGGACTTCATCCCCCAGAATTCCTCAGCCAGCGTGCCTGGCTGAGGAATTCTGGGAGTTGAAGTCCACAAGTCATAAAAGGGCCAAGTTTGAAGACCTCTGCCCTAGACCATTTCAGACAAATGTCTGTCCAATCTCTTCTTAAAAATCTCCAGCAATGGAGCACCCACAACTTCTATATGGTGCAAAAAAGCTTTGCGGTTGTGTTCTGTTGCCTTAAAATGAGAAACCTAACTTCACAAACTCCAAAGAAGTTTAAGAATCTTGAGAAAATATATCTTGATGCAAAAAGCCGTAGAGAAAAATTAATATCAAGACTGGAAAACTAATTACTTGGAGATGTGAGTTCATGCTCATTTAGTTATTCATTTTATACCATTAAAATTATCTCAAAAAAAAAAAAAATAGTTTGGCTATATGATCTTCAGAAAATGTTCCTGGAAAAAGAGATACTAACAGCTTTTTCAATTCTTATTTATGCAAATAAATTGTTGCACTGATGTGTCTAGTTCCCTTTCCCTATTCTGGGAGTTATACAAATAGTAACTAACACAAGAAAACGGAAGTAAACCTAGACAAATCCAGACAGGGTGTCTTCTTAAAAACATAACTACATGGAATCTATTTAAAGCTTTATCATCATCTGACTAATTTACACTCAGCTGTTTGTAACTAGACTAATATATTTCTCCAAGTCTCTCTCTCACACACTCTCTCTTTCTCTTTCAATTTTTTTTTTACTATGAAAGCAAAATACAGTGCATAAAGAACTGTGTAATTTTTTCCAGCAGCTTTTCCATGGGTAAAAAGTAAAGGAGTCTCTGCGGATTTTACTTCGCTAGTTGTTGCCGACTGTAAGGGGTGGTGCTCATCTCCATTTCAAGGCCATTGAGCCAGCGCTGTCCGAAGACATTTCTGCAGTCATGTGACCAGGATGACGTCATGGAACACTGTTACCTTCCCACCCAAAGTGGTACCTATTTATCTACTCGCATTTGCATGTTTCAAACTGCTTGGTTGGTAGTAGCTGGAGTGAGGATGGGAGTTCAACCCGTCGCGAGGCGCTCGGGTCTCAAACAAGCTCAGCATTCTTAACCGCTGAGCCACCACGTCACTGTCTTTTCTATGGGATAAAGAAAAGGTAAGGTAAAGAAAAAAGGTAAGAAAAGAGTCAGTTTCTTTCCTACCATTTTTTTTCTCTATAGGGCAGTGATGGTGAATCTTTTAGAGACCGAGTGCCCAAAAACCACCCCGGCCCACCCCTGCTCCACCCGCCCGCCCCCGCCCTGCTCCACCCTCACCCCGCCCACCCTCAGGGCCATCCATGGCCCGCCGCGGATCGCCCAAACGGCCCTGCAGCGCCATGGTGGCCATGCCCTCCACCCGCGCTCCACAGCATCATCTGCTGCCTAGCTGCCATGTGCTTGGCTGCACTGCTCCACATGGGCCGCACCCCAGGGGTGACTCTCCTCCAGGGGGGCTGCTGGTGAGGAGGGGGCTGTGGGGGAGGCGGGGCTGGGGCGACGGCGTGCGTGCCCACAGAGAGGGCTCCGAGTGCCGCTTCTGGCACTCGTGCCATAGGTTCGCCACCACTGCTATAGGACATTTCCAAGGCTGTCTTCAGTTTGTGGGGGGGAAAAAAACAAGACAAAGGTGATGCAGATATTATGGCTTTTCCTTCACTCTAACATGTAACTTTCTAAATATTTTAATTTTTTTATCACAGAACTAGAACATTATTATCCGGAAAACTATAAGCCTTCTTTGGGTATATTCTCTAATATTAGGGGGTGGGTGGGTGGGTCTGCAGGGTACGGTCAAAAAGTCAAGATGCTGGGTTTCACCCCCCCCCCCCGTGCAGTTGATTCTAACATTAAGGCCACTTTTAAGACTTGTTTATCACACTTTGCACACATCCCTGCCTATCAGGAGCGAAGAATCAGGACCATGTGTTAAGTTCCAGTTAAACTGATCTATTGCTCATGCCTATACACAAGAATCCGGTCAACTAATGGCCAGCACTAAATTGGTGCTAGACAAAAGTCAACAGAATTCAAGAGGGCTTGGATTTAGGTTTGTGGAAACGTAACAACCCCAGTGTCAAGCCTCTGTGGGCTCGACACTGATGGGAGGGAGGAGAGGGACAAGGACAGCGCCTGGGGGTGTCCGGATACAGCAAAGGAGGTCAGCGACAAAGCCAACGGCGACAGCCCTTCCCTCCCCCGTTACCTGGACCGTTGAAGGGGAACCTGGCAGAGCATGGCAGCATGGCCGTCGGCTCCGCGGTCGTCCCACTGAACAGCTGACCAGCTCCACGGCTGGCCCACCGAACAGCTGTTCGGCGCAGGGAAGCACTGGGAAACCAGAAGCCTGCAGCGTGTCCCGATGATCAGCTGGTCAGCACAAGGAAGCTACACAGAGCCAGGAGCCTGCAGCGCGTCCTGCCTGGCTGCTCTTATCAACTCGCACACCGGATGCTGGTTAGGTGGGTGGGGGTGGGGCCCAGTTGGAAAACACATATGTAAGGCTGTCATGGTTCCGACAGATGAAACTCTCCAAAGAACTTCAAGGCATTGTTTACCTTAAAGAATCTTTATTTGAGAAGCAGAGCATCGGCACTTACTAGCCAAAGCCAGAATCTGAATTCCCCTCCCCTGAGTACATAGCATCAAAGCACAATTCCCTCCTCTAATTTACAGTCATAAATCACATTCTCCAATTAGTTTGAAATGCAGACTTTGCCTCCAGTTCTCCAACCCGCCAATTCTTATCATCTCTTATTTCAAAAACCTTGGTTCTCACACTAGTTACAGTATTGTTATGTTTCACTACACTCCCATGCACATTCCTCCCCCCCCCCAGTATCATCTAATTTTCACTCCAATTCTAAGAGTAAAACATAAGAAGGAAAATGGTTGCATCTCCATAAGTTGTCAAAGCAAAAACATCCGATGTGAGCAGCGTTGACATTGGCGCTGGGAGGCGATTGCTCCCAATGCTAACTTTCTAACTTTGGAGCCAGGGGTGTGGTAAGGACTTCTGACACCCAGGCTGATTCTTCTCTTGACTCTTGACTCTCAGATTAGTCGCATGCTCCATCTGAGCAAAACTATATTCTACTCATAACTAGAACTGGGAAAAAAAGGAAATTAAAAAAGATGGAACTGTTTAATTTTTCAGCAGAAGAGGATGAAAATGGTAGGACAATAAACATTTCTGAAGTATTGAAGAATGCTCAATTTTACAGAAATAGTTGTGAATTTTGGTGCTAGAATGAAGTTTGTATATCTTATTTGGGGGGAAATTAAATGACATTAGCAGACATAACTATTCCTGTAATGAGAATAAACACTCCCCAAATTCAGATAAATAGATTGAAGAGTCTTCTGTAAAGGTCTTTCCATTTACTACTGAATGGTAAATAAGAGTTGTTATTATTTTATGAATTACGTTAATTACACCTGCAGACCCTAATATGTGGAGAGAGAAAAAATCTTCAAAATTGCAAGTCAATAGATAGAAAAGATTTTGCAGTATTTGAAACATGGTGTTTGCTAGAAATAGCATTATTTAAAGAAAGATTTTCATTTCAGGAGGATTCCTAAAAACATAACACAGCTATTATTCACCAATGGCAAATAGCCTGAATTAAAATCTTACAGTACAATGATTTCCCTTGACTGTTCAAAATGGACCAGACTACATTGGGTTGGGCCTCTGGTGTCTTTTTTTTTTTCAATATAGCAAAGGACTCCTTAAGGCCCTGTGAACTTGATGAGAAAGCCACTTGATTTCACCTGTTTTTTAACCTTCCCAATTTCCTTTTTGGATTTATGCAAAATGGAAACCCCACTGCAAGTATTTAGTGCAAAAGGGCATTCTTCACTTTTCTACCGGTTCCATTTTAATCAGAGGAAGGAAAAAAGTAGAGAACTTAAATGAAATTCTCAAGGGCAGAATTTTATCTGGTTTTATTACAAGAAAGCCAATAGATAATATCCTGACTTTCATTGCACAATAATTTCCTCAACGGCCTGCACAATACCTGGATTCCCACGCTTTGTTTCAATCCCAGGGGAAGATATTATGAGAGAATGTTTCCCATAAGGTTTTGCAATTGGCAAATGTGAACTGCAAGGAAACTTTCAGAGGGATGGGAAGAATTTACAACAGAAAATAACAATACCATCAGCAATATTCTTCAGCACCTCCAACAATAAATCTAGCTGAGAGGGGAAAAAAAAATTAAACATGACCAAGAGAAATTTGAAAGATATTCTCAAACACCCAGAAGTGGAACAAGTCTAAGGGGTTGCAAGACAGATTTTCACTTATTATTACTTTGACAGACACTCAAATCTTTCTACAGCTCTCCAAAGCATCAAATTTCCCATAAAGCCTCCATTGTATTGTTTTGCATCAAATTTATATTCTTTTGTAGGGATCCACCTTCAATTCATAGAGCCAAAGATCTGTCTAAAAGAGCCTTCTGTATTTCGGATTTAGCCTCTATCCCTGGAAAACGCTGAAACAAGAATATAATTTTGGTTATCTTCCCTTCTGGTCCACAGACTGTAGTTCTAGTGAAGTTGGCTTTTGTGGTGTTGTGGTTAAAGAGATGGACCAAGACTTGGGAGATCCAGCTTCAAATCTTTCCTGAGCCTTGGCAATAGTCACTAGCTCTCAGACTAGTGTTACAAAATTCTATTTTGTAAAACATTTTACGCTTTTGAAGGAAAGGAAGGGTATAAATCTAGCCCAAAATTAACACATGCAGCAGATTAATGGTTGAACATCTCCAGCAAAATCATGATCTTGCCTGTTAACTGATGTGAAGCCACTTGAATTTGATCCTTTAGTACTATTTGATAATCATTGTTTTTGAACCCAAATAGGTTTGTTTTCTTTCCTATGGGCGAGAACCAGGAATGGGGGAATTGATTCCCTTTCAGGGGTGTCTGATGTTGGATGTGTGGGCTCTCTGTCAGTATAGTGAGTATGGACTCGTGTGTGGAGAGGATGAAACGGTAGCAGGCCTGTTTATCTAGAGTGCTATTCAGAATAATTATTTCTCTGTCCTTATTCTGTTCAGAGGTGGCCTGGTCTTGGGTGACCTCAATCCTCCTTGGAGAGAGTAATTGCAGGATTCGCCTACAGAGTTGCTGTGAGGAATATGCTTCACATCGAGCAGCTAAAGTCACTCAGATTCGAGCTGCATTGGATTCCAGCTTTGGTGCAGGGCCAGTGGAGGTTACAGTGGCTGAGTCTAGCATGATTATCTGGGAGGATAACCAGAATCTTTTTGAACCTGAGGAAGTAGACAGGGTTTTTGTAGCTGTTAGTTGGGCCACTTCTGTGTTATATCTTAAACCTCCTGGCTTTTTCCAATTGTTTCTACCTGTCCAATCAGGCCAGCAGGATGGGCAAGTTCCAGATCCCACCAACAAAAAGATGTTGGATGGCAGGGCTTAGGAGCTGTGCTCAGTGCTTGCCTTCTGGAACATTCTCTCTCCAGAATTTAGGATGTCCGCAATCCTATTGACCTTGAAAACCTGATTATATGTCCAGACCTAGGATCCCGAACGTGTGAAAGGCCCTTTTGCTGATTATGTTAACTTCTACAGATTATATTATCTTGAATGTTGTATTTATGTATATATATATTATAGTTGTAATTTGGTTTTAATTGATTTTATGATTGTTCGCTATCCAGAGTCATTTGTTTGAGATGGACAGTTATATAATTGGAATAAATAAATAAATTGCTGTTGATCACAAATGGAACTCTGTCCTACTAATGCTTTGCTCTTTATAGTATCATTATAGTGTCATTAAGTGTCAGAAATTCAACTGATTAGTGGTGAACAAGCCATTTATGGCAGATAATTTATGCCTTTAGAGCAAGCAATTTGGACTCCTCGGTTACTAATACATTGTCATTATGGAATGTTTTCTGCTAATATGAAATCATTTTGGAGGTGGGTTGAATTAATTTGGTGTGATTAGGATCCCTTTACTTTATGATGAACACATTAGACCAGGGGTGTCAATCTCAGTTTCATTGAGGGCCGCATCAGCATTGCGGTTGTCCTCGGGGGGCCCGGGTAGGTGTGACCAGGGTGGGCGTGGCCTACTAGGTGGGTGTGGCTGGAGTGGGTGTAGCCTACTGGGTGGGCATGGCCAGCTCTACATCGTTCGTGTCAAGGGGGCCTGTGGGGGCCTGGGCAGGAATGGGACAGATCTGAGGGTCTCTGGCAGAAGGGGGTGGGACCAGGGCAAACGCCAAGGCATGGTCCACTGGAAGAGCCTGCTGAAACCCCTCCCCGGGAGCCCATCAAGCCGGATACGTGAAGTAGGCGAGGGCCATTTGCTGGCCACTTCCAGGCGATGGTGCATTTCTTCATTCCTCACAAAGGGTGACACCTCCCCAGCGCGCACCCAGGGGGCGGGGCCAACGTGGCAGGGGCTGGTTCCTTGCTGTTTCCAGACGGCCTTCTGGAGCTAAGACTGAATGCCTTTCAGCATAGATGGCCACCACAAAATTGTACATTGGCTCCCGGGCGGCCTGGCCTGGGGCCAAGGCAGCGGGGGCCATTCCCTCACTGTTTCCAGGATGGCTTCGTGGGCCACATGAAACCACGTCGCGGGCCGCATCTGGCCCCCGGGCCTTGTGTTTGACATGTCTGCATTAGATCTAAACTGGGTAGAAGAATGTATTCATGTATGTTAGCTTCACCCATATCTTCAATGTATTATGGGGTCTTAATATAAGCTGTAGGCCATGTCTTCAAGCCCTTATCTAAAAATGTATCTGCAGGAAGGTGGTTAAGATAGTGGCTACCACTATGACATCAACACCCTGCTCTTTTTATGTGAATCATGACACAAATATACATACAAAGGGGTGGGATTTTGATCACACATTTGTGGTCATCTTAACTTTTTTGATCCCTCTGTGTAGGACAGAGGTCCCCAACTTTTTGGGCACTAAGGACCAGTTCCGTGGAGAGAGGTTTTTCTGCGGACTGGAGGGGGCATGGTTTTGTGTGCTGCCTGCATCTCACGGATGGGGCTTTGCTTGTTTGTGCGGCCCGGTTGCTGGCATGCTGCAGCCCAGTTCTGGTCCACGGACCGGGGGTTGGGGACCCCTGGTGTAGGAGATAACCAAGCTGATCCCGAAGGAAGGGTCAAGCATGTCATTAGTCTCAAACACCTTTGTGCCCACAAAGATCTAAGTCCAGCCCACCATGATCCTTATCTACTTCCAATTTGCTTTGACCATTAGTTGTTCAGAGTCTTGTAGAGAGCTTAAACTTGTAATAAATCTTTACATGCATTTGAACTGCCTGGACTCCTGATTTCCTGCACTTGACATTAATCTGTGGGCACGAAGAGACTCAAAACTGATGATGTGCTTGATGCTTCCCTTGGGCTCTGCCTGATCATCTCCTACACTCTGCTTATATTTCTAGTAGAAGGCATGGCTAAAACTTTGGAACTAGTATTTCAGTTGCCCAAAAATGATGCTCTCTTTGCATTGATATGTTCCTGCTATTGCACTGGCCCAGCAATTAATTACTGCAGATATCAGCAGAAAATTGCTGTTAGTGTAATGGGCAGTAAGTTATAACTCTTTGAAATGAGTCATTGGAAGCACATGTAGTGTAGCAAAATGTATGAAACATCAGGTTTGCACTGAGGAGAATCCAGGATCATAGAATTTACTGAATATTCATCAATCAGTTATTTTTTCTCAGCTCAATAACCCCCCCCCCTCAAAATGCTGTTAATTTAGCGATAAAGTTAGGGTAGATATCAATGTATGCTACCGTGGCTGTCGGAGGAAAGGCAGAATTCAGATGAAACAAATATTTCTGAGCAGGCCCAGGATTACAATAAAGCCCCTGTCCTTGGCTCCCCTTTAAATATTTTCCTTTCCTATACTCTAATGAGAACCAGATGACATATACCTAATTTTTTTCCCTGCTTTTTGCTCTAGTAAAGCTAAGGTTTTGAAGGATGGACTGCAAATCTCCAGGTGACCACTAGAGATCAGCAAACTGTCAACATTTTCTGTGTTTCTCTACTGACATCTAGGGGTCAACATCCAGATTTTTGCAGCTCAGATCTAAGAGCTCTTGGATAAACCTGTCAAGGTTTATCGACTTAGCAAGAGACATTATTGTATTGTGTCAGTATTAAATGGCATTGTGCTGGAAAACTTCTTAAATTCTATTATAGTTAAAATGATGCAATTGTTAGGGGGACTATAACACCTTAAATGGGATCCTCACTTGTCTAAATTTTTGTGGAACTTAAACATTCCTAAATATAGGAGAAAATTTCTACTTCTTCACTTGAATTCCTTATCACCAACGTTACTGGATGGAAAGTGTAGGATAACTGTACATTTTTACTGTATCTTTCAGGAACTGAAAATAATAGGAAATATTTATTTTCTTTCACCAGGTTAACACATAGAATGGATAACACCTGCATCTAGAAGTAGGGGGGGGGTTGTATATTTATAGTGAAGAATGAATATCCTAAGCAGTGAGTTTGCTCTGATTGCCCTTTGTCATGTCCTAATTCAATATTTTAGGAATGATCTTTTGTGACTAGATTACAGCTCTTGAAAATCTAATTTAGAAAAACTTCAATTTAACAAATAACCTTTTACCAAACATTGGATGCAAAGGACAAATTTGCATCAGGACATTTTCCCAAAATGAATGCATTAAATCCTATTTGTAGTAGTACGGATGATTCAATTACAGATCATTATTTTTGTCAATTTCCATCATTTGCATACATATCTAAGTTGCCTAGAGAATCTGGAGAGCTAACAAGGCTTAAAAATACCACAGCATGAAAAGAAGAGTAATAAAATATATCAAGTCAGGAGGAAAACATTAGACCTCATATAATTAAAACAGACTCATACACTGCCCAGTATATTCATCGTTGGGATCATCCAGATCACAAAAAGGGGGTACTCTTCCTTAGAGCCGGTGCTATCACAGATAGGAGAATGATGGAAGATATTTGGAGCCGGGTGGCCCCAAATCCATAGCTACTCACTCTTGATCTACCTTCTTCTTCTTCTTCTTCTTCTGCCATATCCGTTATCGGACGTTGGTGATCATGTTGGCGATCCTGTTTTTATCAGCAGCCGCACAAAAAAGTGCTGCTGAGTTTTGTCCAAACCAGTCCCTTAGATTTTGAAGCCATGATGTTCTTCTTCTGCCTGGACCTCGTTTGCCTTCAATCTTTCCTTGGAGGATTAAATGGAGTATGCCGTATTTTTCTGGGTGTCGCATCACATGTCCGAAATATTCTAACTTTCGTTTTTTAATTGTTTTGATGATTTCCCTTGGCTTTCCCAGGCGGCTTATCACCTCCTCATTTCTGATTTTGTCAACCCAGCTTATACGTAACAGCCGCCTGTAAATCCACATTTCAAATGCTTCTAGTCTCTTCAGGTGGCCTTCTGTCAGAGACCAACTCTCTACTCCATAGAGCAGGATAGAAACAAATATAGCATCTGACAAGCCTGATTTTCAGTCTTAGGCTTATGTCTACCTAAGCCACCTAATCCCTATCTAGACCCCACAGCCTGCAGACATGTTAAAGAACCTCAATGGCATTATAAGGTTGAACTAAATAACTGGATATCAACTGCACTAATGAAAGCTAACCTGTGGCGCTGGATGATCTCCTTAGAGATGTTAAAGAGGAGTGAAGAAACAATAAAGGATCAGTATATAAATAATATAAAATGGCTTATAGTGAGCAAATTGTGTAAATTCAGATTTAATGGACACTTGAGATAAAAGGGTGCCCTCCCCACCTTTGTAGAAAATGACCAGGCTGAATCCGAGAGCAGGGTCAAGCATGTCATTAGTTTGGAGTTGCTACACTCCCACAAGAGACCTAATCTAGCACCATTTTGACTTGACCATTAATAGACCAGATTCTTGTGTACAGGTAACATGAAATAAACTTGTAGCGCTTTTGACCTCTATCCTGGCTCCTGGTTTCTTGCACCTTCTCCCCAAAATAGTCTTTTAAGCAGAGATTTTACCAAACAGCCGTTCTGTTTCCTTCTTACGATTAGCCTGGCAGCTTCTCCAGAATCTATAGCTTCCTTAGGTTGATGGGGGAAGCTATAGCCAGCAATCCTACTACACTAATGTTCACTCTTGCATTTAATTTCTTTACCTATAATAGAATACTTGATCCCTAATCTTCCTCTGATGAGCATTTTCCTTTGTCCATGAGCTGTCAAGATGTCTCCATCTCACCAGCATGTTCTTCAGAAAATGAACATGGAGATACTGGATCCTATGATTTATACCCCACCTTTCTGTAGAAGCCTAAGGTAGTGCATACAACCTTCTCTTTTCCAATTTCCTATCACAATAATTGTGACTGTTTTAAATTAATTTTACATCTTTTTTGTTGACTAGGACAATGTACACCTACAGACCTATAGAGGTCTTTTTCTGTTGCTATGAAATAGTGCTAGTTAGAATAATGTTTGTCAACCTCAGCAACTTTAAAATGTGTGGATTTCAACTCCCAGAATTCTCCAGCCAACATGTACATCTTAAATTTGCTGAGGTTGAGAAACTCTGATTTAGAGAACTGGATGAAAAAAGACCAATACTTCAACATGCCTTTTCTGAACAAGATCAAAAGATGAAAAAAAATAAGAGGAAATTGATTGCTAACTTAGTTGTGCTGAATAAGAAAGCAATAATTTACATAGATCTGAAAACAGTTTGAATGATTTAAACAAACTCTTTATCTTGAGGAACTTTAATATTGTTTTTGTTCCCAGGCAGAGAGAAGAGAGAAAGAGAGAGAGAGAGAGAGACAGACAGACAGACATATTTTTACACATGTATGAAAATTATAAATGCATCTTTAATCCATGTATTGGTTTAATGCAGGGGTGTCAAACTCACGTCACGTGACGTGTTGCGACGTATCATGACTTTTTTTCCATTGCCAGCAATGGGGTGGGTGTGGTTTCACCATGACGCATCCAGCATCATGGTGGGCGGGCTGGCAATTTGACACCCCTGGTTTAATGGATTAATGGATTAAATGTTAATGGATTAAATGTTACAAGTTCATTAATTATATCAGCTTTTCTCAACTGATGTTTTCCAGATAATTACATAATTTGGTGAAAATATTAGGAAACAGATATTCATTAAAATGTGACAAGGGAATGATATCATGGTAATATGATTTTTTTTCATTTTCAAATTCACTAAAAAGGACTTTCCCCATGATTGTAAGACTATGGTAGCTATAATGATGTCAGGGTCATAGAAAAGGAATAGCTGCTTATATTCCCACAGAAACAACTAAAGAAATAGAACCACACATTGAAAATAATAAACCAGATCCACACCTTATACTAAACAAATTATGGTTTGTTTCACTGTGCCAATAAATAAACCACAATGGTTTATGCAAAGTGCCAAAGTGAATGCCAAACAAAACACACTAAAGCTTGCCATGTTACATAATTATACCCAATTATGATCCATTCAGTAAATAAAGATTAAACAAACTATGGCTTCCTCAATTTGAACTCACCTGTGTGACTACAGAAAAGCTGAACATTCAAAGACTAATGTTATTAAGGACTTTTCCCAATTTAATACACTCCTAAATTGCTAGGATTTAAAGTTGTAAATTTCCTAGGGAATCTTAGTTTGGGAAAGAGTAGCTTTGAGAAACAGACCAGTGTTTCTCAAAATCAGCAGCTCCCAGAATTAAGATTAAGATTCAACTCCCAGAATTCCCCAGTTGCTGAGGTTTGGAGAAACACTACCACAGAGAGTTAGGACTGAGTGTGCTGTATGACTGAGGAGCAAAAACAAGGGGATCATAACTGTGGGAACAATCCAGAGAAAGAAATATTTTTGGGAATATTAAAAAGACAGAATATATTTCCCCAAAGGATTTTAAAGGCAGAAACCAACCCCCCCAACTCTCTCTGTCCCAAACAGAAACCAGGTCTGCAGAAATGCAGATGTGATAATCTTGTCAGAAAGACTGGAGTCAGGAAGCTGGGATTAGAAAGAAAGATCCCTAGAAGCACCAATCCCTCACACCAAAAAATCCAACAGTCATCAGCCACAGCCCCAGGGAAGCAGAATATGACCTTTGGGAGATAATAGGATTAACCCACCACCATCAGAATACCAGGAAGGCACACTCAGACTCAGGTCAAAGTTCATGCCACAGGAACAACTCCAAACAAAAGCCCAAGAAGGTATAAAAACCCGCTCCCTACTAAATGTGGTCTCTTTCTTTTTTTCCCCCCAGAGCCATCTTTCTGTC
Organism: Azemiops feae; assembly: GCA_023970755.1. Lineage (NCBI taxonomy): Eukaryota > Metazoa > Chordata > Lepidosauria > Squamata > Viperidae > Azemiops > Azemiops feae. Next base: position 790,167 of record JALGBA010000759.1, read on the forward strand.
TGGCTCTCCTCTTCAATAAACTACAACCTTCTTTCTAAAGCAGTCTCCATGTTTGTTTATTTTCAGCTTGGACTGGACCCTGATGAATATATTTCCTTCAACATAACGTTCCTGGACAAAAGCCAATGAAGTCATGACGCATGTGAAGCTACAGATATTCCTTGAATAATGATCGTAATTGAGCCTTGCCATTTTGGTCATAAATCATGAAAGTCATAAAGCTGGTCATCACACGGTGACGCACAATTTGACAACTTTTTTGCAGTGGTCATTTAGTGAATGTGCCAGTCATAAGCAAAAGCCATGGTTGTTAAATGAATGCTGCATTATTTGCTATGGGATGTTTTTGCTGGAAACCGGAAGAAAATGTAACTGTGTGTTGGGGGGGGGGGGCAGGAATCAGAACTTCAAATCTAGGTAGCAGGTCTTTTTTGGGGGGGTCCATTGAACAGTTGCTAAGTGACTGGTCATAACCTGTGTTTGCTGCCCCCGCATAAATCCACAGAGAGACATATGAAATGGAATATTTGAAAACCCAGTAGAAATAATATATTTTATTGAAGACATCTGTTGTTATAGTTACATGATGATATAAATATATAGATATTATTGAAGGTTCAAAGTTGTATATGACATATTGTCAGCAGGATTGTTTTTAAAGGAAAACGGAAGCCTGGAGCAGATTTCTCCAGCACAGCATGTGAGGGAATGTACAGTACACAGTTGTCGGGGATAGCTGCATAGGCATTCTTTTTATATGTCAGCAAATTTCAACATACCCCACTTGAATGTGCCCCACCTTCCAGCAGGAAGTCAGAACCAATCAGCATGCAGGACGTGCATCTCCGCACAACATGCAGTCGAGATTCGGGAGGTGTTTGTGTCGGCCTGCCTCCAGCCCTCTGCAATCTCTGCTTATCCATCAACCCTTTCGCAGTGTAGGGATGCAGCAACAGCTATGAGCAGTTGTGAAACTCTAAATCACCCTTAGGTCCTACAGCAGGGGTCTCCAACCCCTCAGCCATGGCCCACTACTGGACTGTGGCCTGTTTGTAACAGGGCCGCACGAGCGATGGGCAAGCGTGCATGAAGCTCCACTTGCATGAGCAGTGGGCCTTTATGCTTGCACATGAAGCTCCATTTGCATGAACAGAAGGCACTTGAGTGGAGGGAGCTTGTGCTCACGCGTGAAGCACCACTCGCATGAGCGCTCACATGCGAAGCTTCATTCGCGTGAATGGAGCTTCTTGTGTGGGCACTGTCCATTCACCCAAGTAGAACTTTACGTGCGAGCCCAAGAGCCCTCTAATCAAGCGCCCTCCACTTGCAAGCGCAAGCACCTTCCGCTCACACATGAAGCTCCATTCAGGGGAGGGGAGGGTGCACGCACCTCCGCTTGGACCAATGGAGTTGTGCACATTCACCTGCCACTCACATGCCACCCCCCCCATACCAGGCTGTCAAGGTGGAAAGGTTGGGGACCACTGTCCTACAGGAAATGCTTAAAAGACCTAGATATGTTTAGCTTGCAGAACAGAAGGTTGAGTGAGGGTATGTCTAGTTTAATGAAGAGAAGGACGAGGGGGGGCATGATAGCAGTTTTCCAATATCTCAGTGGCTGCCACAAAGAAGAGGGAGTCAAGCTATTTTCCAAAGCGCCTGAGGGCAGGACAAGAAGCAACGGATGGAAACTAATCAAGGAGAGAAGCAACCTAGAACTAAGGAGAAACTTCCTGACTGTTAGAACAATTAACCAGTGGAACAACCTGCCTCCAGAAGCGGTGAATGCTCCAACACTGGAAGTTTTTAAGAAGAGACTGGACAGCCATTTGTCTGAAATGGTATAGGGTTTCCTGCCTGAGCAGGGGTTGGACTAGAAGACTTCCAAGGTCCCTTCCACTTTTATTTTATTATTATATATTATTATTATTATTATTATTATTATTATTATTATTATTATTATATTATTATTATTATTATTATTATATTATTATTATATTATATTATTATTATTATTAATCATCATCATCATCATCATCACTCATCATCATCATCATCATCATCATCATCATCATCATAATCATTATCTTTTATTCATTAAACATGAACCTCAGTCAACTGAACATTCAATTGGCTGGTGCTGATGGTTGACACGGGGTTGCTACCAGCATCCTAGGTGTCAACCAGGTACCTTCTTAAAATATAAGATGTTCCAAAGTTATTATTATATTGTTATTATTTTATTATTATTATTATTATTATTATTATTATTATTATTATTTAATTATTATTATTATTATTATTATTATTATTATTATTATTATTATTATTATTATTATTATTATTATTATTATTATTGTTGTTGTTGTTGTTGTTGTTGTTGTTGTTGTTGTTGTTGTTGTTGTTGTTGTTGTTGTTATCTTAAAATATCTGAAGGGCATCAGGTTGTAGAGGGTTTGCACATATTCTCACATGCTCCCAAGAGTAAGAATGGAACCAACAGGATGAAACTTCAAGGTTGCAGATATAGAATGAATATGAGGAAGAACCTCTTGACAATAAGAGCGGTCAGCCAGTGCAATAGGTTACCATGTAGAGTGGTTTCTTCTCTTTTACTGAAGGTGTCAAACAAAGGCAGGATCATGATGGCTTAATGAAACTTGCGGTGTGCATGGGATTGGGCCTGGTGACCTCTGAGGTCCCTTCAACTCTATGATTCTATAGAACATTACAAAAAACTTCTCATGTAATCATAACAACAGATGTCTTTGTTTCTTTGCAAAATATAGAGCCCCATTTCTTTTTATAGCAAGGAGTTTGTACTGTGTGTATAAAAATCAAGCAATAAAGAGCAAATAGGAGGGGGGAGGGGTGCACGACAAGAGTCCTAGTGTGCTAAGCCCCAACTTGCCAGAGGTAAGCCTCTCGTGCTTGAAAGTATAAAGAAGATGGAAAATTCTGCTCGTTCATAATGGATTGTTTGACTTAAAACCAATCTCAATTTGTCTTGAAGAGACTTGCCTCAATGAACAAAAACATCTGGATTTTGCAAGATGAAAAGATGCATTATTTGAAAGGCAGAACCACATTTAAATGCCCGTGGAACTGGATCATCTCATATTCAGGGCATCAAATTCAGTACTGTTATTTGGGTGACTCAGGCCCAGCAATGGTGAAATGTTTATGCTGTGTTTTAGCCTCCTGCTCAGTTTTTACTGTGTCATTGCCAAAACAATGTGGAAGAAAAAGTAGAATTGAATCTGGCTGCCATCCACCCTAATCAAGTCAGTCAATCACACGATTCTATCACTATAATTAATCTAATGTGGGCGTTAATGCTATACTTTTCAGGATATAAGAACTCATCTTTATTTTATCAAGGATTACCGGATTCCAACTGTAAAAATAATAAAAACTAACACTAAATACCAGTCAAAAGGTGTGAAAAGTCATTACTTTTGTTTGCAGACAAAATATTTGCATCCCAAATCTTATTGCTCATTTTTTACCAAGAACATTTGTGATGGCCAGCTGTGAAACTGATGTGTCAAATGCTAGGGCAGAAAGAAGATTCTTCTGGTGATTGAACACTGCTCCTTAGATGTTGAGGTGAAAGCTACAGCAGATGGGACAATACTGTAGAGGGGGAGAAGTTAGTCACATACATATGGGTTGGAATTTCCAGACTTCTTTTGGATTTGGGAAGAAGATGAAAGTTTTAATAGTTTTTTAAAAATATTAAGATGATTTAAGGAACCTATAGTAGCCATTTTCAGTAGAACTGGCCAAAGTGGGCTCTTTAAACTATGGGTTTCAGGTGAGGAGATGGTTCCTTATGCCCCAAATTTGGAGTAATTCTGACTCTCTCTGTACATTTTGGAGATGGGATCATGTACGTTGGTCAGGGCTACCAGATCTGGGTTGCAAAAGTCAAAATGACACTTGGATGGAATTAAAGACTTAGGACTTTCCAATTGCTGCCATCTAGGGATCATCTGGAGTTTGAAAGCCCAGACATGATAACCCTGGTACTGGGTTATTGGCTCACCTCAACATCCTCATGTATACTACTTCTGCCTCTTTAGATATGTGACTGCATATTAGTTCATCCTACCATATGGTAGGATGGTAGGATGAGCTAACTTCCATGCTGTCCAGCCTAGTCTCCCTCTGCCCCTTGATTCTGTGATCTTGGCTTGTTGAGGAACAAAGTCTACAGGACTATTAACACTTAGATTTCAGTAAGGCATTTGATAAAGTAGACCACAACCTACTCCTTGGTAAGCTAGAAAAAAAATGGAATAGACAACATCACCACAAGATGGATCTGTAGCTGGCTGGCAAACTGTACTCAACGAGTAGTCCTCAATGGAACTACATCCGCATGGAGAGAAGTAAGCAGTGGGGTACTACAAAGTTCCATCTTAGGCCCAGTACTCTTCAATATCTTCATCAATGAAGGAATTGAAGGGGAACTCATCAAATTTGCAGATGACACCAAACTTGTAGGAGTAGCCAACACCCCAGAAGACAAACTCAGGATCCAAAAAGATCTCGACAAACTTTAACAATGGGCCTATCCAACAAAATGAGTTTCAATTTAGGCAGGAAAAAAAATCAAAAGTACAAGTACAGATTGGGCGAGACCAGGCTTAAAATCAGTAACTGTGAGAGGGACCTTGGAGTCCTAGTGGACAATCACTTGACTATGAGCCAGCATTGTGCAGCAGCAGCCAAAAAACCTAATACAATCCTGGGTTGTATAAACAGAGGCCTAGAATCAAGATCACGCAAAGTATTAGTATCGCTTTATAAAACCCTAGTAAGACCACACCTGGAATACTGCAGCCAATTTTGGTCACCATAACACAAAAAAGATGTTGAGAGTTTGGAAAAAAATCAGAGAAGAGAAGAACTAAGATGATTAAAGGCCTGGAGACTAAAATATATGAAGAACGGCTGCAGGACTTGGCTAGTCTAAAGAAAAGAAGAAAAGAAGAAATAGGGGTGACATGATAGGGGTATTCCAGTATTTGAGGGGCTGCCACCAAGAAAAGGGGATCACGTTATTCTCCAAAGCACCAAAGGGCAAGACAAGAAACAATGGTTGGAAACTGATCAAAGAGAGAAGCAACCTGGAATTAAGGAGAAATTTCCTAACAGTGAAGGCAATTAACCAGTGGAATAGCTTGCCTCCAGAAATTGTGGGCACTCCATCACGAGATTTTTAAGAAGAGACTGGACAGTCACTTGTCTGATATGGTATAGGTTCTCCTGCTTGAGCAGGGGGCTGGAATAGAAGACCTCCAAGGTCCCTTCCAGCTCTATTCTATTCATTGCCCCCAAAGAGAGCATGTATTCTCATGCTGCTAGTTCTGTTTGTGTTTAAGAAAATAACACAATTCCTCTCCCCGCCCCACACCATTCAACCTTGGCATGGTTTGCAGTTGAGGGGGTGGTATATTTGTGTAATTCTCTGCATTTTCAATTAATTGGGATTTGGAGATGACTGAACCTGTCCAATTGCACAATTTAGCTCTAGCTATCTAGCTCCTTTTCTTCCTGGAGCAGATACCTAAATTGCTGTTCTGTTTAAGTTACATCCATGGAGTATTAGAAGAACAGCTCAAGGGAGGAGGAACTTGACAAACCTCTCTGCCTGTCGCTCAAGGTTGCTGGTAAGAGCTGCTAAAGTTCTCCATGTTATCCCTTCCTGTGGTTTTAGTACTCATAACAATCAGGTTTTAAAATTGAAAGAGCATTTATCTGTCAGTTACCAGAAAGGTCTGGATACGAACTTTGTTCCATGTTAAGCTAGAAGAGGTGGTATAATCTTAAGCAGAAATACCTCCACCAGTAAATATTGTCAAATTAAAATGCTTAGCATTTGCCCTTAGGAGTTTACAGAGTGTGCTCTAAACCAGGGGTCCCCAACCCCCGGTCCATGAACTGGTACCGGGCTGCGGCATGCCAGCAACCGGTCCGCGCAAACAAGCAAAGCCACATCTGCAGGATGCAGGCAGCGCACAAAACCACACCCCCTCCGGTCCGCAGAAAAACCTCTCTCCACATAACCGGTCCCAGGTGCCCAAAAGGTTGGGGACCTCTGCTCTAAACATCCCTTTGTCCCAAGTCCTAAAAATGTGTAGGACACTTTGCAGAATAGGAAGGGTTCATTTGATTAGGACTAGCTAATGTATCTTTCTCACAAGGAAACTGAGATGTTTTCTTCTCTGCTTTCCTTTTGGTGGCTATACCACCTTAGCAGAATAAGCATATCAACTTGGGTGGGGGAAATATATTTGGAATTAAGCCCCCAGTGGACAAAGCTCAAGGGTGTGAGAGGGTCCAAATAGTCAAGATGGCAGGTTCAATTGCATAGTCATGAGTCCATTTTTACTTTTTTGGTGCTTTTTCTATGCCTTTTCTGCATCCATGTCTATTATCTTCTCCTTCTTTCATGAGAGTGAATAGAATAGAATAGAATAGAATAGAATAGAATAGAATAGAATAGAATAGAATAGAATAGAATAGAATAGAGTAGAGTAGAGTAGAGTAGAGTAGAGTAGAGTAGAGTAGAGTAGAGTAGAGTAGAGTAGAGTAGAGTAGAACAGAACAGAACAGAACAGAACAGAATAACAGAGTTGGAAAGGACCTTGGAGGTCTTCTAGTCCAATCCTAATCCAATCTCTTCTTAAAAACTTCCAGTGTTGGAGACCCACAACTTCTGGAGGCAAGTTGTTCCACTGATTAATTGTTCTAACTGTCAGGAAATTTCTTCTTAGTTCTAGGTTGCTTCTCTCCTTGATTAGTTTCCATCCGTTGCTTCTTGTCCTGCCTTCAGGTGCTTTGGAGAATAGCTTGACTCCCTCTTCTTTGTGGCAGCCCCTGAGATATTGGAACATTTTTATCATGTCACCCCTCGTCCTTCTCTTCATTAAACTAGACATACCCAATTCCAGCAACCGTTCCTTATATGTTTTAGCCTCCAGTCCCTTAATCATCTTTGTTGCTCTTCTCTGTACTCTTTCTCGAGTTCTCAACATCTTTTTTACATCATGGATGCAGTATTCCAAGTGTGGCCTTACCAAGGCATTATAAAGTGGTATTAACTCTTCACGTGATCTTGATTCTATCTTGATTCTAAGTTATGGGACTTCCTTTCAGAGAGCCATATGTGGGATTTTATTGTGACTTGTTGAGCTTGCAGGGCTCTCCCTATGCTGCTGGAATTCTCAGGTGGACCTATAATTTATCTGTGTCTACCTGTCCTGGCCCCAGATTTGTTTGCTCTTATTACTCAGAGACTTGGATTTTCAGCGTCTTATCTTTTTATCCCTTCTGAAACACACCTCTGTTTCTAAGGCCCTTCAGCCCTTAATCTGCTTGCTCTCTGTTCAGTCTTGTCTGGGGACTTTGGGCCTGGCAATTGAAATCACAGTTCCTGTCGAGGCCTAATGTCAGTGGTGGGATTCAGATAGGTGAACAACCAGTTCTCTGCGTGGATGCCGCTTCCGGAAGTCCATTCTGGGCCTGGGCAACAAAAAATTAGCTACCGGTTCTGCCGAAGTGGTGCGAACCGGCTGAATCCCACCACTGCCTTATCTGCTTAATACAGGTAGCCTTTGACTTACAATCACAACTGAGCCCAAAATTTCTGCTGCTAGGTGAGACAGTTGTTAAGAGTTTTGTCCCATTTTACAACCGTTCACACCACAGCTGTTAAGTGACTCACTGCAATTGTTAAGTTAGTAACACGGTTGTTAAGTGAAGCTGGCTTCTCCATTGACTTTGTCAAAAGGTCACAAAAAGTGATCACGTCACCTTGGGACACTGCAACCGTCAAAAATATGAGTTAAGTGTCTGAATTTTGATCATGTGACCCTGGGGATGCTGCTGTGGTTCTAAGTCAGTGGTGGCGAACCTATGGCACGGGTGCCAGAGATGGCACTCAGAGCCCTCTCTGTGGGCACGCGTGCCGTCACCCCAGTCCTAGGCCTTCAGCTGGGTTTTATAAAATCTTTTCGCTTTAGGCATACCCCGCCGTGTGCAAAAAAAAAAAAAGGTTCAATCAGTCAATTTCAACTTCTCGTGGGGAAAAAAAAGATCTTGCAAAGTTGGAATTGATTGATTGAACTTTTTAGTCCCACCCAGTCTGCCGTTACCACCGCAGCCACGCCCACCGAATGGGCCCCGCCCTCCCAATTGGCCACACCCACCCAATGGGCCACACCCACCCAATGGGCCACGCCCACCCGGCACCCGACGATACATATGTAGGTTTTGGGTTGCAGTTTGGGCAACCCAAACTGCAAGGTTCGCCATGACTGTTCTAAGTGCTGTTAGAAGCCCTTTTTTCAGTGCTGTTGTAACTTGGAACGGTCACTAAACGAACTGTTGTAAGTTGAGGACTACCTTTATGTGGCCTTCCAATCCGATGCTTAGATCATCAACATGTATTATCAAGAGGAGCAGAGAGAAGGACTACCTCAAAGACGTGGAGAAACAATCTATTAATCTCTGCATTTCGACTCCTGAGAAATTACTTGGGGAGCAGATATTTTATTTCTCTTTCCTGATGGATAGCCATGTTAACCTTCGCAGCACAAGCAATAGAAAACCTTAGAGATTCCTAGGATCATTTTAAAACATCAGAGAAAAGCAAGACGACACCACTCACAAGAAAGAAAGGGAGGGAACCTTCCGGGTACATTAAAACAAAGGCGTTACAGATTCCAAAAACTATAACAATCTTGCTCCAGGGAGTTTCTTTCAATCTGGTATTTGCAACCCCTTCATCAGAGTCTCTGTTTGCATAAGATGCTTATCTATACTTAATTGAAGCCTGGTTTATCCCAAGAACCCAATTTTCCGGGTGTGCATGACACAATAAAATGTTGCCTAACAATGACATGCTAGGCTAAAATATTGTTGGCTAGTTTGTAGTCCGATATGTTTTACAAACACAGCAGCATGGTTTGATTTATATTTATTGTGCTAAGTAATGGTTTCTTTAATCCTGGTTTCTAAAGTAACTCAGATTTATGCACAAAGCCAAACCTAAAAAGTTGTAACATGTTATGTGAACCAAATCCAAGCCTAGGTCAATAGGGACGGAGAGAACTGATAGCAGAGTAGATATATGTCAGGAGGAGGAGCAAATTCAAGCAAAAATGAAGAGATTGTGGAATTTTTTTTTTGTCAGTGTCAATGTGCATCAATGAAGCACAGCAAATCCTTCCAAGGAAATATTGATGAGAGCATTTTCTGGCGTCTATTGGCTCTTGAGAATCCATTGAGTCAAACTTGATTCCCGGTGATGTCATGGAGATAGCCATGCAATTGTTTTAGTAAAAAATTAAAGGCAAAGGTTTCTCCTATTCAGTTGTGTCTGACTCTAGGGGGTGGTGCATATCGCTCTTTCTTAGCCAAGGGAGGCAGCATTGTCCGAAGACATTTTCTGTGGTCATACGGCCAGCATGACTATGCACCGAGGAACACGGAATGCTGTTACCTTCCCAGCGAAGTGGTACCTATTTATCTACTCGCATTTGCATGAACTGCTAGGTGGGCAAGGAGCTGGGGCAAGTACCGGGAACTCACCCCATTGTGAAGCACTCAGGCTGTCAGCTTTTCAGCACTTTAACAGCTGAGCTATTGTGCACCCTCCCCAGTGACAAATTAGTTTGCCATTTTTGTCTTCCAGGCTGTTCTAGTTCTTAGCACTCAAGCATGATCCAGTTTTGTTTTTTCTAGATTAGCCACTATGGTACCCAAACTCATTCCTGCAATTCAGTTTCTGATACTGTTCTAATTATCACTTTGAACACAGTGAGTTGAATATGTACTGTGCATATACAGGAAGTCCTTGACTTACAACCACAATTGAGCCCAAAATTCCCTGTTACGGGCTTTCTTGCCACAGTTTTTGAGTGAATCACGAGTTGTTAAGTTAGTAACATGGTTGTTAAGTGAATCTGGCTTCCCTGTTGACTTTGCTTGTCAGAAGGTCGCATAAGGTGATCACATGGCTCCAGGACACTGCAACCGTCATAAATATGAACCAGTTGCCAAGCATCTGAATTCTGATCAAATGACCACAGGAATGCTGCAACGGTTGTAAGTGTGAAAAATAGTCATAAGTCACTTTTCCCCCCCAGTGCCATTGTAACTTTGAATGGTCACTAAATGAACTGTTGTAAGTCAAGAACTACTTGTACAATAGACACATAGGATAGTCGGGGGGGGGGGGAAAGAGGGGGAAATTTTAAGTTTTCCCCAGTAAGTAGGCATACTGAAATCAACAAATAGAGATGTGCTAGAATAAAGATGTTATTCTAGATCAGACATGTCAAACTCGCGACGTCATGTGACGTCGTGCAATGTATCGGAGCTTTTTCTCCATTGCCGGCAATGGGGTGGGCGCAGTTTCCCAGTGACGCATCCGGCCCATGGGCCAGCAGTTTGACACCCCTGTTCTAGATCTTGGAGAAAACAATTCCTGATCCTACATCTGGCTTGCCATGTGTAGGGGAAAATCTCTTGTTTATGTAATCCCAGCCAGGGTCAAGGGCTTGCCAGTCCTTGGCAAACCTTTAGCATTGGCTCCTGTGCTGTGTTTCCCCCCCCCCACACACACACACACGGTACTGCTCTCCAAGTTCCTTCTTAGAAGCTGCCCCCATCCCTTCTGCTCCACTGATTCTCTGTGCGAGTGAACGATGCAGACAGCTATGTCAGCAATTGAATGAACACAGGTGGCACAATGTTCCATTTGTCCTCCCCCACCCGCAATAGGCAACACCTGCTGCAATTTCCTTTGTAGTTAGACCTCCGTGACAGCTGGTCTCATCACAGTTTCACTCTGTAGAGGAGAGTTGCCTGGAATGCAGCTGAAGCTAAATGGGATGCATCTGTCAAAGGGCTTGATGAAGTCACCTTCATCTCCCAGCCAAAAGCAAGGGAAAGTTGTAGAGTAAATGGAGGAGTCTTTTGCAGGTAATGGCTGAGGGATGGGAACTACCGATGTGCACAGTTTGGGCTGGATTTGCTGAATGCATTGAATGGGAAACAAGCCACCCAGATTACAGCCTCCAGTGCTATGGAATCTCAATTTGGGTGGTTAGGGTATAAGACTCAGTGAGTCATGTAAACTTAGAAAAGGGGATTAATTAAATTGTGCTTTGATTCACCATCTGTGCGCTATGTGAACCCACCCAATGCTTTTCTTCAGAGCTTCAGCTCCATGAAGGTAGAACAGATGTTATGTGTTTATTTGTACCCTAATTTTATTGTTTATAATCCCTTTCCCCAAAACAATAACAACCCTGTAAGGTAAGTTGAGTTGAGAGACTGTGACTGGCCCAAATTCATCCAGCCAGATTTCATGCCTAAGGCAGGACTAGAATTCTCAGTCTCCTGGTGATTGACCCAAAGTTGAGGGATCCTTGGTGCTCTCTGAGCTTGCTTGTTTTCTTGCAGACGGTCTCTTGCAGACTCAAAGTTATCCAGCCAGCTTTCATACCTAAGGCAGGACTAGAACTCTCAGTCTCCTGGTAATTCACCCAAAGTTACCCAACCAGATTTCATACCTAAGGCAGGACTAGAACTCTCAGTCTCCTAGTTTCTTACCTGGTGCCTTAATCTCCAGACCAAACTGGCTTTACCTACATACTTTTATGTATACCATATGTATTGATTTATTCCATATATATGGATTTGTTTATCAGCCTCTGATTTTTTTTTTAATTAGCCAGAACCATCTGTGTGGGCTCTGCATATTTCTCAAGTACTATTTAGCAGTATTAAGTAAGTTGATCTGCAGTAAGATGGGACAATATAAAAAAAAATTCTAAAGGATTAGAATAATTATTCCAAATTGCATTATATATATAAAAAGAGTAAAAACCAGCTGTTGAGACAAGTTTTAGAGGTGCTTTTGGAGAGACTGGGGGGGGGGGAACCCTCATTTTACTGTTGCCAAATCATGCCTGCATGGGGGAATTCACTGAACAGCCAAGAGACTGGAGTTAAGGAGTAGACCTCACCCACAATGGCCAAACAAGCATTTCAGGAAGATTTAATTCTGCTTTCATACCTATGGCTGTATAACTGAGGTTGAATCACCCATACCACCCACAATTGAAAAGCAAATAGAAAAATGACACTTTTATGTAGCTCTAAGATTACACCTTGACTGGCTTCACACATCATACAAAGTCTTGGTTTGTGGAAGATGTCACATTGTTCGAGCTAAGCAGTATGAGTTGGTTTGGTGGTTTTTTTTTGTTTTTTGTTTTGCTTACTGTGTGGTATGAATACAATTGTGGTTTTCAGTAAAACATGTAGGCTTAGTGTGATGTGTGAACCCAGACTCTCCTATGGGGTTCCACTGTTACAAAATCAATCCATTAGAAAGTCTACATCACAGAGTTTCTGGTGGCCACAGAGTCTTCAGTAACATCCTGGAAAGATCAATCCTGAAAGGAATTTTATTGTGATAACAACAGAAATTTTATTCCAATTGGGCCTTAAGGTTGAAGCTTCTGTTAAACCTCTTTATTCTAAAGCCATCCATATGGCTTTGTAAGGTAACTCAATCTGAATAAAGGAGTATAAGAAAACTCCTTTCCTTATAGCATTCTTGGAGACTGCAATTTCCCCCCCCCCCGAGAATCTTCTGACAACTGAACTAATTCAGGTCATTAAATTTCTGGTCCTTTAATATTTCATTATTGGTTCCCCGTGTAAAATCATCTTCATTATTCTGTGTAGATGAAGGTTCATTTCCCAACATTGAACTCCAATATTTTTGAGCTTCTACATTGCAGAGTGCGAGTCGTATGAAATTTTAAAAGTGATACCAGCAAATCATTTTTCTTGACAATGTCACACATATCTTGAAACAGTGTGGGGCTTTCTTCCTGTGGAGTTTTAAACAATGTTTGCTTCAGCCAGAAGGTATCACAGTGCAATGGTGCTTGGAAAGAATGCGAGTCCAGCCAAGCCATTACTACTGCTTGTGAGTCTGATGTTTTTGCACAGTTTGCTTTTCCATTCGGTTTTAAAGGATCCAATATTTACACGTCTCTTTTCATCACTTGGAATGTCAGCTCTGTAGCTTTATTATGCTTTCCCCAACTGTTTCTAAGGAAACCTCTTCCTTGTGCCACTGCAGGTCTCTCTCCTTTAATTAAAGTACACCATCTGTTGAAATCAAAGCCAGGCTTATTAAAAAAAAAACATTGATGATGATGATGATTAATTACCTTTTCAAAATCGCAATGTACTGTTCTTGCTCCCCGTTCTCTAAAAAATATTAACAATGAAAGATATTATCCACATCAGAATTAAGTTGAATTGTCTGGAAGAAAAATCATTCAAGTTCCGTTAACCAAGAATTCCATGTCTCAGTGTAGAGTCTGAACATTAAGATTCAAATATTCACATTCTTGCTTCTCATTGAGTGTGATTGTCATCCCTTTTCTAATTCTCTGACTAGTTGTGACATGTAGCTTCTATTGAGATATTAGACAGAACACCCATGATCTCAATGGTCATTGATCTGTCTCAAAAAGTTCATATTTTTTAAGCAAATACTTTTGTGGTGGCTTTATAACCAAGTCCCTTTCATTCTCCTCCAAATAGTTTCCACATTCTCTTTCATTACCTTCACTTTCCCTGTTGCGAGGTTAATCTTTCCTAGGCTGCATTAATAGGGCGATAGAATCAAGATCATTTGAAGTGTTAATACCACTTTAAAATGCCTTGGAAGATTGCATCCAATTTTGGTTGCCACAATATAAAAAAGATGTTGAGACTCTAGAAAGAGTGCAGAGAAGAGCAACAAAGATGATTAGGGGACTGGAGGCTAAAACATATGAAGGACAGTTGCAGGAATTGGTATGTTTAGTTTAATGAAAAGAAGGACTTGAGGTGACATGATAGTAGTGTTCCAATATCTAAGGGGCTGCCGCAAAGAAGAGGCATCCAAAGCACCTGAAGGCAGGACAAGAAGCAACGGATGGAAACTAATCAAGGAGAGAAGCAACCTAGAACTAAGAAGAAATTTCCTGACAGCAAGAACAATCAACCAGTTGAATGGCTTGCCTTCAGAAGTTGTGGGTGCTCCATTATTGGAGGCTTTTAAGAAGAGATTGGACAACTATTTATCTGAAATGGTATAGGATTTCCTGCCTGAGCAGGGGATTGAACTAGAAGACCTCCAAGTTCCCTTCCAACTCTGTTATTCTATTATTTTGTCTTTTCTAATATATCTAATGTATCTTGAAATAGAAGTTGAGCTTTCTCTTACTGTTCCATTTTCACTCTAGGTTTCTGTTCCTTCCATGTCTATTTTCTCCCAAGACTCACTTTTGACACAAATAATGTCTCAAGCTAAGAACTTCCCATCACAGTGGCATTTTTTCACTAATGCTTTCTCTGTTTCATTATATTCAGTGAAATCAATTGTATACTTTCATTCATTTTTTTCGGCATGCAAGCGTGAAAAGGCTTTTGCTTAAACCATGTATCTGAAGCACCCAATCCCTTTCCTAAATAGGTGGTCACCAAAGATTTACTATCATTACTCTTCATGGGTCTCCAAAAAAAGACCAACCACTTTTTCTTATTCCATTTTCACCCATTCACTTATGTCACAGAACAGGGGTAATTTCCCTTCTAAAACCCTGGTTCTTCCATGATCACCATTAACCTGAACATAGTAGACATGTATCACAAATTTATTTAAACTTGTTTATGTATAGTCAGAAACACACATACAGGGACACACATTTAATCTTGTATAACCACAAAGGTGGATTTTGAAACCAAAATAAATAATAAAACAAGACAGAATTATTATATAATTTTCAAGCCCCCTCCGTTCTCTGTCTCCTCTCCAGACATGCTTTACTGCTGAATCCCCCAACTACTGATCAATTGGCAAAATAAATAATCTGACAATAACAATATAAGGAGAACATTCCGGTAAATGTTTTTTTTATCTGATTAAAATTAAAATCAGGTAAATATTTTATTAAACAAGTTGGTACTTCATGCAATAATTGCTGTATTCTTTGGAACATAAATCAAATGCTAATCTAATAATACTTTCATAGATTTGCTTTGGCTAGAAGGCAGTCTGGGCTTAATTTTGCAAGAAGTTTATTCAATTAACTATTAGGTGACAAGACTATGAAAAAGCAGTAGATATTGTAGATGTGGAAGGGAGAGCTAATTCAGTGTAGTGGTTAAGGGATCAGGCTAGAAACCAGGAAACTGTGAATTCTAGTCCCACAGAGCTGTGTGGGTGACTTTGGGCCAGACTACTGAGTCTCAGCTCTAGGAAGGAGGCAATGGCAAACCACTTCTGACATATTGCCAAGAAAATTGCATGGTCTTGTCCAGACAGTTGCCAGAAGTCAACACTCTCAGAGAGAGTGACTGGCCCAAGTCACCCAGTTGGCTTTGTGCCTAAGGCAGGAATAGAACTATCAATCTCCTGGTTTCTAATGTGATGCCTTAATCCAGGGGTATTCAAACATGGCCCTTTTATGACTTGTGGACTTCAACTCCCAGAATTCCTCAGCCAGCCTGCCTGAGGAATTATGGGAGTTGAAGTCCATAAGTCATAAAAGGGCCAAGTTTGAAGACCCCTGCCTTAACCATTACATGTTTCTGTGACAACAGCGACAGTGATTGTTGAGCAAGGGTGGTGGGTGCCTCACTTAACAATGGATGCCTCACTTAAAAACTGCAACAACATACAACTGTATTTGGCAGGCTCCATTATGGTCATAACTTGAGGGTTAACTGTGTTTGCAATAAAGTAGGAATGAACCATTTTGTTTGGATTCTGAAGAAGCTGGATACAAAAAGCATTGTTACTTTTGAAATTTGATGTTGGAGAAAACAGAGTCTATGGAGATTCTCAGTCATCCAGGTCACGGTTGTCCCAAAAGTGCTTTTTCATGAGGCAACTGGGGTTTCTTTTTTCTCTTTGAAGACATTTTGCTTCTCATCCAAGAAGCTTCTTCAGCCCTGACTGGATGGTGGGGAATGGAAGAAGCATGGTCTTAACAAGCACTACAAACTAATGCCATGAAAGCAAAGATACAAAAATCCACTGACAATCCAAATTGCCGACTTTGCAATGACAAAGTTGAAACTGTTTCACATCTAATATGTGAGTGCAGCAAAATTGCGCAAACTGACTATAAAGCTAGACATGACTGAGTTGCTAAATTAATACGACTTGCCTGTGTCCGAAAAGTCATGGGAACATAGGGTGGGAAAAGTTGTTGAGAATGAGAGGGTGAAGATCTTGTGGGACTTTCGAATACAGACAGATCGCCATTTGGAACACAATACACCAGATATCGCAGTTGTAGAGAACCGAGGCATACAGATGATTGATATCGCTGTACCAGGAGATGCCAGAGTCGAAGAAAAAGAACTGGAAAAAATTACAAAATATCGCAACCTGGCCATCGAAACTGCGCGATTATGGATGAAACGTGTAACAGTGATACCCATTGTCATCGGGGCACTGGGAACTATGTCCAAAAACTTTGCAAAATACATCAAGAAATTGCAGCTTCCTGCAATAACTCCAGCAATGCTACAAAAAACTGCGCTACTTGGAACATCTTACATTTTAAGGAGGTACCTGGTTGACACCTAGGATGCTGGCAGCAACCCGTGTCAACCATCAGCGCCAGTCAGTTTGAATGTTCAGTTGACTGAGGTTCATGTCTAATGAATAATAACAACAACAACAACAACAACAACAACAACAACAACAACAACAACAACAACAACAACAACAACAATAATAATAATAATAATAATAATAATAATAATAATAATAATAATAATAATAATAATAATAATAATAATAACAACAACAATAATAATATTAGGAGGAGGAGATTTTTCCCAGTGATTTCAATCCACATTTTGGACAGAGAGGACTGCTGGTTTGAAAGAGGGGTCAAAGGGGCCATCTATGTCAAAACTGAACAGCCCTCTCTCAATAGAGGGGGAGGGATACCACATCATCTATCTCCAGTCTACAACACAATCCTTTCAACAGTTCCAAGGAGGCTCCACACCCATTTGCACCATTCAGATGACCCTGATGACACAGGTAAGCCTCCAGGTGGCCTGAACGACTCGCTAAAAGAATGCAAATGACCAGCTATCTGCATCCAGTCAGGGCTGGAGAAGCTTCTTGGATGAGAAGCGAAACATTTTCAAAGAGAAAAAAAGAAAGTCCAGTTGCCTCATGAAAAAGCACCTTTGAGATGAGAAAACTGTAAAGCCAAACCGATAGTACATTGAACAAATCAAGCAAAGTTTTATCTGTGTTTCAAAGCTAACAAATTTATTCCCCCACCCAAATATACCTGAAGTGAGTTTTTATATTAACACTGTAAGAGGATAATATTACATCTCGCTCTTTCTGTTTTTCCAATTGAAAACCTCATTTCATCTGGAGAATTTTAGTTGGAAAATGGGATGAGGTGAGAAAAATCTCAGCTCTTCCTTTCCACCACCCAGAGCCAGCCTCTCCTGCAGCTTCCGTTAAATTTAAAATACATGCAAACAATCAGCTGGAGACTCTGCCACAATTCATGTCTAATTGAATAATGCTAAAATTCTAGTCAGTTTTAAAGACATCTATCTTATGCAATAAAAATCCCCAATAACTTAGTGATCAATAAAACTACAAGCTGCTTTCAATCAATTTTTTTTACATTAAATTGATCTCCTGTAAGATGAAATATATGAAATCACTATTTTGTACTGGTGCAGTCGTATAATATTAGGTTGCAGTTAATGTCTTTCAGAATGATTAGATGAGAATTGGCCAATGGCTGAGAATATTGGAAGGGCAGTATGTACACATCTAGTGAGCTACAAGTTGGAGAAGGTTGCCTGAAGGTGGAGAAGGAGAGATAATGATGTCTTAATTTTCACTTTTTAATAGAAAGATAAATCTTAAATATATAAGGATAGTTGGAAACTGAAAGACTTCTTCATGCAAGCTGGACACTTTCACTTCTTTTTCTTAAAAAAAAAAAAACATGTCCGGTCAACTGCATCCAGTTTTGGTCACCACGATATAAAAAAGATGTTGAGACTCTAGAAAGAGTATAGAGAAGAGCAACAAAGATGATCAGAGGTCTGGAGGTTAAAACATACAAGGAATGGTTGCTGGAATTGGGTATGTCTAGTTTAATGAAGAAAAGGACGAGAGAGGACATGATAGCAGTGTTCCAGTATCTCAGAGGCTGCCACAAAGAAGAGGGAGTCAAGCTATTCTCCAAAGCGCCTGAAGGCAGGACAAGAAGCAACGGGTGGAAACTAATCAAGGAGAGAAGCAACCTAGAACTAAGGAGAAACTTCCTGACAGAACAATTAACCAGTGGAACAACCTGCCTCCAGAAGCTATGAATGCTCCAACACTGGAAGTTTTTAAGAAGAGACTGGACAGCCATTTGTCTGAAATGGTATAGGGTTTCCTGCCTGAGCAAGGGGTTGGACTAGATAACCTCCAAGGTCCCTTCCAACTTTATTATTATTATTATTATTATTATTATTATTATTATTATTATTATTATTATTATTATTATTATTATTATTATTATTATTATTATTATTATTATTATTATCATCATCATCATCATCATCATCATCATCATCATCATCATTATTATTATTATTATTATTTATTATTTATTATTATTATTATTATTATTTATCATCATCATCATCATCATCATCATCATCATCATCATCATTATTATTATTATCATCATCATCAAACACCAGCAAGATACCAATAGTGATTCTGCTGTGCTCCGAATTTGGGCTTTTCTGAGTCTCTAGCAGCCAGCTGAGATTTAGAGTTTGGGATTTGTCATAATTTACTGCCAGAATCTCACAGCTGATTTAGGCTGTGAGAGCTGAAAAAAAAAATAAGGGCATAGTTTCGTGTATAGCATGGGACACTGACCGAGGTAGAGTTCACAACTAAATTCATTACCATCTGATTGATTGATTATGTGCTATCAAGTCAATGTCAACTTGGCCACCATGTAGCTAGATTTTCTCCATGATCTATCTCTTCAGATCTTCCACTGTAACTGAGTCCCTCTACCTTAATTCTGCTCATTCTCTACTTTTCTTTCCTTCCACTTTTTCCAGCATTTGAGCCTTCTCTAGAGAGTTAGGTCTTCACTAAATGTGTCCTATTCTATTCTATTCTATTCTATTCTATTCTATTCTATTCTATTCTATTCTATTCTATTCTATTCTATTCTATTCTATTCTATTATTCTATTCTATTCTATTCTATTCTATTCTATTCTATACTATACTATACTATACTATACTATACTATACTATACTATACTATACTATACTATACTATACTATACTATACTATACTATACTATACTATACTATACTATACTATACTATACTATACTATTAATGAAGTATCCTTGAATTGTGTTAGATCTACAATGCAGTCACGGCATTGAGAGAAATGGCTTGTGAATTCGAGGAGGTTTTTATTAAAATGAATAAATATCTGCCACTATATGTATAACAAATTTAAAAAAAAAACTGGAAACATTTTGATGTACTGTATGTAGAAAGAATAAGACTTAACGAAAGATTAGCAGAAGAAACAAAACAGTCATATTACTCATAGACCTGGCATGCATTATAAAGATTTGCTGAACTAGCAAACAGGGTAGAAAAAAAGTGCAACTTTTATCAAGCTGTAAAGTATAAGCAAACATAATATGAGCAGCAGCACAAATGTTATTGCTCCATAACTGGATGATGAATAATCATGTTTACATACAGGCAAAATACTTAAAAACTTGAATAATTTTGTAGGTTACCGCATCACAATTCAGAGTGCAGTGTAAGATCAGAAGGATCAATTCTCACTTTTGCTTCTTTTTCCCATAGCTGAGCTGCCTTCTAAGGTCACTCAGAGAAAAACAATGAAAGCAAATCTGGAGGCTGCTCTCTGTTACTAAATTCTGCGTAGTATTTTACAGCTAGTCCTTCACTTATAACCAGTTGCTTAGCAACTGCTCAAAGTTCCAATGGACGTACCTAGGAGGTACTTGAAACCTGGATTTGAATTTCCAAGGCCCTCTTCGTGGTCACCCGGTGCTCGGCAACCGGGCCGCATTCACAGCTTTTTGCAGTATCCCATGGTCACATGATCACTTTTTATGATGGTTTTGTACAGTGCTTTTTTTGTAAAAAGAAAAGGTGCCGGAACTCACACATGTCATACAACCCACCTTGCCTACCCTACAAGGTTCCATCCAAAAAAGGTGCCGGAACTCCGTTCTGGGCGTTCTATGACAAAAAAAGCTCCGGTTTTGTGTCACTTAATTCTGGTTTTCAGCAAAACCATGCCCGTAGCAAACTATTGGCTTTTCTTAGTGACTTTGGTGTGCACTTAATGAGGGCAGATTGTGGTTTGCTTTAAAATGACCACTGCAAAAAAAGGTCATAAAATTATGAGTTTCACGAGTTCTGGCGGTGATGGGCAGGCTCCATTATGATTGTAACTCGAGGATTATCTGTAGTTACCAAACAGATGATTTTGTGTTTGTCTATAGGGGAAATGTGAGTACTGTTGATTGCATTCATATGGTGCAGGTTAATGAGAAGTGCCTAATCATGGTCACAGAAGTCATCAGCGGGCATAAGATGAAGCATGTGTCACTATGACCCTAGGGAACTGTGTCTCTTTTGAAAATGAGCCATGATGTGACACAAGTTAAGGATGGAATGTGCAAGTCGATGTGACAATTTAGTCATCCCTGGATTCAGTGGAAGCTTCTGATCTTAATCATTATGGCTTGTGCTGAGCTTAATTTCTGCATCCCATCTGGATAAATGCCTACCTCATAGTCGAAGATTGCCTGTGAGGAAAAAAAAAAAGCTAAATTGTGGTTTGGCAAGCATTAGTTCTCTAGGAAAGCAACACAGAATACGAGAGTGGCCACAGCTTAAATAGATCTTCTACTTCTGCTTTCTTTTGTTTTGTATCCCGTACCTGGTAGATCTCAAAGTTTTATTGAGATAGTGCATTTCTTTTAAATAACTTATATATTTTTAAAAATAAACCTTACATTAAAAAAAAATAAACCACAGAAAGTGATACTCAGTACAAAGATTACTTAAATGCCAATGATAAAAAAGTGATCCTAGTTTGGTAGACAAATGGCTTCATTGTGGTTAGCATATCGTACTAACTTGACCTGTATATGCAGGTCACTGTAGCAATAGCCATGTTTTGTGAGAATTTTAAGAAGTTTTTATTTCTTTTGACCATAGTTGCAAGCCCTGGACACTTTCACCAGAGGACAATAAATGTGCATCTATTTGCAACCAAGGGGGGAGGGCAGTGGTGGGATTCAGCCGATTTGCACCACTTGGGCAGAACCGGTAGCTAATTTTTTGTTGCCCAGGCCCAGAATGGACTTCCGGAAGCGGCATCCATACAGAGACCCGGTTTTTCACCTATTTGAATTCCACCACTGAGGGAGGGGCTTTACAGACCACATCTAGCAGCCATTCTCCATCTAGCATCACATTGTCAGAAGTCTTAGGTCAAGTTGTTTGCAGTCTGTTGTGGATTTGACCCCCCCCCCTCTCCAGATGCGAGTTCAGAGAAGGAGGCTGACTTTGAGTCTGCAGAGGAAAGTGTGGAGATGCATATTGGTTAGGATCGGAGCTCAGAGAATGCTAGCCTGATGGACCAGCCTCAGCTGGGTTGATCAGATGAGCAACAGGCTGAGAGAGACTAGCTACAGCTGCAGCAAGTTGGCCAGGAGTCTCCAGGCCAGGACAGGGAGCAGCTGCTGCCCGTTAGCAATGAGGAGGAAGGTGGAGTCCACACCTCTTCCTGATCCAAGGACACATAGAGCAGAGAGGAGACAGCATAACACCCTGTCAGCTAGGCTACACATGAGGAGGCAACCTCACCTCTCATGAAGGCCTGCACTGGCATTGCCTACTTAACCCCACCTGAGGACTTGATTGTTGCTAGAGCAAAGTGCTGGGTTCTATGCCTTGTGTTCTTGTGCCACATATCCTGGCCTGTTTGACTCCTAGTCTGCTTTCCTGGACTTTGTGTGTGCCCATTGGAGTTGGTTACCCAGTGAGTCTTGCTGTACGGAGCTTGGACTCCAGACCTTTGCAACAGGGGATCCGTTTGGGAGGGGGGGGGGAGTTGAATAAACACCTGTAGAACTCTTGCCATACATGTGTGTGGGAGCTGGGCAGCACACAGTCTTATATAATACACAATATTTAGACAAGGCAGTTTCTGCACCGAAAGAGGAATTCCACTATCAGATATGATCTTCTCAAAGCTGGGAAGTTTTCTGGATGGGAAATCATTTCTTCCAATTCCTCCCTCCCTCCCAGAACCTATACAAGAAAGATTTGGGTTAAATGTCTAATAAAAAAACAAATGTTGCTGTTTGACATTAAACAAATCGTTGGTAATTTGTAGTATACAATTTTGCTATTTGGCATATTCCTGAAATTTACAAAGCAAGCCTATGCATATTTATTTAGAACTAGATGTCAAGAAAAATGCTCATTCTTTAATTTAAGTGGATCACCTTCCATAAAAATTTTGTCTATGATGAGTTTTGGAGGATGTAAGCATCTGAAAATGCATTTCTTTTCCCCAGTGATATTTTCAGGTTGTAAATGTGGAAGGAAGGAAGGAAGGAAGGAAGGAAGGAAGGAAGGAAGGAAGGAAGGAAGGAAGGAAGGAAGGAAGGAAGGAAGGAAGGAAGGAAGGAAATCTTGATTATTTTTTAACCACCCTGCCATTGAACCCTGATTTCACAATTTTGTTTTTATATGCCATTGGTAAATTTTCCTGAAAAAATATCTTTGGGAAGGTCACTTTCTTACCTTTGAAAGAGTCATAATTGTACTACATGTGTGGAACAAATAATTCCTCCAGTTACAGTCGAACAGATATTGTCTTCTTCAATCTTCCCCCAGCCCTCTCCATGTCTCCATTTTATTGAGAGATGAACCATGATAGATAGTTGAACGACTGCCCTCTGGATGGTATCTTGTGAGCGATTAGTGAAAGGCTTAGAAATTCTTAAAGAAAGATTTGGTGACTATCTTTAATTTATCAACAGTCTCCTTTGACTTCTGCAGCTGTCAACATTACTGTATTAAAAATTCATCAACCTGAAGGGTTTACTCTTGCAGTCAAATTCACCAAGGATTTTTCTCTTTCCAGTTTTTGCTACTTTATTAAGTGGATGCCTTTATGTTTCCATTTATCATCAAAAGAGCTGGTTTCACATGGATTTCAACTGGTCCTCAGGATTGTTCCTCAAATATGCTTAATTTCACATTTTTCTAGGTTTCTCCTTTATACTGCACTATAACTAAATGAATCATTATGATACCGGTGGAAATATTTTGTTGACCTTGGCTGATCTTGAAAGAGCTCAGCAAGGTTATGCTTGAAAGGGACACCTTCAAATTCTAGGGCTGTTGGCAAGTCTAGATCAATGAAACATCCTTAAAGAAGTCAGTGTCAAAACATCTCCATCATGTTCCATGTAGCTACTAGAAGTCAAGTTCAAGCCTGAGGATGCCTTTAAAAAAAATCAGTACTAACCTCCATTCTTTCTTTTCTTTGGACTATCAGACATTTTTCTTTCAATAGAGCCTACATGCCATAGTAGCCATTTAAATTATATACAGGTAATAATTAATTCACTTTTATTTATAATGTGCCTTTTCTCTCTGAGTTTACCTGGGGTTTCCTCCTGCATTTATCTCCTCTCTCCACTTCAACTCTTTGAAAAAGGTCAGGCTGAGAGAGAATGAATGAATCTTAATTACTCAGGAGCTTTGTGGTCTTCCTTCATCAAGGTTTAGCTTATTTAAAAAACAAACGTATAAACACAATGCTCAAACACACGCACGCACACACTCAATCTTATACTCCCGTCTGCATTCTTGATTCCTGTCAAGTGCAGGAAATCAGGAGTTCAGGCACTTCATGAATGAATAAATATCTATGCCTATGTCTGTCTGTCTATTGTTTTCTTATGTGCGAAAGCTCTCTACAAAAATCTGAACTACTAACAGTCAAAGCGAGTTGACGATAGATAAGAGTCGACAGAATTCAAGGTGGGCTAGACTTAGATCTCTTATGGGTGCAAAGGCGCAAAAGGACTCAAGACTGATGACACGTTTGACCCTCCCATGGTCATCTCTTACATCTCCTATGCCTTTACGACTTCTCTATATAGTAACAATAGTGGTAGTAATAACAGTCAGAAACACCTGCAGAACAAGGAAGAAGGGGAGGGATTGGTTGGATCAGGAAAGGCAGGCAAAGGGCATTGAATTCTAGATAAAGGTGAGGGCTGGCAATGGGTGGTGGAAAAGGTTTAGTGAGCTCAAAAAAAAAAGAGAAAGAGTAGGGAAAGAGTAGGGACTTTTCTGCCATGGCTTCTACCCTCTGGAACATCATTGCCCCTCAAGGTGAGATCTGACCCCACCCTCTTGGCCTTCCAAAAGAGCTTCAAAATTTAGCTCTGCTGATTGGCCTGGCCCCCCGATGGCAGAATCCCACTCTGAAAATGGTTGGTGGACTAGAAAGATCCCACCCTCACCCTGTTGTGTTCTGGTTCCTACTTATTTAATTTCTGTGAATATTAATATTAATGTTTTAATGTTTCTATCTCCATTTGTATGATGCTGTAAGCCACTAGAGTTGCTTGATAGTGTAAGAAGTCAGCACCCCACCCTAGAGAAGGAAATATTTGGGGGGATACTAAAAAAAAGGCAGAATATTATATTTCCCCAAAGGAATAATGCAGGGGGGGGGAATCTTAAAAAGGCTTTTCTGCCCAAGTTTCCCCAGGCAGAAACTGAGCAGGCCAGCTCTGTAGAAATGCAGATTTGGTCATCCTATTCAGAAAGACTGGCCACCTATTCATAAGCAAAATGCCTTCAGCCACAGCCCCAGAGAAGCAGGACGTGATCTTTAGGACATAATAGTACATGCCACCTCAAATACAAAGCCACAGGAAAAACTCCAAACACAAAAGCCCATGAAGGTATAAAAACCCACCACTCCCAGCTCCATTTTGTCAGCTTTCCCAGAACCACATGCTGTTGGTTCTATTCTTTTCAATAAACGGAACCTTTTTTCCTAAGCAGTCTCCATTTTGTTTATTCCTGGCTTGGACTGAACCTGAAAATTTTTCTTTCAACAATAGTGAGATCGGCAGCAAATAAAAAAATAAAATAAAATAGAATTTTCAGAAGTTTAGCATAGACAGAGATGAAAGGCTAAAGAGAGCAAGATACTGCAGAAGTAGAAAAAGAGAGAAATTGGGGAGAAGGTGGTGGACAAGATTTCTGCAGTCTCGTGAAGAACCAACAAATGTTTTTGTATATCTTAATTCCTTTTAAATACTTGACGGGCATGCATGTTCAAATATTGGACACATGCTCACCTTGATATATGCTACAGATATTTAACAAAGGAATTAATGTTTAACAGATGTTTAACAAAGAAATTAAACATTTTCCACTGGGCGTACGGCAATTTGTGATCTATTTTTTTTATACACATCACCTAAATTTACACCTTTTATATAAGTTTTGAGTTGCAAACTGTGACCATCAGCATAGGACAGCATGATTCCCATAAAAAACATCAACTTCAGGGCTGCATTGACTTCCTAGTAGAGGCTATTATTTTCTGAAGGAAAAATAACTTTAATCGGTTTTTACTCTGCATTAAAAACCATGCTATCAGAATGACAAGGTAGCTTTCATCTGGACGCATGGCCATAAGGATTTATAATTCCCTAGTAATGTACAGTAGTTCATCACGGAGATATTCTTCAGTGAGAACTAAGTTAGTGGAAGTCCAAGGAGAGAAAGGGCATTTCCATAATTGCAATAGTACAGCAATTTAGTTGCTAATTTACAGCTATTGATCATAAGGTTTATGTCGGGATCAACAGGATATTTGCTGGGCTGAATTTCTCCCCCTCCCTCTTAACTTAGGACTCTTATTAGGACTCCTGCTGTTTTTATCCTAATTTGCAATTGCAGAGGAAAAGAGCATCAGCCAATGAAGGAACAAAACCATTGGTCTTCAGAAGGTACTAAGCACGCGACAGGAAAGGTTGTAATATTGAGACTGACCCATGTCACCATCTAGAAGTGGTCTGAACTGAAAATCAGGGAGAGAAAACCATAATTATATATGTTTGTAAATTATGCTACAGGTAATATTTAAAGCTGAATAAGATCAGTAAAGTGTACTGTCTATTATCAATGACTTGCTAGGGAAGTTTAGCAATGTTAGCACCTGTGGACGTCAACTTCAAGGGCTTCATTGCAAAACTACAGGTGGTCCTCGACTTACGATCACCACGGAGCCCAAAATTTCTGTTGCTATTCGAGACAGTTGTTAAATGAATTTTGCCCCATTTTACGACTTTTCTTGCCACAGTTGTTAGGGCAGGGGTCTTCAAACTTGGTCCTTTTATGACTTGTGGATTTCAACTCCCAGAATTCCTCAGCCAGGCACGCTGGCTGAGGAATTCTGGGAGTTGAAGTCCACAAGTCATAAAAGGGCCAAGTTTGAAGACCCCTGGGTTAAGTTAATAAGGCCGTTGTTAAGTGAATCTGACTTCCCCTATTGAATTTGCTTGTCAGAAGGTTGCAAAAGGGGATCACATGACCCCGGAATACTGCAACCGTCATAAATAGTAGCCAGTTGCCAAGCGTCTGAGTTTTGATCACATGACCATGGGGATGCTAAAATGGTCTTAAGTGTGAAAAACGATCATAAGTTACTTTTTTTTTTTTTCAGTGCAGTTGTAACTTTGAGCGGTCACTATACGAATAGTTGTAAGTTCCTGGTTCAAGTACAGGTAGTCCTCAAATTATGACTACAACTGAGCCCAAAATTTCTGTTGCTAAGTGAGACCATTGTTAAGTGACTTTTGTCCCATTTTATGACCTTTCTTGCCACAACTGATAAGTGAACCGCTGTACTTGTTAAGTTAGTAACATGATTCTAAGGTGAATCTGGCTCCCCCATTGATTTTGCTTGTTAGAAGGTCGCAAAAGGGGATCACATGGCCCCAAGATACTGCAACCGTCATACATATGAGCCAGTTGCCAAGGGTCTGATTTTGACAGTCGTAAATCTGAAAACCGGCCCTAAGTCACTTTTTTCAGTGCTGTTGTAACTTCGAACAGTCACTAAACGAACTGTTGTAAGTCGTGGACCACCTGTATTAAAGTTATTCTAAGGCTGGGAACGTGTTGGGGTCAGGAATCCATAACTGTCAATGTTTGTTAGTTTTATCTATTGCCTCTCATTCAAGAATTCAATGCACCGTACAAAATGCTTCTTCTGCCCACATTTTCCACACAAAACCCCCTGTTCTTTATTTGTGTCAAAAGCACCACGAATAAAGAACCATGAATAAAGTTATAGGCATACAACAGTCAACACTGAGCAACTAAAATAGGCATAAAATAGGTCACAGAAATATAGCACGTGTAAAAAATACGTAAAAATAAAGAGGATTAAAGCTAAATGACACTTGCCCAGTATTGGGCCACATTGACAGCATATGAAGGACGATTGCAGGAATTGGGTATGCCTAGCCTAGTGAAAAGAAGGACTGGGGGTGACATGATAGCAGTGTTCCAATGTTTGAGGGGCTGCCTCAAAGAAGAGGGGCTCAACCTATTCTCCAAAGCACCTGAAGGCAGGACAAGAAGCAACGGATGGAAACTAATCAAGGAGAGGAGCAACCTAGATAGAACTAAGGAGAAACTTCCTAACAGTGAGAATAATTAACCAGTGGAACGGCTTGCCTCCAGAAGTTGTGGGTGCTCCATCCCTGGAGGTATTTAAGAAGAGATTTGTCTGGAAATGTATAGGGTCTCCTGCTAAAGCAGGGGGTTGTACTAGAAGGCCTCCAGGGTTCTTTCCAACTCTGTTATGCTGTTAGTTCTGTTAGGTAGAAAAATCTACCTAAACCTATGTAAAATCTATATAAATCTACTCTATGTGGTAGATTGAGCTGAGAAAACGTGAACTTGAATCTCCCTATCTACTCCAACATTTTAACCACTATACCATACTGGCTCCTACTAATGAATGTTACAGGAGATAAGATTTGCCACGAACAGGCAATTACTGTATACAGAATAAAAAGCAGCTTGACACTTTGCATTCCAACTAGAATTTGTAAATGAAGGGTACTGAAACCTCACAAGGCTGTCATTTAGGAAGGGATCTCCTTCCCCATTGCAGCTACAGGATTGTTCACTCAGCAGCCCTTTTCTTTTGTGCATTATTCTGATTTTTTTTAAACACACACACACACACACATCCCTAATTTCTTTTTAACATTTTATTGAAGAATTGGGAAAGCTGTACAAACCCTCCTGCATCTTTCTTCCATCTCTCTCCGAGGTGCAGTCCCTGAAGCGTAATTGTCAGTACTGATGAATACATCCCACCGAGTTGTCTATATTTGTAATTGGGTATCTCTAAGATCCTTGTGGCCGGTCCTTTGTTGCAATCAATTGGCCCTACTCTGCTGAAAGGGAAGGCCCTGCGGGAGGGGGGGGGGAGCCCAAAAATGAGACTGGGGAAATCTAAAAACGACCTGGGGAATTTGTCTGGTCCAAGCCTGTATTGCCTTTGTCAAAACCAATCCATAAATGTATTATGGGGGACAGCTGGAGATTTCTAAAGTAAAAGAAGTACTTTCTGCCTTGTGACAGCAATACAATTTCCTTGGAAAATCCAGGTAAAATGGTGTTGAATTCAGACATTGATGCAATACTGCAGGTATTTTTGTACAGATACTCCCCTTCGCAGCATTTGTTTTTGTGTACTGCACTCCATTTTTCTTCCTTTGTACAGGTACGGCTATGAATAGAGAGTGCTGATGGTGGAAGAAAATAAGACAAGTATATCACACTTAAGGAGAGGGTTTTTTTTTTTGCCCTAGAAAAGCCAAAACAATACAATACATTAAAAAGAGAAAGATGCTTAGGGAAACAAGAAAAAAAAAAAAAAGGAAAAGGAAAGGAGAAAAATAACAGCAACTGTCCTTAAAACTGATGTATGGAAGATATTAAATATTATCTCCACCCTAACTTTGAATTCAGTCGTTGGGCATTTATAGCAATTGGCCAAGTCCAGTTTCGGTCAGGCGTTTTGAGGGCAACTAGGATGTAGTCTTTTGCCGCTTATGGAAAGGGTGCAGTTTAAAATAGTAAGTCACTTTAGTCAGAAGAAGAAAACCAAAACTTATGTATGGGGTGATATTGTACCAAAAGTGAGGAAATTGAGGAAATTAGTGGCTAATGAGAAAGGGAAGATGGAGGAGATATGCCAGAGCACCGTTGGCAACTTGAAGATGTATGGACTTCAGTTCCCAGAATTCCCCAGCCAGCATGGGGTAAAGCCCACATATCTTAAAGCTGTTAAAATGAGAAATACTGTGCTGGAGTAATGGAATATATAGACTTAAAAGAATTGGAGAGATCCTCCAGTATAACCACCCAGCTTCCACTTGACTGGATTCAGGACTGGGACAGCTTCTACTTAAAAGTACCAGAATTCAGAGGCTGTGATTGTTTTTCCAAAAATCTGTATGGAGATGATTAATAAGCCCTGGTCAAAAAAGAAGCCAGTTTTAAGAAGAAGAAAAACTACATCCATATAACATCCTAACATGGTTTGCAGGGCTTTGCCTTACTAGGTTTATGAAGCCAGCAACTGTGGTTGGTAAACCACAATTATGTTGAAGGCTCAATACTGTGTATGAGGCCTGCTAATTCTGACTTAATCAACAAGCTGTAGGAAAGGCAATCACAACTGTGCAAGTATTAGACCAGTTAATGACTCTGATTGAATTAGTGCAGTGTTTCTCAACCTTGGCAACTTTAATATGTATGGATCAAATCCCAGAATTCTTCAGCCAGCATGCTTGGAATTGAAGTCCACACATTTTTAAGTTGCCAAGATTGAGGAGCACCAATCTCCAATCTCCAGCAACTACAGGAGATCTGGCCCAAAACAGCCCCGCAGCTTAGCTACAGGGAGTCCTCAACTTACAACCACAACTGAGCCCAAAATTTCTGTTGTTAAGTGAGACATTTAAGTGAGTTTGCCCCATTTTATGACCTTTCTTGTTAAGTGAATCACTGCAGTTGATAAGTTAGTAAGCTGGTTGTTAAGTGAATCTGGCTTCCTCATTGACTTTGCTGGTCAGAAGTTTGCAAAAGGTGGATCACGTGACCCTGGGACACAGCAACAGTCCTAAGTATGAACCAGTTACCAAGCATCTGAATTTTGATCACATGATCATGGGGATGCTTCAAAGAGTGTAAATGAAAAATGGTCCTAAGTCACTTTTTTTCAGTGCCATTGTAACTTTGAATGGTCACTAAATGAACTGTTGTAAATCGAGGACTACTGTAATGGCTGTTCCTTCTGCCCATTACACCTGGTTCACACATACTAAATTGTAAATCAAGTTTCACAAACCACAGTGACTAAATTCATGCATTGTAATAAGCCAAGCCAAATAGTTTATATTTTGACTAATGGGATATATAAACACAGCTGCTTTCTGCCCCAATATTCTGAAATGCTATTTATTTGGATATCATGGACATCAAAGTTGGACAATACATGATTCTGGCAAATGCTTCAGAATCAAGTCCTTATTCTCCTTGGAATTGCTGGGATCTAACCTACTGTATAACTGCATTTAAAAACAAAATTTAGGGTCTTGTGAAAAATTAGTACTGAATTCAACACTTTCTCAATGAGGTTTTAATACTACTCAGAAAGATATTCTGGCAGCCCGTAGCAGATCATTTAAGAGGAAGTTCAGCTAGAAAAGGAAAGAGGGGAAAAAAGACAGTTCTAGAAATGATTTCCTAAAGGAAATCAAACCTGGATGTTCTTTGAAAAGCAGATACTGAAGTTGAAGCTCAAATATTTTGGCCACCAAATGAGAAGAGTGGACTCCTTGGAAAAGACCCTGATGTTGGGAAAGATTGAAGGCAAAAGGAGAAGGGGATGGCAGAGGATGAGATGGTTAGATCATGTCTTTGATGCAATGAACATGAATTTGGGGAAACTCCAGAGGATAGGGGAGCCTGCCATGCTGTTCATGGGTTGCAAAGAGTTGGACATGACGAAGTGACTGAAAAACAACTAGAAATGAGAAAATGGAGTAACAGAAATTGTTGTCTTCTATGACATCACAATTGTCCAACAACTGCATGCACATCAGCTATTGTGAATGATCATAGACCTCAAGCTTTTTTGATTCAATACGGATGAAGGTATAAAGGTATAACAGTGAGGGCAATTAACCAGTGGAACAGCTTGCCTTCAGAAATCATGGGCACTCCATCACTGGAGGTTTTTAAGAAGAGATTGGACAGTCACTTGTCTGAGATGGTATAGGTTCTCCTGCTTGAGCAGGGGGCTGGACTAGAAGATCTCCAAGGTCCCTTCCAGCTCCTATTCTATTCTATTCTATTCTATTCTATTCTATTCTATTCTATTCTATTCTATTCTATTCTATTCTATTCCATTCCATTCCATTCCACTCCACTCCACTCCACTCCACCCCACCCCACCCCACCCCACCCCACCCCACCCCACCCCACCCCCTATTCTATTCTATTCTATTCTATTCTCCATTCTATTCTATTCTATTCTATTCTATTCTATTCTATTCTATTCATTCTATTCTATTCTATTCCATTCTCCTATTCTCCTCCATCCATTCCACTCCACCCCACCCCACCCCACCCCACCCCCTATTCTATTCTATTCCTATTCCTATTCTATTCTATTCTATTCTATTCTATTCTATTCTTCTATTCTATTCTATTCTATTCCATTCCATTCCATCCACTCACTCCACTCACTATTCTTTCTATTCTATATTCTATTCTATTCCATTCCATTCCCCTCCACTCCACTCCACCCCACCCCACCCCACCCCACCCCACCCCACACCCACCCCACCCCCCCTATTCTATTCTATTCTATTCTATTCATTCTATTCTATTCTATTCTATTCTATTCTATTCTATTCTATTCTATTCTATTCTATTCTATTCTATTCTTCCATTCCACTCCACCCCACACCCACCCCACCCCACCTATTCTATTCTATTCTATTCTATTCTATCTATTCTATTCTATTCTATTCTATTCTATTCTATTCTATTATTATATTATATTATATTATATTATATTATATTATATATTCCATTCCATTCCATATTTTTCTATTCTATTCTATTCTATTCCATTCATTCCACTCCACTCCACTCCACTCCACTCCACCCCACCCCACCCCACCCCACCCCATTCTATTCTATTCTATTCTATTCTATTCTATTCTATTCTATTCTATTCTATTCTATTCTATTCTATTCTATTCTATTCTATTCTAAATTGTTGGTCACTCTGAGGGGCTCCTGTGCAAGGATCTCACTTGCAAGGGACTTCAATCAACATTTGGCTCCATAATTGGAATGATCAGGAGGATCAATCTTTTTCATTCATGGCAGTTACTCTCCAAGGCCACTCATTCTCATTTACTGGGCCATTGACTTCAGTGCATAAAAACAATATAGAAAGAGATTGCATTGATATAGGATGCAATGAGAAGACGGTGGGGGAGAAATGGACGTCCTGTCTCTGGACCTTTCCACCTGTTAAAAAAAGCTCATTCATCTCCTGGCACAGGAGATAAGTTTCCTGAAAAATTAATGGATTTTAGTTTGAAGATGACCCATTATACATGTCAAGGTCTGGGCTGAACTTTTCTGAGCTCGGGGTTGGACATGGTCATGCTTGGTTGGGAAATTGCTGGAGAAAATCAGAGGCATAAAGTAAAGTGTAAAGCCTGAAAGCACTGCGAGAAGAAGACTCCTAAGTTGTCCATTCTAATGGGTTAAATATATCTTCATTTATTAGAATTAGAATAGAATAGAGCTGGAAGGGACCTTGGAGGTCTTCTAGTCCAGGCCCCTGCTCAATCAGGAGAACGTACACCATCTCGGACAGGTGATTGTCTAGTCTCTTCTTAAAAATCTCCAGTGATGGAGCACCCATGATTTCTGGGTTGATTCTCCTCACTGTCAGGACGTTTCTCCTTAATTCCAAGTTGCTTCTCTTATGCCCTGTAAGCATTTAACTCACCACCTTCTTCTATGTATATGGAAATTATCAGTAACAATAGAAAGTTCTCAGGAAGATTCTGGTTTCCCATTTGTAAACGCAAACAGTCTACAGGTAGTCCTCAACTTACAACCTGTAATTGAGCCCAAAATTTCTGTTGCTCATTGAGACATTGTTAAGCGAGTTTTGCCCCATTTTAATGACCTTTCTTGCCACAGTTGTTAAGTGAATCGCTGCAGTTATTAAGTTAGTAGCATGGCTGTAAAGTGAATCTGGCTTCTCCATTGACTTTGCTTGTCAGAGGTTCACAAAAGGTGATGACTCTGGGACACAGCATCCAGCATAAATATGAACCAGTTGCCAAACATCTGCATTTTGATCACAAGACTATGGGGATTCACATAGTGAAGTTACACTGCGTCATTAAATCAACTGTTGTAAGTCAAGGACTGCCTGTGTTTCTCATTGCATTTTTTTGTCTCCTCCTATTTTCCCCTCTTCCTCAAGGCAGTTAGAGCCTTCAATTTCTCTCTCTCTTCATAATTGGAAAACACCCCAGGGCTGCATTGCTTTTAAGCAGTGACTTATGTGTGTTCATGGGGTTCTCTGGCTTGAGTGAATGCAAGAGAACTACGGTGTAGTAAATTGTAGGAAAAAATCACTTGCTTAATATCTCTCACCAGTTGCTGCCAGCTGATTCCCCGCCCTAGTATCCTCTCCTGAACAAAGAACAGGCATACACGTGGAGGTCCTCTAAACCCAGTTAAACATTGTTTTATGTTAGATATGTCATTCTGGCAAAGGTCCCCTCCAGGGAAATTTGGTTGGAAGCAAACCAAGCCTCAGGCAAACAGAGGCATCCCGCTGTGTTTTGCACATAATTTGGTAGGTCCCCTCCCTTTTTAATATGTATACATATTCCCCTGTTCCCTTGCTGTGTGCTCCTTTCCTTTTCCCAGCTTCTAAGTTGCTGTCAGAGTTGTTAAACCATCAAGTATGCTTAAGCAGCGGTAGCTTTGACATTCAATGGCACAGGCACCGCAGGTGGCTCCATTGGAATCTGTCAGGGTAGCTTGGTGTTGCTAAAAACGTAAGGACATGGTGTTGCAAATGTGCTTAATTACATGCCAATCCATTTGGCCAAATGGAAGTACCTTTTGGCTAAATGGCAGTTCATGAACTTGGGCCACTCATGCTTTTAACAAGAAAAGTATTGAAACTTAACAATTCCTGCAACTGTTCTCCATATGTTTTAGCCTCCAGCCCTTTAATCATCTATGTTGCTCTTCTCTGCACTTTTTCTAGAGTCTCAACATCTTTTTTGTGCTTCTGATGCCTTCTGTGCAGTATGTTTAGAAAGTGGTCTAGGAACTATGGTTTGGGGCTACACTGTTGGACCTATTGTGTCTTCCAGAGTTTCATCTAGTTCAGGGGTAGGCAACCTTGGCTCTTTTATGACTCATAGACTTCAACTCCCAGAATTCCTGAGCCAGCATGGCTCAGCTTGGAAACCTCTCCCTGTCCCCTCAGCATGGCTGGCTCAGGAATTCTGGGAGTTGAAGTCCACGAGTCATAAAAGAGCCAAGGTTGCCTACCCCTGATCTAGTTGCTTATGCATTTCAATAGCCACATAAAATCATGGGAAAAGATCATCCAGAGCTTTGGAATGATATACTGTATTTTTCTTTTTATCCCCTTCTAAGGGATACTCTTGAACCCTGCCCAGGTTAAGTAATGGAGTAGATAAAGGAGATCCAGCTGAAAATAAATCTAGATAAGATGACAGCATTGTTGATAAATAAGAAGCTGGGTTCAGAAATTAAGGACTGGCTGGTTGTGGGTGCGGTTGCATTTCTTCTGAAAGAGCAGATCTGTAGTATTTCCTGACTTTCAGCTGTGACTGGATTCACAGGTGGCAACAAAGGGTTTTGGGTTGTTTTTTCCCCACAACTAAGGGTAGTATGGCACTTGTAACTGTTTTGAAGCCAATCAATTTGGCTGTGAGCATGCATGTTTTGTTTATACTCTTTCAACATTATCACAATGCACTGTATGTGGAATTGCTTTAGAAAAATATTCTGAAGTTCTAATTCTGCCTTATGACCAGAACCATTTTTATAAAGATGATACTCGAGACTTGCTTTTTGCTTTGCAATTACGTCTTCTTCTTCTTCTTCTTCTTCTTCTTCTTCTTCTTCTTCTTCTTCTTCTTCTTCTTCTTCTTCTTCTTCTTCTTCTTCTTCTTCTTCTTCTTCTTCTTCTTCTTCTTCTTTCTTCTTTCTTCTTTCTTCTTTCTTCTTTCTTCTTTCTTCTTTCTTCTTTCTTCTTTCTTCTTCTTCTTCTTCTCTTCTCCTTCTCCTTCTTCCTTCTTTCTTCTTCCTTCTTCCTTCTTCCTTCTTCCTTCTTCCTTCTTCCTTCTTCCTTCTTCCTTCTTCCTTCTTCCTTCTTCCTTCTTCCTTCTTTCTTCTTTCTTCTTTCTTCTTTCTTCTTTCTTCTTTCTTCTTTCTTCTTTCTTCTTCCTTGTTCCTTCTTCCTTCTTCCTTCTTCCTTCTTCCTTCTTCCTTCTTCCTTCTTTCTTCTTCTCCTTTTCCTTGATAATGTACAAAGAAGCAAGAAAGTCAGGTGCAGAAAATATGACTGGCCAGCACTGGGGAGAAGCCCATGGGAACTACAATCCATTGCCTATCCTGGTTGAAATGACCACCTTCCAGCATGTTCCTTCAATGCAATGTAAACACACTGCATTTCTTTCAAAATGTAAATATGAGTATTGCTATCTCTCTCCCCCAAAATTGAACTAGTTCAGGGGTCTTCAAACTTGGCCCTTTTATGACTTGTGGACTTCAACTCCCAGAATTCCTCAGCCAGGCACACTGGCTGAGGAATTCTGGGAGTTGAAGTCCACAAGTCATAAAAGGGCCAAGTCTGAAGACCCCTGAACTAGATAATCCTTGTGAATAGAGTTGGATAGGAACCCTATTAAAGCAAAGAAAAATGGAAGATTGAGTATAAATAACTGATGTTGTAATTGGGGGCTGTTTTTAGGACCCAGAATAGGCTGTAATAGACTTATTACAAGAACAGAAATTTGCTATGGAGGAAGAAGTTAAATTAAGCATATCAGTAATGTATAGAAAAGAGAATGAGGGTGAAGAGATCCAGTTCAGAAGAGTGAGTATTTAATTTTATCATCCTGCAACGTTCAAGTACCATACATTTTTAGTATACTTGGAATTCTTAGGAATGGAAATTTGAGAGGAAATGAATACTATTTTGGAGAAAACCTGCTTTGAAGTTTCATAGATTTGGAAGTCTAACTGGTCATTAATCTTCTAAGAAATTTTTTTTAAAAAGCACTGCGTAGTTCTGGGTTCCATTCCACCTCTGGCCAAAGGCCACTCATCCTCCTTTATTTATTCCCAGTTTTGCAACTAAGAAGTCCCACTTCTTCTGCTCATAATTTTCAGTTATTCATGTATAAACTAGGGCAATGTGAGGAAGGTTATAGAACACCTTCCTATATTTTTGTTCATAAATTGTAAAATACAGCACATTCTACAGTAGGGTGGGAAGAATTTCTATTTTGTGTCAGCAATAATGGTGTTGGAAGACAAATGATAGAAGCATTCCTTTTGTTTCGTCTGAAATGGGGCCGGGAAAAAGTATTATATCAACCTCCTTTCAAAGACCACTTCATTTCTAGCTTAGTGCTACCATACAGATGTTGGACCACAGCTTCTATCACTGTAAGCCTGTCCATAGTGGAAATAATAATAATAATAATAACAACAACAACAACAACAACAACAACAACAACAACAATAATAATAATAATATAATGTGTGAAACAGTTGCCGACTTTGCAATGACAAAGTTGAAACTGTTTCACACCTAATCTGTGAGTGCAGCAAAATCGCACAAACTGACTACAAATCTAGACATGATCGAGTTGCTAAATTAATCCACTGGGCATTGTGTAAAAAATACGACTTGCCTGTGTCCGAAAAGTCGTGGGAACACAGGGTGGAAAAAGTTGTTGAGAATGAGAGGGTGAAGATCTTGTGGGACTTTCGAATACAGACAGATCGCCATTTGGAACACAATACGCCGGATATCGCAGTTGTAGAGAACCGAAGCGTACAGCTGATTGATATTGCTGTACCAGGAGATGCCAGAGTCGAAGAAAAAGAACTGGAAAAAAATTACAAAATATCGCGACCTGGCCATCGAAACTGTGCGATTATGGATGAAACATGTAACAGTGGTACCCATTGTCATCGGGGCACTGGGAACTATGTCCCAAAACTTCGCAAAACACATCAAGAAACTGCAGCTTCCTGCAATAACTCCAGCAATGTTACAAAAAACTGCGCTACTCGGAACATCTTATATTTTAAGAAGGTACCTGGTTGACACCTAGGATGCTGCTAGCAACCCGTGTCAACCATCAGCACCAGCCAATTTGAATGTTCAGTTGACTGAGGTTCATGTTTAATGAATAAAAGATAATAATAATAATAATAATGTTGGAAGGGACCTTGGAGGTCATCTAGTTCAACCCCCTGCTCAGGCAGGAAGCCCTATACTATTTCAGACAAAATGGTTGGTTTGATGAAACCTGTAATCAAGTACAGATCAGCAGTGGGCGGGATGGAGAGAGACAAATATAAACAAACAAAAAGGAACTCCACTTCTGCAGAATGCTGGAAAAATAGCATCAAGATAATTACAAACTTTAGAATGTTCTTATTAATGAACGGCGTGATGGCCTAATGGTGAAGACACTTGCCTCCCACTCAGAAGGTTGAGAGTTCAATCCTAGGTAGCTGCAGATGTTTGTCTCCTAGGGTGCAAAGAAAAAAATATTTGCTGTGAACTCCACATGGTATCAGGAAGGGCATCCAGCCAGTAAATGCTCAGCTCCATCCAGTCGCTCCAACTCTACTCCGAATTAATGGATTATAGGGTCGTAAAAAGGGAGAATGTTCTTATTAATGTTCTTATTAAAGCTAGCATCAAATAACCATATCTATCTCTAATACAAGACTTTCATATGGGATACTGTACTGACTATAGAGAAGATGTTGAAAAGTGCAAGATCAGAGATTGTAATATATTGTAGTTGAGAGAACAGCTATAGGGTATATGAGTGCACTATAATGATCTCTTTGGAACCTTAAAATTAAATTAGAATTTTAAAAATGCCAATTTTTACATAGAATCGTTAGATCTTGGAAAATTTTACACAAAAACACATGAGATTTCAAGTAAGAATGGAGACGTTAACCTATATTTTAATTGTCACTATGCCATCATGCCAAATCATATAATGGTGGCTAACTCTTGAAAAGCTTCCTTTCTCAACCTGGTGTCCTCCAGAGGTGTTATAGCAGCATTTTTTTAAAAAGAAATTTCTCTTGCTGGCCATGCTGGCTAAGAATTGTATAGTCCCAGATCTGAATTTCATTAAAGAGATAGAGGATTCCCAATGTATCCAACTTGTTCTGAGAGAGGTTTCATAGAATTTTAGATTCTAACAGAATAACAGAGTTGGAAGGGACCTTGGAGGTCTTCTAGTCCAACCCCCTGCACAAGCAGGAGACCTTATATCATTCTGGATAAATGGCTGTCCAATCTCTTCTTAGAAAACCTCCATTGATAGGGCATCCACAACTTCTGGAGGCAAGTTGTTTCACTGATGAATTGTTCTAACTGTCAAGAAATTTCTCCTTAGTTCTAGGTTGCTTCTCTCCTTGATTAGTTTCCATCCGTTGCTTCTTGTCCTACCTTCAGGTGCTTTGGAGAATAGGTTGATCCTCTCTTCTTTGTGGAAGCCCCTCAAATGTTGGAACACTTCTATCCTGTTGCCCCAATCCTTCTTTTCATGAGACTAGACATACCCAATTCCTGCAAATCCTTCCTTATATGTTCTAGCCTCCAGCCCCACCGATCATCCTTGTTGCTCTTCTCTGCATTCTAAGCAATATAGAAAGCCAACAGATCAGATGATAGAAAACCTGGAGATTTTCAAGAGCAGCTTTCATATTAGAATAGTACAAGGAGGCTATTTCTGAAGGGGGAAAACCCAGTTGCCGTGGTTAAGATGAAGAAGTGACAAATGGAGCTAGGAAACACTCTTCTGAAATCTGGCTTGCAGGAAGAATCACAGAAGTTTTTAAGGCACACTGTACGGCCTGCATTCAAGTCAGCATGTGCTCAGGGTCAGCTGTTAGGGGTCTCAGGACAGAGATAGCAGGCAGAACAGCACTTCCAGCTTAGCCAAGCCTGAACATGAGCCATCTCCCATTTCTGGAGGCAGAAACACATGGTATATTAGCCTCAAGGTACCCCAATTAATAGTTAACCCAAATTCCCCCCCTGTGACTCTGAGTCAACAGTAATATTTTCCATCTTGGACCAGCTCAAGTCACATTGTCTGGTTCCCATGCTGCGTTTCAGTTGGTAAGGCTGTCTCTCTTCCAGTGTCACTCCACTGATACCTCTTCATACAACTTCATACAACTGTGCCTTTTTCAAACAAAAAAATACCCTGCTAGGTTAATAGAACAGAAAAAAGATGGACTTCAAAAAAAAAAAAAAATCCCACAGATGAAATTGACAAGTGTTCTGCTACTTTTCTTTTCTAACTGCAGTAACAGGGGGAAAAAAATGTTAATGATGTTTTCTCTGCTTTCTTCATTTACCAGTTCAGGTAAATGGGATAAAGAAGGTGGGATAAAGAAGCATCAGAATCCGTCAATCATGGTAAACATGGTCTGGACAGGACATGTCAAGAGGTCGATTCTCTTTTAGAGAGATTTCTTTTCTCCTTCCTTATTTTGAAGATGTCCTGCTGGTTATTTTCAGCTAATTCAACTGATGGAGATGAAGGAGGTTGTTAATGCTGGTGTTGTGGCTTTCTGATACGCCTCTCTCCATCCCTCTGAAAATTCCCTGGACGTTCACCTTCTCCATCTGGGAAAAAAAAAAAAAGAGTTGCAAGAAAACAGCTAAGCTCAGGGAACACCAAGGACCTCTCATTTCAGCTACAAAGCTACAAAGATTTTCCTTTATTGGGGGGGGGG
Source organism: Azemiops feae (assembly GCA_023970755.1). Classification (NCBI taxonomy): domain Eukaryota; kingdom Metazoa; phylum Chordata; class Lepidosauria; order Squamata; family Viperidae; genus Azemiops; species Azemiops feae. The sequence goes on from JALGBA010000759.1 coordinate 830,565, forward strand.
TTTCCTATCTTATGCCCTCTTTAGAAAGTTAACTTCAGCTCTTGGAAGGGTCAAAAATGATCCAATGGCCTTCGGTCACCTCGTAACTGAGCCCTCCAGACTCTTGCATCAGCATTGCCCACAAAACTCTTTCTTTTTCAGGGAAAGAAACATTGCAAACCAATTCACTTTCATCCAGGGAAACCAGGCTGGAAGGAAAGAAAAGCAGGATAATGTTTCCACATGGCACTTCCCACATGGCCCGGGGGAAGGAGGGGCCATACCACGCAGGGGTCCAGAGATAGTTGAGGAATGAGCTGTTGGCTAAGAAGGGACTCCCTTCAGCTCAGAGCCCACAGCCTTTGCTTGCTGCAAAGCTACCAGTTGCTGGGTGAAACCTGAAACCTGGTTGGAAGGGGGGGGGGAGGTTGGCCTTGCCCACTTACTAGCCTGTGGTGCTATATCTTAACACATTTTGGACCCGCCTCAGCTGTGAATTCTGAGCCTCACTCATTCAAGTACAGCTGGAGCTCAGCACTGAGAGTTTGACGTTTGGTGTCAGCGTTCAACAGGAGGAACCAACAACTTTGCACAACAGTGTCAGCCTTATTTAGCCTGTCTGCGTTTCCTTTTTGAAACTGGAGTTGCAGGGACCTTCACTTTGATTTGAATGTTATCTTGCATTCTGGAGAGGGTTTTTCTTTTCCGTTCTGCTTTTTCATCTTTGAAGCGAAGGCTCTGGTTTGGAATTAGTGCCGGCGCGGATCAGTTCAGCTGCTAGGAACAGGGTAAGTGGCATTAAAATACCATTCGCTTCAAGTGACTGAATACCAGCAAAAGAATATGATCTTCCAGCAGGTCGAACTCCCTCACTGCGGATACAACAGCTTCTTTCTAATGCAATTTTGGAGAAGTTGCAGTAGGAGTTTAAAGGCTTCTCTAGGGTGATCTACATTTTGATGAAAGAAACTGAGTAGTGACGCTTCTTGGTTTTTGTCTTCTCTGAAAGTTAAAATTGGAGTTCACATCTAAACTGCAGGGGGGGGGGGAATCTATAAAATCTTCTGTCCTAAATTTCTTAAATTAAAAAGACTTGCCATTTCTCCAGCCTCATCCTTAGCATGTTCTTATTCGAAAGCAACACCTGTAGGAAAAGTCTCAAGCATTTTGAGCATCACTACGATTGGTTTTCTGATAATTCCTCCAATTATAATGGCAAAACTTGTGAAAATCGTGAAACGCTCCCAGTCAGTTCTTTTCAATTAACTCTCCAAAATCTCTGAAATGTAGTTCGGATGACAAATTATTTACTTTTTTTTTTTTTTAAAGGAGAGAGTGTTTTCTGTTTAAGGTGAGATTAGGTTTTGAGATGCGGTTAGCTAAATGTTGAGTGGGATGAGAGCTAAATCTTTTCAAACAAGACTTCTCTTTAGGAAACAAAATGTCAAGGTTTTCATGAACTCCTTCAAAGTGTTTTCATGTACTCTGACAATTCAGTTAACATATGTTTACTCAGTTCTAAAACGTACAGTGGTTTTTATCAGGCAAACGTGTGTGAGAGTATGGCATTGATTTTCTCTGCTATGTAATGGTATGGTTCCGTCTATATTTTTCAAGTTTCTTGTTCATCTCTATTTGACTTCTATTTTACTTTCAGGAGAAATAAATTTGTAAACCAAATGACCGAAGAGACCCATAGAATTAACAAGTTAGAAGGGATCGTGAGCATCTCCTAATCCAGGGGTCTCCAAACTTGGCAACTTCAAGACTTGTGGACTTTAACACCCAGATCTTCTCAGCCAGCTGTGCTAGCTGGAGAATTCTGGGAGTTGAAGTCCACAAGTTTTAAAGCTTGGCGACTGACTCATATTTACGACAGCTGCAGTGTCCCGGGTCACGTGATCACCTTTTGAGACCTTCTGACAAGCAAAATCAATGGGGAGGCCAGATTCATTTAACAAATATGGCAAGAAAGGTGGTGAAATGGGGGCAAAACTCACTTAGCAAATGTCTCGTTTAGCAACCAAAGTTTTGGGCTCAATTGTGGTTATAAGTAGAAGACTACCTGCAGTTTGATCAAAGCAACTAATTGGGAGTGTATAGATTTGCATATGAACTTGTCATTGAAACACAAGTTATAGGGTTTTACATGACTGATTTGTACCCGTGTTGTCTTGTTTTTAATGTTGCATTTCTGTTTTGGGGTGAAAGTGTTCCCTTCTCAGACAATGAGGAAATCCCTGAAAAAGTATGTGGGAGGCTTATATGAAAGCTGGAGACCAGTGGCATTTTGAAAGCCCACCTTAAACTTGTGAATGAGATATCCTCCAACATTTTTTCAAGGGGTGGGGTGGTGACAATATAATTACTGTGAATGAATCTCCTCAAGCACATTTTCTATGGTTAACCCACCACACTTTGAAAATTTCCTCCAAATTCTTCCTCCCCCACCTTCAAAGAAATTTAAAAGCCAGCTTCCATTCATCAAACCGAGTGAGGACTGTTAGGAAAAACACAGAATTTCTCTGCCCAACACCAGAATAAATAGCGAATGGCGTAATTGTTTGTGTTTTAATGTGGTAACATTATAAAAAAAAAATATACAGCCCACAAAATAACTTTTACATTGACAGTTTCCCATTCCTCCAAGGTCTTTAATAATATTAATAATAATAATAATAAAGTTGGAATGGACATTGGAGGTCATCTAGTCCAACCCCCTGCACAGGCAGGAAACCCTATACCATTTCAGACAAATGGCTGTCCAGTCTCTTCTTAAAAACTTCCAGTGTTGGAGCATTCACCGCTTCTGGAGGCAGGTTGTTCCACTGGTTAATTGTTCTAACTGTCAGGAAGTTTCTCCTCAGTTCCAGGTTGCTTCTCTCCTTGACTAGTTTCCATCCATTACTTCTTGTCCTGCCCTCAGGCGCCTTGGGTTACTTACACTTGGGTTACTCTACGGTCCTCTCCTGGAAGACTATTTGCTCAGGAAAACATTGGTGAAGCTCTCATGCTTGACTTTTTTTTGACTTGCTCATTTGTCCAGCCTTGTTTCCATCCTGGGTCTTTGGGTGCACATTTTTCCTAATACAGGTAGTCCTCAACTTACAACCACAACTGAGCCCAAAATTTCTGTTGCTAAGCGAGACATTTGTTAAGTGAGTTTTGCCCCATTTTATGACCATTCTTGCCAGAGCGGTGAAGTGACTCGCTGGAGTTGTTAAGTTAGTAACACGGTTGTTAAGTGAATCTGGCTTCCCCATTGACTTTGCTTGTCAGATGGTCACGAAAGGGGATCACGTGACCCCGGGACAGATGCAACCGTCATAAATATGAGTCAGTTGCTAAGCATCTAAATTTTGATTAGACCTTGATCATGACCATGGGGATGCTGCAACAGTCTTAAGTGTGAAAAATGGTTATAAGTCACTTTTTTCAGTGCTGCCCTAACTTTGAACAGTCACTAATTGTACTGTATACACTACCTATATACAGATGCATTTGGAGTGTATTTTGCATATGCCTTTCCTAATGGATGTGTCTACAATCAGTTTTCTGTGATCTAAGGCATTTTCACTATTGTGGTGCATGACACATGGAGCTGACATTGAAAAGTTTATAAAATGGCATGGGCAGTAAATGCAGCAACTATACTACTAACTGCTGTTCAGAATGCAGAAGATCATATGAAATCTATACTGAAAGTTCTCTACTAGCTGTCAGTTGTTTGCTAGGCATAATCTAAAGTAGGGTTGCTCAATCTTGGTGGCTTGAAGATATGTGGACTGGCAGGGGCATCCTGGGAGTTGAAGTCCACACATCTTCAAGGTTGAGAGTCACTGATCTGAAGTTTGATATTGTCCTGTGACTTCCAGCAGATGGCAGCATTAAGCTAACTTTGACAGATCTCCAATAGGCAAGCAGGTTGGGCCTAATCAGAATTTGGAGGGGAGACCACCAGGAAATACTAAGCAGAAGAGTAGATGAGAAAGTCAAAACAAAACACACACAAAGAAGAAGGCTATGGGAGCCATTCCATATTATTGCCAAAGCCTTTTTCAGAAAGTTGGAAGCATTGTTTCCAACTATCACATTTTATTAAAAGTGTAGACTTTTGTTAGGTGGAAAAGGTACCAGATTCCTTCTAAATTTCTACACCATAGAGGAACACAAGGAAACTTCGTCACCATATCTATGTAACCATCCAAAGTAAAGCTTGATTGGGAAAGAGTTAACTCATAGCCTTTGAAACACCTAAAAACATGGGGCCTGCATTCCCATTACATACTTATCTGGCTCTTAAGAGCTTCAAGAGTGGCTCTTCAAAAGATGACTCTGCCATCCCTGATACTTGTTTTTCTGACATGTGGGAGCGAATTATTCTCCTATGCTGCTCCCAAGCCTTGAAACACACTCCCTTTTATTTATTTTATTATATTATATTTTTATCTTGACTCTATTACTTTATAAGTAACTCAAAGTGGCAAACATACATAATGCTTCTTCCTCTGCCTATTTTCCCACAACAGCCCTGTGAGGTGGGTTGGGCTGAGAAAGAGGGACTGACCCAAAGTCACCCAGCTGGCTTTCATGCCTAAGGCGGGACTAGAACTCGCCATCTGTTAGTAATTGGCCCAAAGTCACTCAGTCGGTTTTCATGCCTAAAGCTAGAACTCCCAGCCTTCTAGTTTCTAGGCCAGCACCTTAACCATTACAGCAAACTGACTCCCCTTGTTCTCATTCTCTCCCTGTTTAGAAAATCTGTAAACATTCCTCTCTTTCACTTGACTTGTTAATTTTGACTGAACTTTTTAACTCTAAAACTCCTTTTAAATTTTTGTTAGGCACCTTGAGGACTTGCCGTAATAGAATGACAGGAATCACTTAATTACGGGAAGAGATCTGATTGCCCAGCAGCTGATTACCACTTTATGGGACCTAGATAGTTGATCAGTCAGGGCAAGGTCTACCTCTTTTTCTCCCACCCCAGTACCTTCTCATATGTTTCTTTATTTCACATTCATTTGGAAGAGGCTCAAATAGGATGCAAGAAGAAAAATAAACATGCCTAGAGAAGTCAGGCAAGAGTGTTGAAAAATAACTTACTTTAGGTGTGCAGTATTTTCATGACTGGGGGAAGTTTTCTGTGCTGGCTGATGATGGGCTGAAAGGAGCTGGCAGCAGAGGAAGCAGACTATCAGAGTCTATACTGTGAGTGGCATGCTCACCAACAATATCTGGCACCGATTTGGAACAAATGACATGGAATCCGAATAAATATGAACAATGAGGATAGTAGACATTATGATGGCCAGATTTTGTCTGTATCAAGGATGGGCGAATATCATTTAAACTCAATAATGTATATTGCATGGGTCAGAAAGAGGGCTGAGAAAATAAGTACAGACCTCTCACATCCTGGACATAAACGGTTCCAACCCCTTGGGATAGAGCAGAGGTCCCCAACCTTTGGGGCACCAGGGACTGGTTCCATGGAGAGAGGTTTGTTCCGCGGACCGGAGGGGGCGTGGTTTTGTGTGCTGCCTGCATCTTGCGGATGGGGCTTTGCTTGTTTGTGTGGCCTGGTTGCTGGCATGCCGCGGCCCGTTACCGGTCGACAGACTGGGGGTTGGGGACCCCTGCTATAGGGCATTGCATGCCAAAATAACCAGACATAGGGGCAGTTTTTCCCTCATGCCATCATTCTGCTGAACACCTAATTCCCACAGCACTGTCTTATGCCTAAGGAAATTTACCCATGTAGTAGAGCTGTATTACCTGTAATCCTTCACATCTTTTCTTCTACCTTCTCTTATTGGTATCATTATTATAATTACTATTACTCTGTTGTTTTGCATGTACACTGAGAGCTTATGCACCGGAGACAAATTTCTTGTGTGTCTAATCACAGATGGCCAAACAAAGCATTCTATTCTATTTTCTATTCTATTTTCTATTCTATTTTCTATTCTATTTTCTATTCTATTTTCTATTCTTACCCATAAGGCCCTTTCAGTCTCACAGTCTAATTCCTGATGCAGGTCATCCCAAAGGGCATAGCAATTCATTTTGCTTTTCTTTTGGGAAAAAAAACATGATAACCATAGGGATGTTTTATACCTAATCTGAGCTTTTCCCTAGCAAGAACAGCCAGGAAAAACTTCAGGCTTCTTCTGGAGCAGGGGTCTTCAAACTTGGCCCTTTTATGACTTGTGGACTTCAACTCCCAGAATTCCTCAGCCAGCATGCCTGGCTGAGGAATTCTGGGAGTTGAAGTCCACAAGTCATAAAAGGACCAAGTTTGAAGACCCCTGTTCTGGAGCAATCATTGCATGCCACCTTCCCACGAAAAATCCTGTGGTTCTCAACCTGCCTTCCTCAACTTGATGCCTCCAGATGGACCTGTCTTTGCTAGCTTGGGGACATGGAGTTTCAGGAGGATACCCAATGGCAGGAAGCTTGCTGTAGATCAATCCAGAGGACGCTCTGTTCTTAGGGGTTATTTTAGAGGTTGTGGCATTCTAAAAAGGCTGTGAGAACATAAAAAGAGAAAGTAGCTCCTTGCAGGTGGCAGAAACTGCATGCAGTTTGCCAGACCTCCTCCCTTTCTCATAGACCCATGATTCCTCAACCCTAACTAATTTATTTGTTAGCCTGCTGAAGTATGCTTTATCCCCAAATTATTAAAGCACAAGCATAGGTTACGTTGCTGCTACGTATTCTGAAAATGCTCAGCATCTTTATTGCTTGGCATTTCAGCTCTGCAAACCCCTTTCTTTTGTAAGCATCGTTGCCCTTGAAAAGTGTTAATGACTAAAAAGAACAGTGAAAGGACACCTGACCTGCAGGGGGTTCTGGATTACTGAATTAACCACTTCCCCTTTCCTCCCCCCCCCCCCGGTATTTCCCCCCCTTTTTGGCCTTACGGAAAAAGAGAACAGGTGGCAGATGTGCCATCAAACGAAAAGGAAAGGCAGGTTAAAGACATTTGCATAATTTTCTCTAGCTGAGTTGAAAAACACAACTGTAATGAGTCTGCCAGTGAGAGCGCACCAGCCCAGTGTGTCGATTTCCTGGCCTTGCCTCTCCCCCCCCCTTTCCACATTTAGTTATGCTGGTTGAGTAGGATTAATATGTGAGAAGCATTTGACTGAAGGAGGTGCTAATTGTCCACGGGAATAAAGAATCTGTAACCTGTCATCCCTTGCTAGTTCTACAGAAAAAGTGTAGCCAGGAGCACTAGAGAGCATCAAAAGTTTGTGATCTAGCTTAATCCGTGAAGCTGTAAAGGTTAGAAAGACAAGGAATAATCCACGGGGCCAATTGCCATGTGTGTTCCTCCATGAACAAGGATGCCAACAGCGTATATCAAACAGCCTTCTACTGAATCAGATCATTATTTCAGGTTTGTGAGATGTATCTTGTATTTTATTAGACCTCTGGATCCTGGCCATTGCCACAGGAAAAAATAATGCCTCTACCAACAGAGATGTCCTCAAACTGATTTCATCCCAATGGGCTGGACTTCAGCCCCATAATTCCCGCTACAACGTCCTGCAGAAAACTTTGAAATAATTATGTTGGTTCACTATTTTTGCACATGAATCTGTAAAATGAGTACGTGAGTTGGTTCATTGGTGCAAGTTACTAAGATTTTCTTAGGAGGTCTGAATTCTTCTCTTCTGGAATAGAGGATCAGATTATTTATCTGTTATTCTTTCAGTGAACTATCAGCCATTTCTGTTTTGCCTAGGCAGAGTATAAAATATGACAAAAATAACATACTGTGGAATCATTTGATCCCAAACGTGATAAATAGAAAAGCAACAATGAGTTGCAAACAGGCTAAAATTAGAATTAGAAATTGTTCAATACTAGCATTTCTTGGGAGAAGAATGACAAAAGTAATTGATGATCACCAAATAAATCCTGTCCCTGAGGAAAGTTAACCTGACATGAGGGATCCTTGGTGCTCTCTGAGCTTGGTTGGTTTTTTGCAGACGTTCATTACCCAACTAGGTAACATCATCAGTGCTAATAAGGCAGACATGTCAAACTCGCGACATCACGTGATGTCGCGCAACGTATCGAGCCGGTTTTGCCATTGCTGGCAATGGGGTGGGCGCGGCTTCTGGATGACGCATCCGGCCCTTGGGCCGGCAGTTTGACACCCCTGTAATGAGGAGTGGGTTTGTTCTTAGTTTGGGCTTGCCCTGTCAGTTTTGGTGGGGGTGGTCTTAGGTGTCCTTTTGTTGGACTGTTTACTGTTAGCTTTTTTAGAAGTACCTTGATTGGGGCATTGTTTACTTGATTGTTGGTCTAATGCTAATCTTGGAGTTAATCTATACTTATCTGGGTGCTGATTGCTGGTGGGGAGGTGTTTTGGTCTTTTTGTTCCTTTTTTGTCTTGTAGATTATCTCTTTTTCATAGTGTGTAGATTCTGTTTATGTCTCTGTGTCTATGATGGCTAATCTATCATAGTGCCAGGTTTCTAGAAATTCCCTAGTGTTTTTTGACTTGGTTTGGCCTGTTTAACTTGACAATTCATCTTGGTGGTCCTAGAACTTTTGTATTTCATCAAAATTCCAAGTAGGTTTATAGGCTTTTGGCATATATATAGCCAAGAAAGTGTATTTGTAGTCATTCAGATATTTTTCAACTTCAACTAACAGCCCCAATCTGGAATTAAGGAGAAACTTTCTGACAGTGAGGACAATTAACCAGTGGAACAGCTTGCCTTCAGAAATCGTGGGGGCTCCATCACTGGAGGTTTTTAAGAAGAGGCTGGACAGTCACTTGTCTGAAATGGTATAGGTCCTCCTGCTTGAGCAGGGGGCTGGACTAGAAGACCTCCAAGGTCCCTTTCAGTTCTATTCTATTCTAAAAGATGAAATATAGGTAGTCCTCGACTTACAGCAGTTCATTTAGTGACCGTTCAAAGTTACAATGGCACTGAAAATGTGACTTATGACCATTTTTCACACGACCATTGCAGCATCCCCATGGTCACGTGATCAAAATTCAGATGCTTGGCAACTGGTTCATATTTATGATGGTTGCAGTGTCCCAAGGTCATGTGATCAGCTTTTGCGACCTTCTGATAGGCCAAGTTCAATGGGGAAGCCAGATTCACTTAACAACCATGTTTCTAACTTAACAACTGCAGTGATTCACTCAACAACTGTGGCAAGAAAGGTCGTAAAATGAGGCAAAACTCACTTAACAAATGTCTCACTTAGCAACATCAGTTGTGGTCATAAGTCGAGGACTACCTATACTGGGAGCAGAGTTTAACAACAAGTTAAACTATATTGGATTTTAAGATTTTTTAAAGATTTTTTCAACGCTGCCATCTCCAGAATCTATTGAATTTTTTCCTAGGGTTATTTTATTTTTATCACACAGTATGTGATAGGCTGAGAACATGTTTAACAGCAACTCAACCTATCAGCTTTAAGGCATAATAAAACTCTTGAGTCCCAAAATTTTACAATGGCTATTTTTTAAATAGTGGATTCACAAACTCTTTGAATGGATTAAAGCTTTAAAGTTGGATTCCTTTGGCATATCGATCCAGCTCTGTAAATACTGTCATCAGTTCCCACATTGTAATTAGAAAAGTGAGTTAAAATGTGGAAAGCAATGGCTATAGGCATATGTTTTAGAAACATATGAGAAGCTTGTTCAATATTGCATGGTCATTCAAAGGAGGAGAAAGGGTAACCTCACTTAACTGATAAACTGGCCTGTAATTAACTGCACATCTGCCTTTTGCTTTTATAGCTATGATCCACGTGTTCTGTCAACTGCAAATTTATTAGCACCTCCATTCTACATATCTACATATGCTTACCTGAACTTATGAACTTACACAAGCATTCTATGTGTATATCCTCTTGCACACTCAAAGAGCCTCCATTTGGGAAGATGTGTTTTGACTTTGTTCACAGCTTCCATTGAATGTATGGTGGTAGTGGTTGGGGCCAGTAACTATGATGCCACTCCCCTGGGAGAGATGTGTCTTGAGCCCCATGAAAAAGTAGTCCTCTGAAATGTGTTTAAAATCAGCAGATAGAATGTGGGGACCCCATGTAGGACTCTCAGGCAGGAAAACACGGTTTATAATAGTCTAGGGCAGGGGTAGGCAACCTTGGCTCTTTTATGACTCGTGGACTTCAACTCCCAGAATTCCTGAGTTGGCATTCCTGAGCCAGCCATGCCGGCTCAGGAATTCTGGGAGTTGAAGTCCACGAGTCATAAAAGAGCCAAGGTTGCCTACCCCTGGTCTAGGGCCAGAGTACAGTTAGTCCTCGATTCATTGCAACCCTTCATTTGAAGTTACAGTGGCACTGAAAAAAGAGACTTAGAACTGGTCCTCTCCTAACCATTGCAGCATTCCCACAGTCATAATCATAATTTGGGTGCTTAGTAACCAGCATGTATTTATGATGGTGGGGTTCTTGGTGCTCTCTGAGTTTGCTTGTTTTTTTGCAGACATTTCATTACCCTAACTAGGTAACATCATCAGTGCTAGTAAGGAAAGCTGTCTGCTGTCAGTTTCCCAATTGAAACTATGGTTAAATCTGTCTCTTTGTGATGGCTGCAGCATCCCAGTGTCAGGTGACTGCCATTTGTGACGTTCCAAACCAGCTTCTAACAAGCAAAGTCAGTGAGAGAAGCCAGAGTCACTCAACTGCTATGTTCACTTAACAACCTCCTTGCTGATCAGTGGAAATTGTGGTCCCAACAATTATGGTTCTAAACCCGTGGTGATGAACCTATGGCACGCGTGCCACAGGTGGCACGCAGAGCCCTCTCTGTGGGCACGCGCGCCGTCGCCCCAGTCCTAGGCCTTCAGCTTGGTTTTATAAAACCTTTTCACTTTAGGCCTCCGCCGCCATGTACAAAAAAAAAAAAGATTCAATCAATCAGTCAATTTCAACTTCTCGCGGGAAAAAAAAGATCTCGCAAAGTTGGAATTGATCGATTGAACTTTTTATTCCCACCCAGTCTGCCGTTACGACCGCAGCCATGCCCACCCAGTGGGCCACGCCCACCCAAATGGCCACACCCACTCAATGGGCCACACCCACCCGGCACCCGACGATACATAAGTGGGTTTTGGGTTGCAGTTTGGGCACTCGGTCTCTAAAAGGTTCGCCATCACTGTTCTAAACTGTACTGGCTGTGAGTTGGTACAGGATACTTTTTGGAAGCTTGCTTTTATGACTAGAAATGTTACCTGGAGTTGTTTTTTAGACTGAAAATTAAACTGAGTACTGCTTGAAGTTTCGGCTTTTTTAACTAGTGACTAGAAATAGCCCAGTCAGAACTCTGAATCCTAATAATGTAAAATAACCTCCCACACTTCTAAATTTGTTTACTATTTATGTACTTTGCCATTTGATTTTGTATGCATATTCTGCCAGCACAACTTGGGAAGTGTGATGTGGGGAGAGGGCTGTTTTATTTAGGCAAGTTTTGGAAACTTAGAACCATAATTAATTCCCTTCAAAAAAGTGTTTACCATCCCTACCCCTGTCCAGATAGTAAAACCTGAAAGTTTTTGTTTACTGCCACCTTTTCAATGATGGACACATTTGGAATTTTTACAGCGTAGTATATTATGATAGCAGAGTGGTTGCCATAGTGAAGGCTTGCCCATCCTCAAGATGGCAACTATGGGGAGCCTAGCCAGTAACAGGATGCTTATTTGCCAGAGACCCAACCAATGAGAATGCCTTTTGCCCCTCCCATTAACTCCCAGGATTCTCTTTCCAATCCAAATATACTTAATTTGCACCATATTGTTTGGGCAGGTGATGCTTAGCAAAGAACTGAGCTGTAGCCTTTGCAATCTTTCTTTAATATAATGCTGAAGCCAGCTTGCTTGAAGCATGTTAATTTCCCATTTAACTGTCTCTTTTAATTAAAAATATTTAATCTGAAAACAAGCCTACTGGGGCAAACTCACGGGCAGGCACCAGTAAAATCTCTACTGTGTCATGTGAGGTTCACCATATTTAGATGCTACTTTTCTTCCACTGTGTAATTCTTGTTGCTTATCACTAGGAATGATGGCAGGTAGCAAGGCTCAAAAAAAAATAAAATCCCAAGAGAGTGGCTATAATTGTGCAAATGAAATCCTGCCCTTTTAAAAATATTTGTCACATGTGACAGAGGTAAAAAAAAGAAAAAAAGGGCACGGCTAAACATGTTTATTATTTTGACAGCCTCCCCCCCTCTAACTAGACCTTTGAGATGTCCACAGCTTGAACAACACTATGGCTTTTTGTATTATTAAACAATAACTTAGGACTCCCCCCCCCCCACAATCAGATTCATTTATTTGCTTTTTGCAAAACAGTGCGTTTACATGATATTCTGCCCTTGAGGCAAATATCTGCCTTTCTAACATATAAATTTCCAGCAAAACAAATGACATGAATCAAAGCTCAAGAGCCAAGGTAGTCTTCTGCACTTGAAGCCCCATTTTTTGAAAGCTCACGTTAAGTCTGGCAACAAATGATACTTTTGCCAACAAGGCAGCTGTCCGAATGCCTGCCTGGACAAATGTAAAGTATGAATGCCCAAAATAGACTGTACATTTGTAAATAATCTCAATTCAAAGTGTGAACAGAAATTGTTATTGCTTTTGGGGAGAGGGAAGGCAGTTACCTTGAAGTACATTCAATATTATAGGCATATGATTTGTCCTTATGTGAGGATCTATATAGAACTGGGATGCAATTCTTGGCAATGCTTGCCTGATGTGCTAAGTTTTGCTTAGCATTAAACATAACTAAGAGATGGGAGATGACCTAGAAAATTGCAGCTGGATATAATTTTTTGGTCTCTCTTCTCAACTGCATGTATGCAAATTTGGCAAGGTTTTGTATTAAAAAAAATTAGAAAAACATTCTCACTATCTTTAGTAGGCTCCTAAATTAATTCAGCCAAACATTTTTAGAAGCTCATGTCAAAGCCTGCAATAATTTGCAAACATTTGGAGTTCCTTCTGAGGAATACAGAGGATAGAGTAACACATTCAAACCACTCTCTGTCTCCTTTCACCTTGTTAAGCAAAACCAATTAGGGGGTAACTATTCTTTCAAGTCTATAAAGTGAAACTAATCAAGGAGAGAACCAATCTAGAAATAAGGAGAAATTTCCTGACAGAACAATTAACCTGTGAAACAGGTTGCCTTCAGAAATTGTGGGTGCTCCAACACTGGAAGTTTTAAAGAGGAGATTAGACAACCATTTGTCTGGAATGGTAGGGTTTCCTGCTTGGGCAGGGGGTTGGATTAGATGACCTCCAAAGTCCCCTCCAACTCTTATTACTCTGTATTCTATTCTGTAAGTTGTACAGCTGAAGAAGGCCAAAATGTTCATTTCTATACCAACTGTATATTCATTTGTATAGCATGTATGGTATACAGATATATGTTCATTTGTATACCAAGTGCATACAATTTGTGTTCCAGCTCTATTATTCTGCGTTCTATGTATAACTTTGTATGCCTTTCTTTCAGTTCAGCATTCATGCCTGGGGTTTAGAAAAAAATTGCCTTTGACAATCTTAGTTGCCTCTGGAGCTTTTTATCTGTGTGTATACATATCCACATACACATATGTACATGTGCAATGGTTGAATAAAACAAATGTCTCCAATGCTATAAATTGTTAGCAGATGGAGGTACTGCCAAGCCAAAAACTTTTTAGCATCTGCTCTTCTAATTCATTTGGCAGGGGTTTAGTGTGAGAAAAGGTTGCGTTGCTTTTGTTCATGAAATCGAAGCCTGCAGTGAGTACCAGTCAGTTCATTTTGAGCAACCTGTTGAATTTTTGCCTGCTAAAGAGGGCCTTTAATTGGAATTCAATGCTGAATGTAGGCTGCTTCAGGTATTGATGTGAGCACAGGTAGTCCTCGACTTACAACAGTACATTTAGTTCAAAGTTACAACGGCACTAAGAAAAATGACTTACAAATGTTTTCACACTTACAACCATTCCGGCATCCCTAGGGTCACGTGATCAAAATTCAGACATTTGGTAATTGACTCATATTTGGTAATTGACTCATATTTATGACAGTTGCAGTGTCCCAGGGTCACCCATGATCACCTTTTGTGACCATCTGACAAGCAAAGTCAATGGGGAAGCCAGATTCACTTAACAACCATGTTACTAATTTAACAACTGCAGTGATTCACTTAAGAATGGTGACAAGAAAGGTTGTAAAATGGGGCAAAACTCACTTAACAAATGTCTCACTTAGCAACTGAAATTTTGGGCTCAATTGTGATCGTAAGTCGAGGACTGTTTGGGTGATCAAGAACAAAGTGGATGACCTGTTCCAGCAACCAACAAATGTCACATGAGAAAGATTGACGAACTGATTAAGGACAAAGAGGGGATCGCTAAAAAGTATATGACTATCAAGCTTGGTATTTCACAGAAACACTTAGTTTATGTTCTTGATGATGCCGAGTAGTGGAAGATTTGTGCAAGATGGATTCCTTGCATGCTGATGGCAGAGAGGCAAGCTGAAATTTGCCAGCAATTATCATGCCATAAGAATGAAAGTGAGAAATTTCTTCACCGTATCATGACAACCAATGACATATGGTCCCATCATTCTGAAATGAAACATCAGTCCATGAGATATTATCACAGAGCTTCACTTGGGAAAATTATACGAAGTCCTGGTTTTGCCAGGAAAACGCATGGTTACAGTTTTTGAAACAATGATTAAGCAGAGTTTGGAAGCACCAGAAGGAAATTTTGCCAGGCTTACATCTCACAAACCACCCAAGAAGCAGTGGTGAGGTTGAATCTCATCTTTGTATCCTGTGTACCGTGGAGTCTAGACTTGATGCTATGTGGCTTCCACCTGTTCCCAAAATTGAAGAATATTTTGTGGGCATCTGTTTAATTTAAATTAAGAGGGAGAAAACACTATCAAGATATGATTGAGAGCACAAAATGTCCTACTTTTGTAACAGGTGTAAGAAACGTGTTCATCGCAGGAAGAATTGTACAATGTAAGGGGGTGATTTTGTGGAGAAGCAAATACAGGTGGCAAAGTAAAAATAAAATATCCCTATTTAAACTACAGAGAGTCCTCAACGTATGGCCACAATTTGGACCAGAATTTCCATTGCTAAAACACAGTTGTTAAGTGAAACACTGCTGTTAGGTGAATCATGCGGTCATTAAGTGAATCCAGCTTCCCCCCATTGACTTTCCTTGTCTGAAGCCATCTGGGAAGATCGCAAATGGAGATCACATTATCTGGTACAGTGCAACAGTCATAAATACATGCCAGTTGCCAAGCTCCTGAATTTTGATCAGGTGACCACGAGGATGCTGCAATGGTCGTAAATGTGTGGACTGGTTGTAAATCACTTTTTTCAGTGCCATTGTATCTTTGAACAGTCGCTAAACAAATGACTGTAAGTTGAGGACTACCTGCAAAGTCATGAAGATGGAAGCATTACTTTCATTTAACTTCTATCTGAGTGTGTATGCATTCATATAGTGTACACACATATGTACTTAATTAAAGAACAGAGAGGATGGATATCCATGCCTTAAAATCTGTGCTTGCAACCCCAAGAAATGCTGTCTGCTCAACAATAGCCTTTCCACAACTTCCTTACTCAGTTGCTGAAATTGCACGGTGGAGTGCCATTTCTGCAGAGAAGGTGCCAAATTCATTTCCTAGGTTTGATATCAACGCAGGGCTAGAGACACACCTGTTTGGTGTATAGCAGCCCTGGATACCTTTTTTCTGTCTCAAGAGCTTCAGATGCGCTTTCCAAGGCAGCACTCCAGAAATTATACTAACCTCATTTTTAATTTCATTTGAATTTAAATTTAATTAAATGCCATCAACTTGATTTTCCTTCAGTCATGTATTTGATCTTCTCTCCTGTGTCACATTAAAAATGTTGCTTTGAGAAAAATATTGTGGGAGGGGGGGAGATTGTGTGTCTTTAGGGCAAAGCAAGGTAGACAATCTAGGGTCAGGGGTAGGCAACCTTGGCTCTTTTTTGACTCGTGGACTTCAACTCCCAGAATTCCTGAGCCAGCCATGCTGAGGGGAAAGGGAGAGTTTCCAAGCTGAGCCATGCTGGCTCAGGAATTCTGGGAGTTGAAGTCCACGAGTCATAAAAGAGCCAAGGTTGCCTACCCCTGACGACCTGTGGTTTGGATGACAACTTCTATAATGTGTAAGTTGAGGGTGAAGGTTCGTTCTCCGAGCTTGTGGATTGGTTTCTGAACGTTTCATTACCAGGCTAAGTGACATCTTCAGCAGAATTTAGGGGATGTCAGTGTTCTTTTGTTTATTAGGGCTTCAAGTGTGGGTGTGTCAAGTGAGGGTCTGTGATGGGTCTGGTGATGGGTCAGGTGTGAGAATACTGACACTGACATCCCCTAAACTCACTGAAGATGTTACCTAGCCTGGTAACAAAATGTTCAGAAACCAACCCACAAGCTTGGAGAATGAACTTTCACCCTCATCCTACACCCGAGCTACAGATATTCGCCACTACTGCAAATGGGTGACTTTTGTGTAAACCAGTGTTAACTTGTATCTGTCTCCAAACCTTTAGCTGGATGAATCCTTTATATAGCTTTATATAAATTGGAGTGTTAACCTGTACTTGTGTCCAAACATTCAGCTGGATGAATACTTTATATAGCTTAAGATAAATTGCCTTGTTATGCTGAACTGTTTCCATCAGTTCTTCTGCAACAAGTCCCTGCTATCTTGTTTTATTTAAAAATTAGGCTCATGTAAAGAAATTTGGCCCCTTCTTGAGTAATCTGCCAGAGCTCATCTTCCAAAACTGAACATCAGGTTGAGGAAGGCTAGAAAGGTGAATAGGATTGCATTACAGCTACAGTTGATGACAACCGAAAATATTTCACCGTGGAGCACCTGGTAATTACAAGTGCCACTGTGGAACATTTTCATCGCTTCGTTGAGAATCAAAGCAAGCAGTTCAATGGCGGTCTATTTGCCCTACCAAGTATTATATTTCTAATTGGAATTGTGAGCCTTTTTATTTTACAGTGAGTGAACTGCTATTTGCATTGTCATTCTTTAAGAAAACTCGAAGAAAGGTCTTTTCTAGGAAGAAGATTAAAATGTTCTACAAAAAAGTAGATTTGCTTCTTAGCATTTTCCTTTTCCTTTTATGTCAGCTGAGAAAAGTCTGGACTGCTGAAAAGACACAGCTTCTTGGCAGTTTTCAATATTTGTGCAGCTGTTTCTACAAGTCTGCCTTAACTACCTTTTTTTTTTTTTTTACTTCTTCAAAATTTCAGAGCAATTTGATGTCCGCATCTTAGGGGCTGTACTTTTTATTTTTTTTTAACCAAGTGACAAAATCTGATTTGGAAGCTAAACCCACCGGTAAAGTTAAGAAACAATGAAGTGTCCTCTTGATGTGTATATTCCTGCCTAGACTGACAATATTTCTATTTGGATACTATTTTTAATGTGGAGCACCCATCAAGTGGTGAGTTGTTTTGATTTAAGGCAAGCAATGCCGTATTGTGTGTTTTTTGGCTTGTTGACATTGCTCAGAATATTGAGCAGTTTTGTTAGCATTTTAATGATGGTTCAAAATAGAAGGCCTGTAAAGTTTACAGCTGTGGAAGGCTGAATGAGGGGGAAAAAAATCCCTTTAAAATGTGGTGCTGGGGAAAACTTAAAAATATCTTAGATCATGAGAAGAACAAAGAATTGAGGACTAGACTGTGTAAAACCAGATTGCTCCCTGGAAGCACTGATAATGGAGCTAAAAGTTATATTTTTTTGGACACATAACGAAAGGGCAAGAGTCACAGAAAAAGAACTTGATGATTGGAAAAATTGAAGGGAATAGAAAAAGAGGCCAACAGAGGCTAGATACCATTAGTGATGACACAAGGACAAGAATTCGGAGAAGCAATTACTGATAGACAGTTCTGGCAAAATGATGTCCATAGGGTCATGAAAAGTTGGAAGCAACAAAACAACCACCACCACCATAGTTTAGCCATTACTCATCCAGCTGGTACATAATGGTCTGAAAGATTCCTGACTGGTACAGCTTTACAAGTACGTGCATTTATGCGGTTACCACATCCAGACTGCAAAAATCTGGATGAACTACAGAAAGAACTACAGAAAAATCTGCCACTTTTCAAGTGAAATTGAAAATGTTTTAAATTTTAAATGTTTTCAGCTTTCCATGCAGCAACTGAAGAATTGCCTAGGGCATGCAAATAATGGTAGGAGTAGTAAAGGAGAAGAGTTCTGACTGTAGGATCAGCACAGATTTAAAGATGTACAGTGCTTATAAACCCTCTTCTAAACATGATCAAAGCATATAAATAAAATCTATAGGATGTTATACAATCCATTTGGTTGATTTATGATTCAGTGTATTGAGGAGACGGATTTTTTTTTTTTTTAGAGGAAAAAAACCCAAGACTTTCATTCCTTGGTTAGATTTCCATAAGTGCTAAGCCAAGATTAAAGAAATTGAATTATGGTTCATCAAGGTGGGTGAATCGCACACCTTGGTTGGGAAATGATGTGCTCTAAATTAGTGTGGGTTGGGATTCATTCAAATAAAGAATTTAAAAAATATATATTATGGGATGTGCATACGATCTCCACTTTTTTTTTGCAAATCTTAAAAATGTATTTTTTTTTAAATCTCATTCTTCCAGA
The DNA here is from genome assembly GCA_023970755.1 of Azemiops feae. Lineage (NCBI taxonomy): Eukaryota > Metazoa > Chordata > Lepidosauria > Squamata > Viperidae > Azemiops > Azemiops feae. The sequence goes on from JALGBA010000759.1 coordinate 849,281, forward strand.
TTTGACAGCTTCTACATGACTTTCATGTTCAGTGGTGGGATTCAGCTGGTTCGCACCAGTTCGGTAGAACTGGTAGCTAATTTTTTGTTGCCCAGGTCCAGAATGGACTTCCAGAAGTGGCATCCACACAGAGAACCGGTTGTTCACATATTTGAATCCCACCACTGTTCATGTTAATATAAATAGCAAAGTTGGGAAGTACAGTAACAGGACAGAATAACAGAGTTGGAAGCTACCTTGGAAGTCTTCTACACCAATCCCCTGCTCAAGCAGGAAACCCTATAATATTTCAGATAAAGGGTTATCCAATCTCTTCTTAAAAACCTCCATTGTTGGAGGACCCACAACATCTGGAGGCAAGTCATTCCACTGATGGTTCTAACTGTCAGGAAATTTCTCCTTAGGTCTAGTTTCCATCCATTGCTTTTTGTTCTGCCTCCAGGTGCTTTCGAGAATAGCTTGACCTCCTCTTCCTTAGGGCAGCCCCTTAGATATTGGAAAACTGCTATCATGTCATTCCTAGTCTTTCTTTTCATTAAACTAGGCATACCCACTTTCAGCAATCATTCTTTATATGTTTTAGCCTACAGTCCCCTAATCAACTTTGTTGCTCTTCTCTGTACTCTTTCTAGAGTCTCAACATCTTTTTTATATTGTAGCAACCAGAAATATTATGGAATGAGTATACAATGCTATCAAAAATCTGAGAGAATTGAAATGTGGTTTTGAAAACAGATTGAGTCACTTTTATGTTGTGAAGGGAAAATTCTATTGAAGATGGGTCTGAGTAAGGTGAGGCAAGAAAATATCCGCCAACATTTTCTTCCCTTCAAAAATAAACTTTTATTTTCTAACTTGTTTTCTGGGTTCTTGAACCTTTGACTAACGGATGTTATTAAACAGTATAGCTTTTGGGATTGTAACGAGTGAGCTGTAGCTCATGAAGCTTATGCCTTTTGATAAAATTGGTTAATCTGAAAACGTAAATAAATAGATTTTATTAAGACATTACTACAAAGTCAAATGGTATAGATGTGGTCCAAAGAAACAGAAAACAAATGCACACTAGTACCATTAAATTCTTTAATAAATGTGTGTCTAAATCTAAAAGAGGAAGTAAATATAAATTTACACAAAAACAAATTTGACAACATAGCTAGAAATAATCCTATAAAATTTAAAAATCTGGAGTATTAATCATAGATTGTTAGGATATTGAATTTCGTAGCTGAACAGTTCAGTGTACAATAGGCCAGAACAACAGTTGTAGCGATTAATTGGAGAGTGCTGACTCATGCATGAGGCAATCTACGCTATGATTGGTTGCCATAAGTATAAAGGGGGAGTTCCTTTCCCCCCCGCCTTTTTCTTCTGTGGTTCTGTATACTGTTTAATTTACCTCATGATGTTCCTGGGTTCCTGGACTATCTTGTGTTTTTTTCTATCTGGATAATGCCAAAGACTACTGTAAGTTTGATATGGTAGCCAATTATAGAAGGAATCGGTAGCAATAGCAATTTTTTCAATTATCTATGTCAAGGAATTGCAAGCAGCTGTCCAAATAAAGTTTGGAATTGCAAAGAGCTGTCCAGATGAAGTCGGACACTACAAGTTTGTTTTAGTGTCCCTGACTTCATCTGGACAGCTGTTTATATATATATATAATAAAGTTGGAAGGGACCTTGGAGGTCATCTAGTCCAACCCCCTGCTCAGGCAGGAAGCCCTATACAATTTCGGACAAATGGCTGTCCAGTCTCTTCTTAAAAACTCCAGTGTTGGAGCATTCACCACTTCTGGAGACAGGTTGTTCCACTCGTTAATTGTTCTAACTGTCAGGAAATTTCTCCTCAGTTCCAGGTTGCTTCTCTCCTTGACTAGTTTCCATCCGTTGCTTCTTGTCTGCCCTCAGGCGCCTTGGAGAATAGCTTGACTCCCTCTTCTTTGTGCAACCCCTGAGATATGGAATACTGCTATCATGTCACATTTATATATAAATTCATATGAATGACTACAGCATACACACACACAAACATATAAATATACAAACTATATATATGACTATCTATATGAATGGCTACAAGTTTGTATTAGGATCTCTGACTCATCTGGATAGCTGCCTTCACAAATCCTTGACATAGAAAATAGAAAAAAAATATTAAGATACCTATTGCTACCAGAATTCCTTTGATAATGGTACCATGATTAAGGTGGTCTCCTATAATATCTAGTTGGTTGAGAATGTTAGAGTTATGTCTTGTGCTGTTCTTGAACTATATGAGTGTTGGAGATGATAATGGCTACTTGATAGTATTGTTCTATGTTGAGCACCTTTTCACTTGGAAAACGTCTGACTGCTCAATATTTTCATTACAGGGGAAAGAAAAAACTATGAGAAGAGGTCGTGGAATTTATGTATGGAAAATGAGGGAGATGGCAGGCGTGGGTGGATGATTCAAGGGAAACATGGAACATAGGAATACATCAAAACTATATAAATAGTTTGCTCCATTATGAAAAAAATATAGGACCGTTTTCAGGACATTACATTATTTGTATTCTCAGTCTTTGATCCATTCAGATGCTGTCATAGGTTTGATTTTCCTTCCTTCCTCCCATCTCTTAAAGTTGCTTTAAGCTTTAGCAATCCTCCTTTTGAAAAATCCATCAAGAAGTTGTTATCCATTATCTTGGTCTGTCCTTTGTATTTTCCACATGTCTGCCATCTCTATCTTGCAATCCAACAATTTCTTTATTTGTAGTAAATCTGCATAAGCTTGTTTCACCATTTCATGCTATAAGTCTTTCAAAGCATTTTCTTTGACAACTTTCTTGTTTGTAAAGAATGTTCAATAAGTAAGCTTTATTTCTGCCATTGTAGGCTACACAGTTCTATCCCAATTTTTCGAAAGTATTATCTGTCATTTTGTACAATCCAATGATACTCTCCAATTCAGAAACGAGGGCATACTTTTATTCTTTTCCTGCCTGGAGTCATGTTTTTTTTAAAATAGTAATTTGATTAAAAAATTAGAACTACAACAATAAAAAACTAATTATAAACTAAAAAAATGGAAACTGCAGAAAAAAAACAAAAAAATAGAAAAAATAGAAAAGAAAAAAATAAGAATATAGTAGATTAGATAACCTTATTGTTATTTTTTACTGTGGGCACAACGGCACACATTAAAAATGAAATTTAGTTGCTTTATCTCAAACACACATTTAAACATACTATATACAACATATGTATAGGCCTACACCCTTGCATTAAAATAACATAACATATATGTAAACATATATGTAACATATAAAGTAACAATAACATATAAAGGTAAAAAAATATAAATAACTTTTCTTTTCATACAATAATAAACAATTTTACTAAATTCCATCTTCTCTTAAATATAACAAATAATCTCTTCTTCCCGTTTCTCATCTCTTATCTATAAATTAAAAAAATCCACATTTTTCTGGCCCTTAAGACCATTTACTTCTTTTTTAAATTAAATTGTTATTTTGCTATTTGTTTTTGTTTCTTAGTTCTTAAGCTTTTAGTTATTTTTTTCTTCTCTTCAAGAATGAAGATAAATGCACAGGTGGTTTTTCAAATTAGTCATTTTGAACACCTCAATTTCCTTAATATGGTTTAAATAGGTAATTTCCAAAAGTAATAGAAAGTGAGGTTAGCAGCTCAATGTCCTTAAAAAGCTCTGTTCCAGCTGAGACATGATGAGCCCTTTGCTCCCCAGTTCTCAAACCCCCACCCCCCCCAGAGTTGGGAAGCCAACTCTACTACCCTCATGAGGAGCAGTCATCCAAAGGCACAAATGGGCAATCTCCCATCCTTCCTTATGGAATGGTTCTGTGGTACCAGGTAATGTTGACCCTTCAGTGTTTGCTGCAGTCATTATCTCTGCTCTGACTGGGGATGTTTGTTTGCCATTCCTCATCCAGGAATGCAAAATATGCTTGCCATAAATATTATTTTGGAGATGTGGTTATGCCACTCAGGCAGTAATCGGGTCAGCTGATGACTGTATTTGAGTCCAGGAAGAATCTTCCTTCAAGCCACAAGAGAGTAACAAAACCTTGTATTTTGTTTGTCTAAGAAAGTATGACTTGGCTTCTTGACTGATGAATTTGAAGGCATTTGCTTGATCGCTCCTTCCATGGTTTCTTGTTTATTAAGTGGACTTAAGCTCTTCTTACTCTTTGATTTTTTTAGTTTATTTATTGGCTGATGGGAATCAAATATATGACATGGATTAACTTAACCCAGGAGTAGGTCTTACCCTAAGGCCAGCCTTGCCATTAAGAAGAGCAGGACAGATGGTAAACTGATGCCAGATTCTTCCAGCGATCTCTTGATTTGTGTGTTAATACAGGATTTTTTTTGAAGTGTTTGGCCTGCTAATAAATGTCCTATTTATGTTGAGGGATGTGAGGACCTTTAGAATAATTAACCTAAGATGGTCAGGGGCTACCTATTCAGGCACCTACTATAATTACTTCGGAGCAAACACTCTGAAAGTCCTGTCAAAGCTTGTTTGTTCATTTGCGACTTTTCATTACCCAACTAGGCAACATCATCATGGATCCTAGTGGACAATCACTTAATATGAGCCAGCAATGTGCTGTGCAGCTGCCAAAAAAGACAATGCTAGCTGCATTAACAGAGGGATAGAATCAAGATCACGTAAAGTGTTAATACCACTTTACAATGCTTGGTAAGGCTCACTTGGAATACTGCATCCAGTTTTGGTCACCACGATGTAAAAAAGATGTGAGACTCCTAGAAAGAGTGCAGAGAAGAGCAAACAAAGATGATCAGGGGATGGCGGCTAAAACATATAAGGAACGGTTGCTGGAATTGGGTATGTCTATCTAAAGAAGAGAAGGATGAGGGGTGACATGATAGCAGAGTTCCAATACCTCAGGGGTTGCCACAAAGAAGAGGGAGTCAAGCTATTCTCCAAACCTGAAGGCAGGACAAGAACCAATGGATGGAAACTAATCAAAGAGGGAAGCAACCTAGAACTAAGGAGAAATTTCCGGAACAATTAATCGTGGAACAACCTGCCTCCAGAAGCCATGAATGCTCCAACACTGAAGTTTTTAAGAGAGACTGGACAGCCATTTGTCTGAAATGGTATAGGGTTCTGCCTGAGAGCAGGGGGTTTGGACTAGATGACCTCCAAGTTCCGTGCCAATATCATTACTATTATTATTGTTATTATTATTACTATCATCATCATATCATCATCATATTCTATCATATGGAAACCAGCAAGTTTAGAGAACATCAAGAATTCCATAGTTTGATCTGAGCTACAGATATTCCCTCTTATTGAGATCTTATCAAAGTAATATTGAGAGGAATTCAGTGGTGGTACTACTGGGAAAGAATATAGAAGGGACCCTATACGAGGAAATAGTATGTCCTTCTTCTGCTTCATGGGTTGATACTCTTAGGTTGCCTGAAAAGATCCATGATCATTGGACATGTGGCTACTTGCCGGACGTGGTCTAATTGTAAGGTTCTCTATTGATATGATTAAGACGTTGGATCCAAAGGCAAAGCTAGTGTAAATGTATGTTAGTCTAATGAAAAGGTCTAGGAGAAACATGATAGGGTTCCATATTTGAGGGGCTTCCTACAAAGATGGGGGGGGGAGGAGTCAAACTATTTTCAAAGCATCAAAAGATAAGACAAGAAACAATGGATGGAATAACCAAGAGAGAAGCAACCTAGAACTAAGGAGAAATTTCCAAGGTGAGAGCAATAAACTAATGGAACGATTTCAGATATTGTTGGATGCTCCATCGCTGGAGGTTTTCAAAAAGAGACTGGACAACATTATCTGAAATGGTATAGGCTTTCCTGTATTGCGGGGGATGGATGCTAGAAGACCTCCAAGTTCCCTTCTAACTGTTATTCTATTCTAAAGTTTGGCACCTGCCAAAGTTAAAACTCAATAAGATACAAGTGATGCCATAGCATCTTGGAATGACTGGGCTACTTGCTGCTTTGGGTTTCTTCACTCACTTCCTCTAGGTAAGCTAGACTTGACTGTATACAGGTACAGCGAAAGAGTTAATGTTGGTAATACCCAGTGCTTTTTTGTAAAAAAAAAAAAGGTGCTGGAAACTCACACGTCACACAACCACTTGCCTACCCTACAAGGTTCCATCCAAAAAAGGTGCCGGAACTCCGTTCTGAGCGTTCTATGAGAAAAAAAAGCCCTGGTAATACCCATTAGTAGATAAAAGAGAAATAAATAATACTTTAGCCCTTGGAAAGGAGGAAAAAAAGACTCTAGATAACTTCATCTTGATTACAGTATCTATGCCAAGAGGAACAGAGGGAAATTTTGGCAGGATTCAAGATATACCCTACAACAGGGTGTCAAACTCAATTTCATTGAGGGCCGCGTTCAGCATTGCGGTTGCCCTCGGGGGGCCGGTGGGTGTGGCCAGGGTGGGTGTGGCTACTGGGTGGGCGTAGATGGAGTGGGTGTGGCCTACTGGGTGGGCTGGCCAGCTCTACATCGTTCGTGTCAAGGGGGCCTGGGCAGGAGTGGGACAGATTGAGGGTCTCTGGCACAAGGGTGGGACCAGGGCAAGTGCCAAGGCATGGTCCCTGGAGGAGCCTCCCAGCATGCACCCAGGGGGCGGGGCCGACGCGGCAGGGGCTGGTTCTCGCTGTTTCCAGATGGCCTTGTGGAGCTAAGACTGAATGCGTTTCAGCAATAGATGGCCACCACAAAAATTGTACATTGGCTCCCGGCGGCCTGGGCCAGGGCCAAGGCAGTGGGGGCCGTTCCCTCACTGTTCCAGGATGGCTTTGCGGGCCACAGAAAACCACTCGCGGGCCGCATCTGGCCCCCGGGGCCTGTCTTTGACATGCTGCCCTACAACAATAAACAACAAAACAAATAAAACTCCCAGTAGTATTTGCAGTGTCTGTTTCTGACTTTCCCTTACCTGTAAAGGATGGCAGCAAGAGCAAAAAGATGGCATTGCACTCTCCTCTCCTTTTTTTCTCCTCCGAGTTATGGACAGCAGAGGTAAAGGGACTGCAAACAGAGAGGAAGGAAGAGACAGGAATAATGAAGACATATCTCCAATTGTTTCTGCCACCTGATATGCTCTGGTAGAGTGGGTGTGTTCCAGGTCCTTCTATTAAGTGTTTTTCAATTTATGGGACTGAGGAACTGTGCCTTCTCTGTCATGTCTGCCAAATCCAGTCTAAATATTGGCTGACTGTGCAACAACCATAATAATTATGAGGGCATCTGCTTCAAGCCCTGCAAGTGTCTTCAGGGGACACTGCCTTTTTTTTTTTTTAAATCAATTGCCCCTTGCATCTTTGTGTGCTTTGATACGCTCTCAACCTGCTTGTTTGCTCTAGTTTCTCCTATTCCCTGCAGTAATTCTATGGCCAAAAGAGGTTTCAGTTGAATCTAGCACCAAGAGACAACAATGCAATATGCACTTAGTGTCCTGCCTTCCTACTATAATAGGTATTTTTCCTTCTGTCCTAATGACAATTCGGTCAGCAAGGGGTCCTGGGGGTTGGGCGGCTTGCCTTCCTATAAGACCCCCCCAAAAAACTGAGAAGGTGTGCCGCGTTTCCCTGCAAAACGAGAGAGAGACGATCTCACGGCTATCAAAAAATGAAAAACAACCTTTTAGAAAATAATGAGGAATCCAGGATCCGTGTGCCTGGCGTGAGAATGTCCTGGCGTGAGAATGGTAATAGACTTGATTGGAATATCCTGATAAACATTCGCAAGGAGAACTTGACTCCTTGTCAAATATGAAACTTATTAGTTTCCTGACAATCTTCCAAGAGTCTACACAAGCTATCAAAGTTTGGGCTCAATCAACACTGAGAAAACCGTCCCTGTCCTGTTCTCAGCTGCCTTGGGACTGAATTGGAGGAACGGGAAAACAAAGAGAAGAGGAAGAATTGCAGAAGCCAAGAGGGGAAGGGGGGTGGGAGAGCACTTCTGGTAGCTGCGTGCTGAAAGCCGAGTTCTCCGGTGCAGCATTGTGGCTTCTGAGTCCTCTTTTGTTCCAGATGTACTGAATCCCCACAGTGTCTGCTCATCTACCTCCCTCTGGTTGCTGCTGTGGGGCTGGGGAAGAGACGGGGGGGGGGAGAAAACAGAACCGTCTGCTGGAGCGTCGAGAGGTAAAACTGCAAGTGTTTTCGGATTCCACGAGATGAAGCTTGTTGCGCCCCAGAGCTGTGGAAGGCAGGCTGATCCGGCTCCCTTCGTTGTCAGCCAGCCTGCAAAGTCCGTGGCATTAGTCAGCAGAAGAGCAGGAATATTCTTGGGTGTTCCGGTTCCAGCACTAATCGCTGAACAAGAACTGCTAAATGATTCAGCTCCATTTGCCACTGGAGTTTGACAGCATCACTCGTGGGGACCGTCGTCTGAAACCGTCATCTGCCTTCCAGCACGGACAGGAGAGCTACAGATGTAAGTTTACGCTCTCTCTCTCTCTCTCTCTCTCTCCTTCTTCCCTCTCCCCCCTCTCTCTCTTCTCTTTCCCTCTTCCCTCCCTCCCTCCCTCCCTCTCTCTCACTCTCTCTCTCTCCCTCTCTCCCTCTCTTCCTCCTTCCTCCCTCTTCCCTCTTCCCTCTCTCTCTCTCTCTCTCTCTCTCTTTCCCTCTCTCTCTCTCTCTCTCTCTCTCTTTTATTTAGGGATGTGAATAGGAAAAGTGTGCGTAGAGGGGGATGGAGAGCAGAAATCCTACCCTAGCTTAAAAGACACGGCGGAAGATGCGGCGTGTGGTCGGCTTTGCCGTTATTGGTACGGCGGCTACCTTGCTGCGTGGCACTGCGCGCTGCCACGGCTGTGCCAGCAGTCAGGTTAAATTAGGGGGCAATTCCTGGCAGGCGGCTGCAGTACCAGGAATTCGCTTGTGATCGGCACTCTTTATTTGTTTTGGAGGAGCCAATGAATGGGGAACAGTAGGACCAAAGGTACCGTAACGAGACAATGAGGTGGAATTGGAGATTACAGGGAGGCATTTTGCGTAGGGGCAACCACTTTCTGGGGCAAGTTACTTTTTGTTTTGTTCTAGGCTTCTTGGGGGTGGGGGGGAGAGGGGAAGGGCAGGGATAAACCAAGAGAAAGGTGGCGATCTTTTTGATGGGAATGATAGCAGCATCTTGGCTTGCAGAGGTGCTTGGTTGCCAGAGTTGTTGCGAGGAGGAGGATCGTATGGAGTATAAGACAGTCTGAAAGCTGTGTTGGTTTCCTTTCCCTCGTTCGGTATATTGGAACTCTTGGCCTGCTTTTAAACTCTCCCTCTTCCTGCCCCAACCCCAGCCAAGTGTTTGCCAGTATGTTCATTAATGACCCCGCTTTCTCCCCCAAAACAGACTTGCTTATCTCCTCTCTTGACCAGCTGAACACATGGGATTTGGCTCTCTCCTCTTTCAAAACTTGTAATCCTTTTCAAAGCACAGCCTTTGATCTTAGGTTGGAAAATGAGGACCTTTCAGCATTTGGAGGCATTTCAAACAGGCTTTCTTAAATAGCTGCTAAGCTCTGTTTTTTGGTGTAAGTTTGAAGTCTAGTCATTTACATGCTGGAGTCCAGAAGTAGCAGATGCCAACTCTGAGATTTTAGAAGAATAGGAAGTGTATAGTCAATTTCAAGCATTCAAAGAACTCTCTCCAGAATCCTTAATAACAAATTTCTACGGTATGATGATATAATTTCTGATCAGCTTCAGGTTTAGGGCCATCTGGGCAGCAGAGGCAGTGGCCACCCTTCAGCTGTTGTGTAGCTTGGAAGTGACATTTTAACTTCTCAGGGTGTGCCAGAACTACAGAATTGCACAGGTAGTCCTCCACTTACGTCCACAATTGAGCCCAACATTTCTGTTGCTGTGTGAGACATTTAAGTGAATCTTGCCCCTTTTTACAACCTTTCTTGCCACAGTTGTTAAGTGAATCACTGCGGTTGTTAAGTGAATCATATGGTTAAGTGAATCCGGTTTCCCCATTGACTTTGCTTAAGAACCATGGTGGGTGTAGTGGTTGGAATGCAGTAATGCAGGCTAACTCACTACTCACTCCAGCTGTTTGATTCTGAGTGGCTGGAGGTTGACTCAGCCTTCCACCCTTCCAAGGTCAGTGAAATGAGGACCCAGATTGTTGGGGCAATAGGCCGACTCTGTAAACTGCTAAGAGAGGGCTGTAAAACACTTTGAAGCAGTCTATAAGTCTAAGTGCTATTGCTATTGTCGGAAGGTTGCATGACCCCGGGACACTGAAACCGTCATAAATACATGCCAGTTGTCAAGCATCTGAATTTTGATTACAGTGACCATGGGGCAGCTACAACAGTCGTATGTGAAAAACGGGTCATAAGTCACTTTTTTCAGTGCTGTTATAACTTTGAATGGTCAGTAAAAGAACCGTTGTAAGTCGGGGATTATTTGTACAGATTTTTGGGGGGAAGTTTAGATCATAGCTGCAGTTTGACTGGGCATTAGGGTGATTGCAAAGTTCCAAGAAGCAATTGCTGATTTCTTGACAACTGCTGGTGCTAAAACTCCTTTGATTACACCCATAGTGTGAGAGGGGGAGACTCTGAGAAAGGAGATTGAGGAAAAAAAATAAACCATCCTTCACGTTCTGTAATATTCTAGATCAAAGAAGGCAAAGCCTCTGATTATTGGTTTCTGGAAGCTGGCAGGTGCTCACCTGTTCTTAATAGGAATCTTCTAAGTGGGGAGGAATGGCCAATTTTCTTATAGCAAGGGGTTGCAATTTTAAATTTTATTTGGGTTTGGTGGGTTTCAGGAATAAACTGGTCAGGAATAGCATGATGTTGCAGAACTGGGTAGCCCTCAACTTACAACAGTTCATTTAGTGATCCTTCGAAGTTACAACGGTGCTGAAAAAGGTGATTCATGACCGTTTTTCACTCTTACAACCATTGCAGCATCCCCATGGTCACATGATCAAAATTCGGATGTTTGGCAACTGACTCGTATTTATGACAGTGGCAGTGTCCTGGGGTCATGTGATCACCTTTTGTAAGCTTCTGACAAGCAAAGTCAATGGGGAAGCCGGATTCATTTAACAACTGCTTTACTAACTTAACTGCAGCGATTCACTTAACAAGCATGGCAAGAAAGGTCGTAAAAAGGGGCAAAACTCAATTAACAATTGTCTCACTTAGCAACCAAAATTTTGAGCTCAATTGTGATTGTAAGTTGAGGATTACCTGTATGTGGGTGTTTTGGAGAGAGTTTGAGGAGTAAAACGATTGTAAGATTGGGCAGATGTAAAAGCAACTCATGTAATCCCCTCCAAAAAATGTTGGGTCTGCCCTGGACCTACAAAAGAGGTACTGTGGTGGCCATGGATTTCCCATCTTGGTCAACCTTCTTTGAAAATTCCCAGGCACTTTTTCTTCCTTGACACTTTCCAAGCCTATCATGAATATCTGCCCAAAGTTTTGAGCCACTCAGATAGGTAACACAGGGACAGAAGCTTGCTGTGTTTGCACAATAAGCTTAAGCAGGCAACTTAAAGACTGCATTAGCACAACAGGCTGAGGCTGCTTTGTTTTAACCTTGGTTAGTGCTTTTGTGACCATAGTGTTTTATTGATAATTGTGGTCACGTTAAGCCTACAAACTGAGAAAGAGAAGCACTACAATCAAGATAAAACTCTGCATTGGGAAGAGTATAAGAGGAGTTCCTCCATTTAGGCAACTCAATCGTATAGGCCAGTGGTGGCGAACCTATGGCACGCGTGCCAGAGGCGGCACTCGGAGCCCTCTCTGTGGGCACACGCGCCGCCGCCCCAGCTCCGCCTCCCCCCGCGGCCCCCTCACCAGCAGCCCCCCTGGAGGAGAGTAGCCCCCAGGCGTGGCCCGCACAGAGCAGCGCAGCCAAGGACATAGCCGGGCAGCAGGGACAAGACTCCGCCCTCGCACCCCATAGCATGCAGATGATGATGCGGGGTGTGGACAGAGGGCGTGGCTGCCATGGTGCTGCAGGGTTGCATGGGCGATCTGCGGGTGGCCATGGAGGCGGTGCATGGCCCTGCGGATAGGCGGGGCACGGGGCGGGCGGGGGCGGAGTAGGCAGGGCGGGAGGTGGAGTGGGGCGGGGGGCGGTTTTTGGACACTTGGTCTCTAAAAGGTTCGCCATCACTGGTATAGGCACTGATGAAGAGTAAGCGCAGTAGCAAAAAAAAAAAAAAAATCCTTGCAACTTTCCCAACAATTCTAAAGTCCTGACTTCTAATTCTGCTTTTGCTCTTGCCCTGACTTACTAAATGTTTAGGGGCAATGCAAGAGACCACAATCAAGTGTTTCAATTGCCTTGGGATGCACACCGGAAATGCCTTGAGGGATATGATGGAAATTGTAATAATAATAATAATAATAATAATAATAATAATAATAATAATAATAATAATAATAATAATAATAATAATAATAATAATAATAATAATAATAATAATAATAATAATAATAATAATAATAATAATAATAATAACAACAATAATAATAATAATAAAGTTGGAAGAGACCTTGGAGGTCATCTAGTCCAACCCCCTGATCAGGCAGGAAACCCTATACCATTTCGGACAAATGGCTGTCCAGTCTCTTCTTAAAAACTTCCAGTGTTGGAGCATTCACCGCTTCTGGAGGCAGGTTGTTCCACTGGTTAATTGTTCTAACTGTCAGGAAATTTCTCCTCAGTTCCAGGTTGCTTCTCTCCTTGACTAGTTTCCATCCATTACTTCTTGTCCTGCCCTCAGGCGCCTTGGAGAACCTCCCTTCCACATGAGTTGACGGCAGGCATTATGCTGAACCTAGTAAAAGGTTCTTCTAATTTCCTCAAATGGCAAAGAATAGAAATACCTTTCTTAAGTACAACTCTTATTTTCCCCGTAAGAAACATCTAAATGCAGGGAGAGAGAGCTGAGGTCAGATCAATGGAATCAATGGCATTGATTCCATAATCAAGTTAAGCACATTGTACAAATGCTGTCTGTGACTTTCAAACCTGACAAGTCACAGCACCTGCATTTTTAGAGAGCCAGTTTGGTCTAGTCCGCAGGGGTAGGCAACCTTGGCTGTTTTATGACTCGTGGACTTCAACTCCCAGAATTCCTGAGCCAGCCATGCTGGCTCAGGAATTCTGGGAGTTGAAGTCCACAAGTCATAAAAGAGCCAAGGTTGCCTACCCCTGAGCCAGCTGGCTCAGGAATTCTGGGAGTTGAAGTCCACGAGTCATAAAAGAGCCAAGGTTGCCTACCCCTGAGCCAGCTGGCTCAGGAATTCTGGGAGTTGAAGTCCACGAGTCATAAAAGAGCCAAGGTTGCCTACCCCTGAGCCAGCTGGCTCAGGAATTCTGGGAGTTGAAGTCCACGAGTCATAAAAGAGCCAAGGTTGCCTACCTCTGGTCTAGTGGTTAAGGTACCAGACTAGAAACCAGGAAATTGTGAGTTGTAATCCTGCCTTAGGCATGAACGTTGGCTGGGTGACTTTGGGTCAATCACTAGGAAATTCTGAGTTCCAGTTCCTCTTTAGGCATGAAAGCTGGCTGGGTGACTAATTGGCCAATCACCAGGAGAGTTGTGGTGGGGAAAATAGGAGGAAGAAAGAATATTAGGGATATTTGCCGCCTTGAGTTACTTATAAAAATAAAAAAATTAGACACGATGGAAACACGATGGAATCTAATACCAAGCAGTGTTTGGAATGATACAATATTGGTGGGGGGGTTTTTCTGGAAAAATAAAATACTTTCCAATCTTCTATAAAAATATTTATGATTTTGTCCCTGACCAGAGATCTGTAAACCCCTGAATTCATGAGAAATGGGTACAGATGGAAGAATAAAACTGATCCTGTTTGTAGTGTGCTGTGTTTGTTTCAAAACAAATGAAAATTCAATGGGTTACATTCAGTTCAATGTTTCATTCTTTCTGGAAGAAATATACATTTAACAGGGGCTCATTAAACACATCTAAAATGAGTAGGGTCTATCTGCAGTGGTAACTCAGTACTCATCGTTAATTGGTTCAGGAGGTGCGATAAATAGCAAAAATGATGAGCACCAAACAAATTTTTCCCATAAGAAATAATGTAGTGAGACAAAAGGCAGTTGACACTAACAAGTTCTAGCTTGTGCAATTGAGTACCAAACAAACGATGAGTACCGGGACAAACTTTTCGTGTCTACAGGCATTGAGTACCAAATTCGATGAGTTTCAAAACAGTTGAGTACCAAGGAACCACTGTATTTCTAACTTCTAATTTTATAAACAGTTGTTGTTGTTAGTTGCGAAGTCGTGTCCAACCCATCGCGACCCCATGGACAACGTTCCTCCAGGCCTTCCTGTCCTCTACCATCTTCTGGAGTCCATTTAAGCTCACGCCTACTGCTTCAGTGACTCCCTCCAGCCACCTCATTCTCTGTCGTCCCCTTCTTCTATTGCCCTCAATCTTTCCCAGCATTAGGCTCTTCTCCAGTGAGTCCTTCCTTCTCATTAGGTGGCCAAAGTACTTGAGTTTCAACTTCAGGATCTGGCCTTCTAAAGAGCAGTCAGGGTTGATCTCCTCTAGGACTGACCGGTTTGATCACCCCGCAGTCCAAGGGACTCGCAGGAGTCTTCTCCAGCACCATAGTTCAAAGGCCTCAATTCTTTTGCGTTCAGCCTTTCTTATGGTCCAACTTTCACAGCCATACATTGCAACTGGGAAAACCATGGCCTTGACTATACGTACTTTTGTTGGCAGGGTGATGTCTCTGCTGCTAGTATGCTGTCTAGATTTGCCATAGCTTTCCTCCCCAGGAGCAAGCGTCTTTTAATTTCTTGGCTGCAGTCCTCATCTGTGGTGATCTTGGAGCCCAGGAAGATAAAATCTGTAATTTTATAAACAGGGGCATCCGCAAAGATAAGGTGTCAAAAAGTTAACATGACCAAACTTTATACTGATTTTTTTTGACACCCCCCCTCCCACCTGTGTCCTTATAAACAGGATGCTGCTGTTTATAAGATTGCACTTTGTAAATGTTTGCAGGTAGTCCTTGATTTACAACCATTCATTTAGTGACCGTTCTAAGTTATAACAGGCCTCCCAAAAGGGATAATCATTCCTCACACTTACAACCATAACAACAACCCCACGGTCACGTGATCAAAATTCAAGCGCTTGGCTACCAGCTTTTATTTACAACAGTTGGAGCATCCTGAAGTCATGTGATTGGGACCTTTCCCAGGTGGCTTCCAGCAAGCAAAGTCAGTGGAGGAAAACAGATTCACTTAATAACCATTTAATTTACTTAACTGCAGTGATTTGCCTAATAACCATGGCAAAAAAGGTGGAAAAATTGGGCATGACTCCCTTAACAACCACCGGAAATTCAGTTGTGGACTTAACTCAAGGACTGCCTTTTAATTCCTTTTTGCGGTAGAGTTTTTTTTTATGCATCTATCACAGACAATATCCAATCAACACCTTTTCTTACAAGGCTGTAGAGTTAGCAGTTTATTTTCCATTACATGAGTTACCGGTAATAGAAAACAACTGCTGTTTTAAATCCACCAATTAGAATGAACGCGAGAGAAGTAATTAAACAAGAGTAATAATTTTCTGTACAGCCCATCAGTTAAGCAAAAAGTATATTTCTCTCTATTTTTTTTTTATAAATGGAAGAAAAATTCTTTCAAATGATTTGCAGGAAAATTTGAATTTGGCATTTTTGTCTACCTATCAAGTCCTTCCCAAGGACCTGGGATACGGCATTTGTGGATGTTTTATAGTGTTAGAGATAATGTCGCAGGATGTAAACTGTTCCGAGCAAAGCTGCCTTTTGCAATTGACTGATGGTGAGTTTGTCAATGCCGATGGTGTTCAAGTGATGCTTCAGTTGTTCTGGGATTGCATAATAATTGTTATTCGCATTACTTGTAAAAGTACATGGCAAAGAATGGTTTTTCTAATAAATAGCATTTCAGAAATTTTGGTAATGATTTCATGAACAAACTTCAAAACCACAGTAACTCATTAAGTGCCAGTTGATTGGTAGGACACACACACACACAGAGACACACACATTCCTTAATGTGCATTATAGAAGTTCAGAACAATGCTAAAGGCAGGCAGTATGGCTTGGAAGAAGTGGATTCAACTCTGAACACGAAGAAACTCAGTCTTATTTTATTAATTTATTCATTAAATAGGTTTATATGCCTGCCCAACTCACACACAGTGACTCCAGGTGGTGTATAGCCTTAAAAATCAACAGTGTAAAAAGCCCCAGAAAACCCCAGTCTCGTGGCAATAAATATGATTGTGCAGAGCGATCCCTCGATCTCTCTGAATCCACCAGGCAATCTTCCCCAGATATGCTCAATTAGTGTATTCTTTTCTTTCCTTTAACGGCCCTGTAATCTCTCGCACTGCGGTCGAGTTGGGGCAACTGAATGGAGCTGAGCATTTACTGGCTGGATGCCCTTCCTGACGCCTACGTGGGTGCTCAATTAGTGTATTAAACAGGTGTATCTACAGGATGTGGTAAAAAATGTGACATTAGTGCAATTCAATGTGGCATATGCATCACATATAAAAAACAGACACAGCTTCAAGCACACTGTTTGGTCACTGTTCTTGATTTTTTTTTTTTTACTTTTTTTTAACCATACACTGCAGAAACCTAATAAAAATTCTGGAGCCTAATATTATTGGGAAAAACATACCTTATAATTTGGCCTCATGCTTGATGAGCCCCAAGGCTGGGTTTATACAACATGCAATGCTTTTGCACAACGTGTTAAATCGTAATGAAGTTTATTTGGTCCTGCCCTAGTATGTTACCTGAATTCAGCCGTTGTTATTTATAAATCATGGCTTGTGGGTTAGCCTGTTATTTGAACCAAGCTAAAATGTGATAGAAAGTGCTTTCTAGCTCTGCCCATGAGTTCATGTATGTAAATAATATGTCAGAGATATCTGAACGGATGGTAAAAAAAAAGTAATGATGACCATCACTCTTGACCATCAGATCCAAACCATACCTTTTTTTACACGCATTGTAGGTGCAAAACAATCCTAAACCCTATGCAATCTTGTCAATGTGAGTAAGAGGCTATTGAATATCCTTGTTTTAAGTTTTTCCTCCATAACAATTGCCATTTCTCTTCTTGGTACAACAGGCTTTAAACATCTTTAGTTCCTTAATGATCTGCCTGGCATATTTTATTTGGCACATGATTTACATAAATGGAGGAAAGAAGCTCTTTTATCTTATTTTGATCCACTTTGGCACTGAATAAAACCCTGAGATTAGAAGGCATCTGAGATACCTGAGCTGTTTTATCTGGGAAAACTGATGCTCTCCTGCTCATTATTTTTTAGCTTTTGTTAGAGATGAATCTAGCTTTTGTGAAGGGGGGGGAGCTGTTCCAGGCACATTCTCATTAAAAATTTGAACTGCACATTTGCAGTACTCTGAATATTTTTGTGATTTGTGAAACAGATGAGCTGATCGTAGCACTGGGGCCTTAAAATCCTTCCTCTGTATTTTCTCATTTTTTGGATCAAATGCAAAGCTTTCTTCCCTCTGGATTAGCAAAGTCTGTTTTTTTGTGAGAATGACCTTAATGTTACAACGTTGGTCAGACTGAATTTTTTTTTTTCCTTTTGCCACCTGCTTTGATTTCAGTTTGCATTTTATGTTCATTCTATTGCAAGTCAAATGGGCAGATTTGAGTAAAAAAGCACATAGTTTAGTAAAGGCAATATAAGAAAAGCTATGTTGGCTCAGAGCCAAAGACTTTGTATCTTCCTGCAGCTTGTCTCTGTAGATTCCAGCCAGATAACCAGAGAAACTAAGAAACCTAGAAACAGGAGATGAGGATAACAACATTCTTCTTCTGTTCACTGGTCAGTATTGTGCCTTCAGCCACAGAATGTAATATATAGGCATCCAGACAAGTTGTTGTTGATAGAACTAATCTATATGAATCCCCAGTTTGGCAGCTGTTATCACATTTTCTGCTGGCAACCTCTTAGAGATGTGCTTGACTTGAGTATGTTGTTTTGACCTAAGGATGTCCAGGGTTTGTTTCAAACTGGGAACATTTGAAAAAGCTTGTTAATTTATTTAATTAATTTATATGGCTGATCCCAACTTGCAATGTATGATTGATTTGGGGGCTCAATTTGCATTGCATGATTGATTCTGGGCTGATAGCATCAGATTAAAGCAAGTAACAAGAAATAGGTCCAAGGTTAACCACGCTCATTTTTCTAAAGCTTTGTAGAACAGGCTCAACCAACATCCTGGCCTAATACTTGCAGGAAGATCCAGGTTTTCGAGGCCTTACACGGTAATGCCACGGTAATCCTGGGGGTTATTCTGTTCCATAGGGCAGGCTCAGCAACAGAGACATCAGCTGACATTGTTTCACAGAGCACTCCAAGAGTATACCTAACCGGTCAGATTTTGTGGGATGAGCAGAAATAATCAGAAGTACTCCTGTAAATAATGTGATCCTGTGCCATGAAGAGCATTAAAAGTGGTAACCTATTGAAGAATACTCAGAATCCTACTGAGAACCCCGGTAGCTCACAAAGTAGTGGTATGCAAATCAGGGCTGTTTCCAAAGGAGGCAGAGGAGGAGGGGTCCGGGGGCTTATGGAGCAAAGGAACTGGATGAGGCTGTCAGCAGGCCCAGAGGAAGAGAAAGAGGTTTTTGGAGGAGTTGGTGGCGGTGGCAGCGTGCTCCAGGGGCGAAAAGGAGCAAGGCCTCTTTAAGGAAAAGGTGGAAGAGTCAGGATCAGAAAAAGGAAATGAGGCGAGGTTGTCGTGCAGGAATACAAGCTAATTTGAGGGCTAATCCACATGGAGCTCCGTTTCCATCTGTCCTGTTTGCCATTTTCCACCTGTCCTGTTTGCCACTACCTAGAGATTAAAATGGACGATCTGAATCTTGAGCTGGCCACGAACAAGGAGTGTATATCGGAGGTGGTGACCCTTTGAGAGCTGTATGCAACGAAATTTCATTTTGATGTATGCCGATTGGTGTACATTCAAAGTGACAATAAAGTTGTTGTTGTTGTTATTCCGTGGGCACACCCTGGTCTACCCATCACTACTTACACCACTGCTTTCTGGACCAGTTGCGGATGGGGGATGGACTTCACAGGCAACCAAAAGATGTGATGACCTAAAGACCTTGAGCAGGGTCTCCTGATCCAGAAGTAGGCAAAACTACTATACAAGATGGACTTGTATAAAAGTCATCCTGTACACAGCAGTCACCTACTATTTGAGCAGGACCAATAGTTCCTGAAGATCCTTGACAGTGCCACGTGGTTGGCCTGGCAGAATGTCGACACACTGATGCTATGTCTTCTCCTGAGAGGCCTTAACCAACAAGGGGAGATATAGATATAATTCATAAGTGGCCATACTTAGCCCTAAAGATCCTTCAGGATCAACAGCCTTGAACTCTTCTCATAAAACCAAGCCAGATAGTGCCCCAAACAATCCCAAAGGATCTGCATAAGCTGTAGTCCATCTCAGAACAGATCCACAAGACTATATCCAACAAATGTCTCAACAAGTGGCCCATCGCATGTTTTCTGACTATTTTTGGCCTAGAGAACCTTGGTTATTTTGAACAGGGCCACCGGCAGCTATTTGCAGACCCCATAAGGATCAAAGAATAATGACATGTTGCTGCCTTTGTAGTCACAAGGTAATCCTTAATAAGGGCTCTTACCTCTGCTTGGCCAAGTTCAGTCTTCATTTTCCTTCAGTGGTCATCTAGACCAGGGCTTTTCAACCTTTTTACCAATTGTACCACTTTTAGGATATGGCAATATTCTAGTACCACCTAGCAAGGTGTCAAAAACTTGGTGACAAAAAAAAACCTGTTCAAAGTTGCAATTGCACTGAAATGACTTATGACCATTTTTCACATTTATGACCATTGCAGCAACAGGTTCATGTGATTTATATTTGGATGCTTGGCAACTGATTCATATTTATGATGGTCACAGTGTCCCAGGGTCATGTGATCCCCTTCTGCAACCTTTTGACAAGCAAAGTCAATGGCAGAGCTGCTGGTGGCCAAGTGCTAAGGCGGGACTTCCTTCCCTGCCTCCCTTTTTCTCATTCCCATCTCCTTCTAAAGGAAGAATTTGAACACCCCCCCCCCATATTTTCCCTCTTCCATATATTGATCAAACAAGGAAAGGCCTCCAGAGACAGAAAAGACAAACTGCTGAGTGAACTAGCTTAAAAAGGCACTTCCCCTTTAAGAATTAGCTACTGGCTAGAAAGGAAAGTAAGGAGCCCAGCTGGCACTTAAGGAAGAAAAAAAAATGTAAGTACTGGCTGCCAGCTAAGGCAGCCTCCCCAAATGGCTCCATTCATAAGTAAAATCTGCAGCTCCAGAGGACTCTCTCACTGTAAGTCTTTGCCTGTGCTGGCTCTTTCCCTTCCCCACTACACATGGCTAGGCAGGGCTGCGTACCACCTGCCACTCATTAATGTACCACAAGTGGTATGCTACCACAGGTTGAAAAGCCCTGATCTAGACACACCTCATGCCATTTCATTGCCAGATTTCCTGTCGGGTGCAAGAAATCAGGAAGCAAAGTGGTTCAAATGACTACAGGTCTATGACAAGCTAACGCTCTCTACAAGAATCTGAACTACTAATGGTCAAAGCAAATTGGCGGTAGATAAGAATCAACAGAATTCAAGGTGGGCTGGACTTAGATCTCTTGTTGGCGTGAAGGGACGTGTGACTAATGACGTGCTTGATCCCTCCCTCGGGCTCAGCCTGGTCATCTCCTACACTTCCTCTGAAAACTATGAAGCTGTCTGGGATCATCAAATGGGGAGAATCTGCACAGGTACAGTCTGATCCAAGACTTTTGTCACTACTAGCCCTCAAGGTTTCAGAGTACTCTATATTGGAGTTCAATGACCCTACCTTCCCTCTGAAGCCCACCAAACATCCATGGCTACCTCCTGAAACCAGCAGGTTTTGTTGTAATATTGGTCTCTTGATAAATGCAGATTTTGTTCTAACCTTGAAAGAGACCTTTTGAGTCCACTTTTATTTCTGTACTCATGGGGAAAAGGATTATTTTTCTTCCCACTGAGGTGATAACTCATGAATCCCATGCATCTTCTGTTTTGCTCCAGAGAGGCTAGCTAGGCTCACGTTAAAGTATATGAAAGAGTTTGCTTGCAGCCTGGAAGCTTTAGGAAAGGTTTGTTTGTTTTACGTAGCACAAATTCCATGTAAACCCTAAGCAGTCTGTTTGTGTCTGTAATATAAAAAGTCTCCTTTGAAAACTGCAAAGAGTTCTCCATCTTTAGCAACTCATCTCAGGAACATTATAAATTAAACATTCTTGAGAAATGAGGGCAACTTCCATTCTGCTTTGCGTGTACGATGCCAGGTGGCTGATGGGCTTCCTTATCGAAATTATGATGGAAATGGTGTCTTCTTTACCCTAAATGTGGTTTCTCTGCTTTACTATGTTGTGGGAGCATTGAACAAACCACAGTTTAATGCTATGTACAAATCTGTTGTGGATTTTGTGAAGTCTGCTTGGTGGTAGTGAATGACGATTCAATGACCTATTTTATCTCAAAAGCAATTTCTCAATTTTTCTCTTTTATCATGTTAAGGTACTTCTACATTTTTTTAAACCTAGGGTCTGGAAGGGGAGCAATGATTTACTTCTAAGCTGATTTTTTTTTAATGATATTGAAGGCAACTTGGTTTTTCTTCTGATGGGGTCAACCAGCAAGATATGATAATTAAGCTTTTCTTAATCTTCTCTAGGCCGTAGAACACCAACCTCTTTTAAATAAGGAACACCGGTAAACTGTTCATTTTTTAAAAATCAAAATTGAATATAAAAGTAAACATATCTTAATGCAGGTCTTTATTTTCTATTTAGTTGTTCAGTCACTAAGTCGTGTCCAACTCTTTGCGACCCCATAGGCCAGTGATGACGAACCTTTTAGAGACTGAGTGCCCAAACTGCAACCCAAAACCCACTTATGCATCGTCGGGTGCCGGGTGGGTGTGGCCCATTGGCTGGGTGTGGCCAATTGGGTGGGCGTGGCTGCGGTGGTAACGGCAGACAGGGTGGGACTAAAACGTTCAATCAATCAATTCCAACTTTGCAAGATCTTTTTTTTTTCCGCAAGAAGTTGAAATTGACTGATTGAACCTGTTGTTTTTTTTTGCACACGGCGGCGGAGGCCTAAAGCGAAAAGGTTTTTATAAAACCCAGCTGAAGGCCTAGGACTGGGGTGACAGCGTGCGTGCCCACAGAGAGGGCTCTGCGTGCCGCCTGTGGCACAGGTGCCATAGGTTCGCCACCATTGCCATAGGCCCTAGCACGCCAGCCCTCCCCCCCCGTCCTCCACTGTCTCCCAGAGTTTGCCCAAATTCATATTGATTATGTCAATGACACTATCTAACCATCTCATCCTCTGCCATCCCCCTTTTCCTTTTGCTTTCAGTCTTTCCCAACATCAGGGTGTTTTTCAATCAGTCCTCTCTTCTCATTTGGTGGCCAAAGTATTTCAGCTTCAGTTTCAATATCTGTCCTTCCAACGAACAGTCAGGGTTGGTTGATTTCCTTTAAGATTGACTTATTTGATCTCCTTGGAGTCCAAGGGACTCTCAAGAGTTTATTTTCTATACCATTGTTTGAAGAACGTAGCTTTATATTTAACAGCAATAGCACTTAGACTCATGTACAGCTTCACAGTGCTTTACAGCCCTCTCTAAGCAGTTTACAGAGTCAGCATATTGTCCCAATAATCTGGGTCCTCATTTTACTGACCTTGGAAGGATGGAAGGCTGAGTCAACCTTGAGCTGGTGAGAATTCAACTGCCGAACTGCTGGCAGCTGGCAGTCAGCAGAAGTAGCCTGCAGTACTGCATTCTAACCACTGCGCCACCACGGCTCTTAATGGTAAGCTTCCTAAGGATTATGAGATAATCAGTAATGAACTTAATGGGATTTGTGACTTGGTTTATAGATCAAGGCATATTTCATCAATGTCTGGGGTGAACTTCATTAAAGGAAATCTCTATAACAAACACCTGTGGCATACCTGCAAAGTGTTCACAACATCCTGATGGCCCAAGGAACACATTTTAAGAAACACTAAAGACGTTGCATTTCATTCAAAGGCATCTGTAAAGCATTTTCAATCTGCACAAGCTATTTCTTCCCCTGCCCTTTTAGCCCACTGCTAAAATGTCATCCTTTTCACTTTGTGTACAAAAGGACTGATTGTCATACCCATTGACAGCATTTCCTTCATTTCACTGAAAGATTGAAGTGTCAGGAAGTGCACACATATTGCAGCTGTAAAAGAGTGGAAAGTGTGAGAAGTCACTTCTGCATGTGTGCCTACATACACACGTATAGATAGTTGACTTACAACAGTTCATTTAGTGACCTTTAGAATCAGAATAAGAATAGAGCTGGAAGGGACCTTGGAGGTCTTCTAGTCCAGCTCCCTGCTCAAGCAGGAGACCCTATACCATTTCAGACAAGTGACTGTCCAGCCTCTTCTTAAAAACCCCCAGTGATGAAGCACCCACAAACTCTGAAGGCAAAGCTGTTCCACTGGTTAATTGACCTCACTGTTAGGAAGTTTCTCCTTAATTCCAGGTTGCTTCACACCTAGATTAGTTTCCATCCATTGTTTCTTGTCTTGCCTTCTGGTGCTTTGGAAAATAAATTGACCCCCCTCCTCCTTGTGGCAGCCTCTCAAGTACTGGAATATTGCTATCATGTCACCTCTAGTCCTTCTTTTCTCTAGACTGGCCATGCCCAAATCTCGCAACCCTTCTTCCTATGTTTTAGTCTCCAGGCCTTTAATCAACTTAGTTGCTCTACTTCAAAGTTACAATGGCACTGAAAAAAATGACTTATGACCATTTCTCCCATAACTGTTGCAGCATCCGCTTGGTCACATGATCAAAATTCAGATGCTTGGCAACTGATTCATATTTATGACGGTAGCAGTGTCTGGAGATCATGTGATTACCATTTATGACCTTCTGACAAGCAAAGAAAGCCAGATTCACTTAACAACCATGTTACTAACCGCAGCGATTAACTTAACAAATGTGGCAAGAAAGGTTGTAATACGGGGCAAAACTCACTTAACAACTCTCTCAATTAGCAACACAAATGTATGGTTGTAAGTCGAGGACTATCTGTTCACTCCTAGAAAGGACCTCATGGGATAACCTGACGAAGCAGAACCTATCTTTTGTTTAAGGTACCCTGAGAAAAGATTTACTTAAAGATGAAGGGTGAAGATAGCATTTTGCGATTATTAATAATTTGTACTGCACCTTTCACTGTACAAATAATGGCCAGATTTTATCTCTTTTAATCCCAACACAAATCCAATGACATGTGGGTAAGATAGAAAAAAAGTGATTTGCTCACAGCTACCCAGTTTACAGGCAAGCAGGTAATCGGATCTTTGTGTCCTGTCTTCAAATCCTTATCTATGATCAGGTGTGCTAAATTGAATGAGGCCAGAAGCATGGTACAATTTAAATGAATCAAATCAATACCCCAAAGTACAGATAATGGGAATTTGTGCTTCTCTAAGATATGAAGCTGTGTCCTCGTCTGTATCCAGGACAGCTATTTGATTCTATCTGCTCCTTAAATACAGGTAACTCTCGACTTACGACCAGTGGTGGGATTCAAATAGGTGAACAACCGGTTCTCTGTGTGGATGCTGCTTCCGGAAGTCCATTCTGGGCCTGGGCAACAAAAAATTAGCTACCGGTTCTGCCGAAGTGGTGCGAACCGGCTGAATCCCACCACTGCTTACGACCACAACTGAGCCCAACATTTCAGTTGCTAAGTGAAATATTTGTTAAGTGAATTTGCCCCATTTTATGACCTTTCTTGCCACAGTCAAAAGTAGGGGCTCCTAACACAAGTTCTGGATTTCTACTCCCAGAATTCCTGAGCTAGCATGGCTGACTCAGGAATTCTGGGAGTTGAAGTTCACAGGTCGTAAAGAGGCCATAGTTGCCCATGTCTGCCATAGATAAAAGACACCTTCTCACACAAACATTTTTGCAATGCTGCTTTAAGCATAGCTTGTGCACAGTGCAGCACAGTGTTGTTAAGAAGAAGAGAGGGTTGATTACCTGGACAAAATATCTCCCATACTTGCACAACTAAGTTAAATGGGGAGATGAGTTTAAGTTAAACCTAATGCTCTTTAACCCAAGATCTGAGTGGAATACATTGTTGTGAACACAACTACTCAGTAAGTTTCATTCAAGCTGACATCTCCCTTATTTTGTGTTTTTTATTGGATGATCCAGTGAGAACTACAAATCTCAATGAAGGCCAGGTCAAAAGAACAAGGACAGTGCCGGGATATATATGAACTCTGCCTTGCTTCCAGCTACAAATCCTACATCTATCTGATGAAATTGGGAAAGAATCAGCTATGAGAGCAGGTTATACATTTTCACGCTAGAAAGAGAACAACTTCATTGAACCAAAACCCTTAAATTTTGGGACAGCAGAGACAGGTTTCTTAAGTGACTGGCTTCTCAATTTATGCCATCTCTTCTAAGCTATGGGATGAAATGCTTGTCTGTACAGAGTGATATAGGCTCCCTGTATTTTGCCATCAGAGCATTTTGCTGACATAGGGTAGAATACTCAAATTGTATGGATGGAAGTGACCCATAATTTATATATACTGTGATATATTAGAGAGCCAGATGTTTTCATCACCTTCCCGGACAGATTCACTCTCTATTGATTCAGACATTTTAGCAATCAATTGAACTTCATGACGTGTCTGGGATGCAAACTAGAAAGACATGTGTAAAACTATTATCAGAAGTTCTCTTAATAGCTATCAGAACTTTTCACTGTTTTCCTCACTGCTTTATTATTTTGTGTATTAGGATAAATATGTTCTGTGTTCCGGACAAATTTGTTTCAAGGCTCCTCTGTTTTATAAGGATGATCTTATAGACATATAAAAAAATGCATCCGAACTGAAATTGAATCAGAAAGGTCAAGGGATTCCTTTTGACATATTACCAGCTCTTTGAAGTGATGTAGGAAGAACAGAAAGTAGCTGGGTGGAGTCTGAACCCTAGATAACTTTTTCTATTTTGGTAGACTGAGTTGGGATTTTTAATCCCATTTCTCTCATATCTGAATCCTTGAGGGGGGAAAGGTCGGGAAGATATGAGGCAGAGTCAGGCATCCTAGTGAACTTTGTAGATTGCATCAGTGGCAGTTAAGATGGAGCAGGTCCTAGAGGAAGGAACCTGACTTGAGGTGTTGTGGACAATGTGGACCTTCAATTAAGTTGAAGGTTTTCCATCAATGGACTTGACCAACATAACTACACAACAATCAGGGGATGAAAGGAAGCTTTCTTATTCTAAATAAATAATATGGACCCATCAGATCTGTACTGCCTATTTTAATTACTTTCAGGTTTTGGGGCAACCAAATTGATCTTTCCCTTCATTACTTGCAACTGATTTGTTTAACTAGATAGCCTGAAGACTTGCCTGGGATCTATTGTATTTCAAGCTGTTTATGTGCTCTCTCCTGAGATGTAGTTCTGATCTACATGTATAACTAGGATGCATGATCTTAGCTGTCATTTTGCTACATAATACAGTTCTGTATCCATGCAAAGCAGCAAGATTTATTTGATCATCCCCTAAGGAATATTAGTAGAAGATAGGAAGGAAAGTTATAAATCAAGAAGGGGACCTGTATAGCCTACGTTCATTGTAAATGGGATTTCTTGAGATAAAGCTTTTCAAAATCTTTCTTTTATTTGAAAGGATAAGGAAGGGGAAAGTATTTCTAGATATGTTTTGGACAAGATATTTACAAATCATCAGGTAGTTTCTGTACGGAAAAGCAAGAGACTGCCAGTTCTGACGATGACAGGAGATACAATTTGCTTTTGTGATACAGACAGGTGTGTTTACATTTGTATTACTTGGAGAGAAATCTAGCCTTTCTTTCCTGGCTAAAGTTGTTTTCCTAAGTGATGTTAGAATTGAATCAAGTTTTATGCAATAGCGAATACGGCCTGTGCGCTAACAGCAGTGGTGGGATTCAGCCGGTTCGCACCAGTTCAGCAGAACCGGTAACTAAATTTTGCTGCATTTGGAGAGCCGGCTGGCTTCCAGAAGTCCAGTCTAGGCCTTGGGGGCCTGGAGGAGGCCTCCCAGGCCTAGAATGGCCCACCGGAAGTGCATGGATGCCACTTCTGGAAGTCCATTCTAGGCCTCAGAGGATTGGAGGAGGTCTCCCAGGCCTAGAACAGCCCACCAGAAGTGTGTGGATCCACTTTCGGAAATCCATTCTAGGCCTCGGAGGACTGGAGGAGGTCTCCCAAGCCTAGAATAGCCCACCGGAAGTGCGTGGATGCCACTTCTGGAAGTCCGTTCTAGATCTCGGAGGCCCAGGCCTGCATCAAATAAGAGAACCGGTTGTTCAGGTATTTGAATTCCACCACTGGCTAATAGCACCCATAGGATTGTCTAGAAATGCACTTGACAAACTCAGGAAGCTACCATAGAATGAAGCATGCAATTTGGAATGTAAAGCTTGGAAATGCGAATTTTGCAGCATGAATGCAGTGTGCTACTATTTAAAAATATGTGATGAAAATTTCTATCACTTACTTACCTACATGCCTACCTAACTACCCTGCTCTTACATTTTATACTTATCAATTGTTACTAATATCAGTCCCAAACCCAAGAATGCTATGTGGTGATTCTTCCAAGCTGAGGTTCTTTATTGCTTCACCTCTATGGACAAAATCTTGCCAGACTGAAGATTCCACTATTCTGCATCTACAAAATACTCTCTGAACTATTAGGGAGGGGCTATCTTCACCCTCTTCCTCTTACACATCTGGGCTGAGATGCCTCTTACTCCTCTGGAATGCACTCCCTCCCTCCCGGGGATCCACCTCCATACTACTTTCTGTAATACTGGTTTACCAATGAATTCACTACTAAAGTATGAACGCAAGATATTACTATAAGATATTACAAAATCTCTGCTCTGGAATATGGTGGCTCACATGATTAGGACGCTGGGTTGGAGGTTAGCAAGCTTGCGTTTGAGACCCGAGTGCTGCTATGGGGCAGGGTGAGCTCCTGTCCTTTGCTCCAGCTCCTACCCATGAAAGGAGCCCCCAACTGGGCTTCCCCTAGACCAGGGGTCCTCAACCTTGGCAATTTTAAGACTTGTGGACTTCAACTCCCAGAATTCCTCAGCCAGCTTTGCTGGCTGAGGAATTCTGGGAGTTGAAGTCCACAAGTCTTAAAGTTGCCAAGATTGAGGACCCCTGCCCTAGACAACAGTGATGTCACCAGCTAATCCTTTCAACTTGGAAGCGCCTCAATGCTCCTAACATGAGTGCAATGCAGTCTCTGCCACAGAAACACATATCGGTCCCTCCTTTGATTAGCAGAAAATATTTCCTTTTCCAGAACAGATAGGTCACAATTTCTGACAATCATTCCTTGGCATCTGGAATAATATCACTTTGCCAATGTTTTAATTCAATCTTTTAATTATCCTCCGTGTTCTATGCAACCATCATTGCTGATAAACAGTCAAATTCCAAAGCTTTGTTTGTATCCTTATATATACATATATAAGGACAAAAGATTAGTTCTTCAGTATTGGAAAGATAACTTCAGGGTCAAATTACCCAGTGGACTGAAGACAGATGTTACTTGTGTCTAATGAAAAAAAATGTCTATAGGCAAAGATTAAACCGGATAATTACAATGAAATACGATTATCCTTTATTAAAAATGTTTCACAGAAAAAATATAGGTAGGCCTGAGAAATAAAAAACCTTAAAACATCTAAAACCCGAGCTACAAGTATTTTCTATTATTTCAAAGGCGTGAGAAGTCCTTGTACTTCTGATTTATCTTGCTGCTATTGCATTATCTACTCTCTCTTATTTTGTTTTGTTTTTTCTGATAATTTTCACTCTATTTTGCTTTGTTTTGACAACTAACTAAGGGGGAAAAACATGGCCTTTTAAGTGCCATCTTTACGGTAAAGAATGCAGGTAGACCTTGCTTACTGAAGGCAGTTGGGATCTGGAAGTCAGTCACAAAATCCTCATTGACTTTGTGGATTGGAAGCTGGCAATGAAGGGATTGCAAATGGCAACCATGTGATCACAGAATGCTGTAACATTGCAATTAGGAGCTGGTTGCCAAGTGCCTGAATCACAATTATGGTGGGGATGGTGCAACAGCCACAACTAGGAGGAATCATTGCAAGTAATCCTTGTTCAGCACCATTGTTGTGATGAAAAGTAATGATAGATAGATAGATAAGATAGAAAAATGTGGGTTAGACAGCATCACCACCAGATGGATTCGTAGCTGGCTGACCGGCCATACTCAGCGTGTGGTCCTCAATGGAACCGCATCTACATGGAGGGAAGTGTGCAGTGGGGTGCCCCAGGGCTCTGTTCTGGCGCCAGTGCTCTTCAACATCTTCATCAACGATTTGGACGAGGGGATAGATGGGGAACTCATCAAATTTGCGGATGACACCAAGCTGGCAGGAATAGCCAACACTCCAGAAGACAGGCTTAAGATACAGGAGGACCTGGACAGACTTGAACACTGGGTGCTATCTAATAAAATGAAATTCAATGGTGAAAAAAGTAAGGTTCTACATTTAGGCAAGAAAAACCAAATGTACAGGTATAGTATAGGGGGTACCTTGCTCAATAGTAGTAACTGTGAGAGGGATCTCGGAGTCCTAGTGGACAATCACTTAAATATGAGCCAGCCGTGTGCTGCAGCTGCCAAAAAAGCCAACACAGTGCTGGGCTGCATTAACAGAGGGATAGAATCAAGATCACGTGAAGTATTAATACCACTTTACAATGCCTTGGTAAGGCCACACTTGGAATACTGCATCCAGTTTTGGTCAACACGATGTAAAAAAGATGTTGAGACTCTAGAAAGAGTGCAGAGAAGGGCAACAAAGATGATTAGGGGACTGGAGGCTAAAGCATATCAGGAACGTTTGCTGGAATTGGGTATGTCTAGTTTAATGAAAAGAAGGACTAGGGGTGACATGATAGCAGTATTCCAATATCTCAGGGGTTGCCACAAAGAAGAGGGAGTCAAGCTATTCTCCAAGGCGCCTGAGGGCAGGACAAGAAGTAATGGATGGAAACTAGTCAAGGAGAGAAGCAACTGGAACTGAGGAGAAACTTCCTGACAGTTAGAACAATTAACCAGTGGAACAACCTGCCTCCAGAAGCAGTGAATGCTCCAACACTGGAAGTTTTTAAGAAGAGACTGGACAGCCATTTGTCCGAAATGGTATAGGGTTTCCTGCCTGAGCAGGGGGTTGGACTCGATGACCTCCAAGGTCCCTTTCAACTTTATATTATTATTATTATTATTATTATTATTATTATTATTATTATTATTATATATTATTATTATTATATATATATTATTATTATTATTTATTATATTATTATTATTATTATATCTTTTATTCATTAAACATGAACCTCAGTCAACTGAACATTCAAATTGGCTGGTGCTGATGGTTGACACGGGTTGCTACCAGCATCCTAGGTGTCAACCAGGTACCACCTCCTCCTCCTCCTCCTCCTCCTGATGATGATGATGATGATGAGGAGGAGGAGGAGGAGGAGGAGGAGGAGGCAGATTCCTAGGAAGGAACTCAGCCCAGATACCATGTGAGGGAAAGAATTGGGCCTGGCAGTTGTAACCTCAAAAGGTCACTAAACGAGTGGACGTTAAATGAGGACCACCTGTATAGGAATGCACAAAGGAAGAGAAAATTGCATGTACTGGTTAGAATGCTCTTAGACATTGGGTTCTAAGCCAAGTTCTAGATCCTGTGACCTTGACCTGTGATTCTTGTATATTCACAGAACAGATTGCTTTATGTTTGGTAGACTGGGTGTTCCACCCAACACATCCAGTGCTTTTTTTGTAAAAAAAAAAAAAAAAAAAGGTGCCGGAACTCACACACGTCATACAATCTGCCTTGCCTACCCTACAAGGTTCCATCCCAAAAAGGTGCCGGAACTCCGTTCTGGGCGTTCTATGACAAAAAAGCCCTGGATATATCCTCCCTGGCCTCTACTGACAGGAGTGAGGAGGAGCCTGTGCCTAAAGGTTAATACAGCTGCCTAACATGCAAGCTGCCCAGGTTCGAATCCCAGAGGGGTAAGACTAACTGATGAGAGCTAAAGAGCTTGAAATAGCTATACTAGTCTTCCTTTAACTCTTTGTCAGCCACAAAATTTTGAATCTTGTATATATATATTCTTGTTCCTTTGTTACATGTGGTCCTTGACTTGCAACCACAACTGAGCCCAAAATGTCCTTTGCTAAGCAAGACAGTTGTTAGGTGAATTTTGCCCCATTTTATCTTGCCACAGTTGTTAAGTGAATCACTTGCCTTGTTAAATTAGTAACATGGCGGTTAGGTGAATCTGGCTTCCCCGCTGACTTTGTGAGAAGGTTGCAAAAGTGGATCACATGACCCTGGGACATTGCGACCGTCATAAATACGAGCCAATTGACAAGTGTCTGAATTTTGATGCTGTAGCGGTCGTCAGTGTGAAAAACGGTCATAGGTCACTTTTTTCAGCGTAACTTCAAATGTTAACTAAATGAACTGTTGCAAAATGCATATAAATCAATGAAGAAAATAAAAGAAAAAGAAAATACTCTGATTGGCATATTGAGCCAGATTTACTGGAAGAAACGTGGATGGTTTTTTGGCCTTGTAGCTCTTTCTTTTTCAGCCAAAGCACCTTTAAGAGAAACATCCTCTTCCCCTACTCATATTAGAGGCTCCAATTTGTCAAACTACCCCTGATAGTTTATTCCATCAATGTTCCAGAAATGCCTTACATATCTACATGACAAGTCAGGCTAGTTCAGGGGTAGGCAACCTTGGCTCTTTTATGACTCGTGGACTTCAACTCCCAGAATTCCTGAGCCAGCATGGCTCAGCATGAAAACCTCTCCCTTTCCCCTCAGCATGGCTGGCTCAGGAATTCTGGGAGTTGAAGTCCACGAGTCATAAAAGAGCCAAGGTTGCCTACCCCTGGGCTAGTTTAAATAGACACGGTTTAATGCAATAGCGTACAACATGAGCTTCAGGAATGCATGTTATTTTTTCTAAAATAGATAGATGCAGTAGTTTCTTTTTACTCTTTGGATGTGTAATGGAGAAAGTGTCATTAGCATATAATGTTCCTTTCTGGACTATTTTTACCTTTTTATCCTATTCCTACCGATACGTGTGCTTATTTAGGTCTGTCTGGTGGGCTTAGTAAGTATGTTTAACACTATGTTTGCCTTAATCTATTTTACCAAGGGGAAATAAGATAGCTTCCTTTTCTTCCTTTTTAAAGTCAGTTTTGATCAAAGTCCCATTATAGATCTAGGCAGTAGTTTGAATATGAAGCCATAAACTAGTTTTAACACAGCAGTTTCTTTTATATTGAATAGGTATTGCTTAGGTAAAGATTTGCTTCTCCCTCGGCAAAAAGCTATTTAAGCTGTAAGTTCTCTTTTCCATTTTCTCTATAAATAATTAATATATGAAGACACTAGAATCCCTGGAAAAAAAATTGTACCGAATCTGTTACTTAATGTAGTTTTTTTTAGCCAACTATATTAAATGAAACAGCTACAAATTGCCACCTAATTTGTTGGTTATGTACAACAGAAATTTTACACACTGAAGGCAAATATACATGTCCCAGCATAATGTTGCAGGATCCCCTTTGGGTCTGTCACCGAGTTTAGTCTTCCCAGCTTTTGCACTCATGCTGGACCCCATCCTTGTGCACAAGGAAACAACGGCCAACGACTTAATAGCTATCCATCAACACCCCAATCAACAACTAAAAAGCCACACGCAACAGGCACACACAGAATAGCCTAAACTTAAAGCACACACTCTGCTAGAGACAAGTTCCCTGAGGACGGACTCCAGCTCCAACTTGGAAGACTAAACCTCTGATCCTGGGGACCGACCCAGATTGCTTCCTGCAGAGATTTTACAGTTTGAGGTGAGATTGAAGAACCAATTAATCTACAAGTGAGTGCAAAGTCCTGCCTAATCCAGGTTCAGAAACAATAGAGTTGGGAAGTTTTGAGAACTTTTAATACCACTTTACAATGTAAGGCCTCACTTTACAATGTAAGGCCTCACTTGGAATACTGCATCCAGTTTTGGCCACCACGATGTAAAAAAGATGTTGAGACTCTAGAAAGAGTACAGAGAAAAGCAACAAAGATGATTAGGGAACTGGAGGCTAAAACATATAAGGAACGGTTGCTGGAATTGGGTATGTCTAGTTTAACGAAGAGAAGGACGAGGGGGGACATGATAGCAGTGTTCCAATATCTCAGGGGCTGCCCCAAAGAAGAGGGAGTCAAGCTATTCTCCAAAGCACCTGAGGGCAGGACAAGAAGCAACGGATGGAAACTAATCAAGGAGAGAAGCAACCTGGAACTAAGGAGAAACTTCCTGACAGTTAGAACAATTAACCAGTGGAACAACCTGCCTCCAGAAGCAGTAGATGCTCCAACACTGGAAGTTTTTAAGAAGAGACTGGACAGCCATTTGTCTGAAATGGTATAGGGTTTCCTGCCTGAGCAGGGGGTTGGACTAGATGACCTCCAAGGTCCCTTCCAACTTTATTATTATTATTATTATAGAACAGCAGGTCCATATAATGCTGTGCAGGGAAAAAAATCCCTTGCATTTTTTTTCTATCTGTGTTCAGACAATTTGACAAAGATATTTGACTTTCAACAGAGAAGACTTTCAGTGAACTTGTCAGAGATGGAGGTGTTATTCTTTGCACTTATTCAGTTGTGACAAGGCCAAGGTCTCTGAGCGTGTGAATGTTCTGTCTTTTATTGTACAGTAAACTCTTACAACCATAAAAACCTGTAACCTGAAGGGACCCCTTGTGTCAGACTTTCTGATTGCAATTGTGGCCCCACGATGTTTGAAAGCAATGAAAGATAGGTAATAGGAAATAACAACAGCAGGAGTAACATCTGCTCTCCCCAACACATTATAAAGATAACTAAAAAATATCCAAGCTCTCTGAGAATAAAGTAAAAGCAAGGGAGGAGAGATGTTTGAGAAACTACATAGTAGATGTGAACTCAGCACCAACCATAATGTTTCTTAAAGGTACAATTCTGGGGTCTAAGGGAGAAGGAACATTTGGCTTGCCCCCTTTGTGGAATGTTTTTCTGTGTTGAAATCTCTGATTTAGACAATAAGATATAAAATAGTTATTATTGCAATTACAATAGTATAAGAAAAAAAGCTCATAGTACAGTATTATCTCCTAGGACAGTGGTGGCGAACCTATGGCACGGGTGCCAGAGGCAGCACTCAGAGCCCTCTCTGTGGGCACGTGTGCCGTCGCCCCAGTCCTAGGCCTTCAGCTGGGTTTTATAAAACCTTTTCGCTTTAGGCGTCCGCCGCCGTGTGCAAAAAAAAAAAGTTTCAATCAGTCAATTTCAACTTCTCGCGGGAAAAAAAAAGATCTTGCAAAGTTGGAATTGATTGATTGAACTTTTTAGTCCCACCCAGTCTGCCATTACCACCGCAGCCACGCCCACCCAGTGGGCCACACCCAGCCAATAGGCCACACCCACCCGGCACTCGACGATGCATAAGTGGGTTTTGGGTTGCAGTTTGGGCACTCAGTCTCTAAAACGTTCGCCATCACTGTCCTAGGAAATGTAGGCACAGTTTGATATAGCCACCACCACCACTCATATCATTAAAGGTAGTCCTTAACTTACAACCACTCGTTTAGTGACTATTCAAAGTTACAATGGCACTGGAAAAAGTGACATGCCGCATCCCCATGATTACGCGATCGAAATTCAGATGCCTGGCAACTAGTTCATATTTATGACGGTTGCAGTGACCTGGGGTCATGTGATCCCCTTTTGTAAACTTCTGACTAGCAAAGTCAATGGGGAAGCCAGATTTACTTAGCAACTGTGTTGCTAACTTAACAACAGCAGCGATTCACTTAACAACTGTGGCAAGCAAGGTCACAAAATGCGGCAAAATTCACATAGCAATTGTCTCACTTAACAACTGCGGTCATAAATCAAGGATTGCCTGTAACTATAGCTTTGCATTTGGGCAATTTCATTAGGGTGTGTGTGTGTATGTATGTATGTGTGTATGTATGTATGTGTGTGTGTGTGTATGCATGTATGTATGTATGCATGCATGCATTTAGATGTAGGGAGTGCCTGACTCCAATCTCTCAGTCTCCTAGTTTCTAGTCTGGTGTGCCCTAACCACTACACTAAACTGGAACTCATTTGTTATACTCGTTCATTTTTATATTTTAAAGACACTGATGTATGTAACAGTTCTATTATTGGATGTTTTATTGTATCTGGCCATATGGCTATAATAAACCATTTGATTGATTTGATTGTTTGTGTGACAAAGTAATTATGGTAGTTACATGTATGCAGATTCCTTACCCCTTCTTCCCTCACATGTGGCTCGTCTGAAGCTTCTGCTTGAGGTTATCAAAAATCACAGTTTGATATGATGTGTATTTGTTGGTTTCAAAACACGGAGGTGCTACTTGAAAGTACAACACCCTCATGTTTAGATGACAAGGACAGCCATATAAAGATCACCAAATGTGATTAAGGATGTGCTCTCACATTAAGCAGCTTGAGTCATTATTATGTTGTACAAATCCTGGCTCCAGTGACTGCTGTTGTGTTTATGGAGTCAGTCATAAACACAGTATTTTTAACCATCCACTGAGCAGCAGTGGAACTCAAGATACGTTTACAGTGCGCCTTGCAATGAATTCATGAATGCTTCTTAACCTACTCATTCTCCTGATACTGAGATTCTCAGTGTTTGTTTTTTTGGTGTATTTTTTTTTCTCCTTTCAGCAAACTCTTCATTCCCACTTCAAATGACAAGAACTTAGAAATAAAAGCAGTGCAAATCGTTTGGAATATTGTGAATAATTCATACAGTGAGTTTAGCTGTATTCCAGCCACCAAATGCCCACGTACAAATTGCAATTTTACCATATCCATTATTCAACATGTTTTCGATGAAATATTCATGGCATTTGTAGGCTGGATGCAAAGCTAGCCTTTTTTTTTAGTTGGGGTTGGGGAGGAACATTGCAAAGCCTCTAAGTTATTTGATTTTGAGCAAAGTTGCAGTCAATCCACACAAT
Source organism: Azemiops feae (assembly GCA_023970755.1). Lineage (NCBI taxonomy): Eukaryota > Metazoa > Chordata > Lepidosauria > Squamata > Viperidae > Azemiops > Azemiops feae. The sequence goes on from JALGBA010000759.1 coordinate 885,685, forward strand.
TGAATTAAACCCCAGCAGTCCTGGCGTCTGATTAGAGTCTTTCAGATTCCAGATTCTGAGAAAGATTACTCAAGATCCTGGGAAATAAATATCCATCATTCATGACAAACAAACAATAAGACTTGTTATAAATCTAATTTCATTGAGAACAGAGAAATACAGGTAATCCTTGACTTACGACCACAATTGAGCCCAAAATTTCTGTTGTTAAGCAAAACATTTGTTAAGTGAGTTTTGTCCCATTTTACAACCTTTTTTGCGCACCACGGCACAATGCGCCACACAGTCTCCAGCCGCGAGCAGTGGAACTGGCACGATGAGCCACGCGGCCTCCCGCTGTGAGTGGCAGCACCGGCATGATGTGCCACGTGGCATGCGGCCACAGAAGAAGTCGGGCAGGGGGCACGACAGGTGTCAGGGTGTGGGAGGCCTGGCTGCAGCGATCCTAAGGTAAGCAGGTAAGACATCCCCCCAAAATAAGACCTGCTGCCTCTTTTGGAGGCAAAAAATAAAACCGGATCTTATTATCGGGGAAACACGGTAGGAAGATTCTAAGGCAGATAATATCATCCGTAAACAGTAACGCTTATTGAGTAATGCAATAATCAGAACACAAACATAGCCTAGAATCCTACTTCTTTCAAGAAAGTCCAGTTGCCACATGAAAAAGCATCTTTGGGACAACTATGACCTGGATGACTGAGAATCTCCATAAGACATTTACTTCTTTCAACTTTTTTTGTAATCTGTCAGAATGCCACGAATATAATATATTCCAGTTTTAGTAAAGCATTTGATAAAAATTTCCCATGACATTCCAATTAGCAAGCCAGCATAGTCTGGATGGCATATCTCCTGATGTCAGGGTCCAGCTGGACAGATCGTCTGCCTTGGGAGCAGGTTCAAGCTGGTGGACTTGCCTAATCACATGCAGAAGAATCAAACTCCACCAGAATATCTGATGGAGTCCCCTTTGGTCTCAAATCTAATTATGGAGGCCTCCAACCCCGGAGAACTTAGGCAGAAATGGCTAGAAAGCCAGAACCTAGCAAGGTAAAGGGAGGGTTATTTGCAGGAGAAAGTTCCTGATAGAAGATGAGGTTTTGCATCTTAATAGACATGTTTCATTTCAGCCAGGCTAAGTTGGGAAATAAGGACATCTTACTTGAGGACCCTAAAAACCAAAATGCTTGTTGGAACAACTTGATGCTGTATCAGATCTGCTTGATTTCATGGCTGAATCCCGCAGTTGCAATTGGTTCACATGCTGGCACTGGCTGTCAAACTGCCTTGTACGCTGCTACCGCTTGACTCTTCACAGTCAGGAAATAGGCTGCTGTCTAATTTAATTATAAGTGAACCTGATCTATGACTATTTGGTGTATTTTTATCCAGAGCCTCATTAGACTATGAGAATTAGGTAGACCCAAGGATGGCATGAAAATAGTCTGGAATAGTTGCTTTACTATTGTACTGAGCCACAAACCATGGTTTACAGTTACAGTGACAGTCTTTACATAGCAGCCAAATTCAGCTCAAATTAATCATATTATGATTTAGTGTAATGAGTGAAAGGGCATTTCTGGAAGGGCTAGCAATGCTGAGTAAACGGGAAAAGAGAAGGCTTTGTTTCACTGCATTACTGTCCCATTTGCAATTTTTTTATTCCACATCTGGAATTGAAGAATCAGTCTTAGCCTGTGCCATCTATACTCCTTTTCTTCCAAAATTATCTCCTATGGGGGTCATTAATTCTTTCTGGCACTGAAAGGCATATCAGTTAAACTGTTGACTCAGTAGCTGTCAAAGGCATTAAAGTAATCATTTTAATTACATGTGTTGTTGTTGTTAGTTGCGAAGTCGTGTCCGACCCATCGCGACCCCATGGACAACGTTCCTCCAGGCCTTCCTGTCCTCTACCATCTTCTGGAGTCCATTTAAGCTCACGCCTACTGCTTCAGTGACTCCATCCAGCCACCTCATTCTCTGTCGTCCCCTTCTTCTATTGCCCTCAATATTTCCCAGCATTAGGCTCTTCTCCAGTGAGTCCTTCCTTCTCATTAGGTGGCCAAAGTACTTGAGTTTCAACTTCAGGATCTGGCCTTCTAAGGAGCAGTCAGGGTTGATCTCCTCTAGGACTGACCGGTTTGATCGCCTTGCAGTCCAAGGGACTCGCAGGAGTCTTCTCCAGCACCATAGTTCAAAGGTCTCAATTCTTTTGCGTTCAGCCTTTCTTATGGTCCAACTTTCACAGCCATACATTGCAACTGGGAAAACCATGGCCTTGACTATACGTACTTTTGTTGGCAGGGTGATGTCTCTGCTTTTTAGTATGTTGTCTAAATTTGCCATAGCTTTCCTCCCCAGGAGCAAGCGTCTTTTAATTTCTTGGCTGCAGTCCCCATCTGTGGTGATCTTAGAGCCCAGGAAGATAAAATCTGCCACTACCTCCATTTCTTCCCCATCTATTTGCCAGGAATTGAGAGGGCCGGATGCCATGATTTTGGTTTTCTTAATATTGAGTTTCAAGCCAACTTTTGCACTCTCCTTCTTCACCCGCATCAAGAGGCTCTTTAGTTCCTCTTCACTTTCTGCCATTAATTACATGTACTAACATTCTACTACTTTCTCAAACTTGGCCACTTTAAAATACCTGGGCTTCAATTCCCAAAATCCCCCAGTCAACATGCTGGCTGGGGAATTCTGGGAGTTGAACTCTAGACATCTTAAAGTTGATAAGATTGGGAAACACTGTTCTACTATGGCTCTAAGAAAATTCTGGTTCATGTTTCTTTCTTCTTCTCATCTAGGATATTCAGTGTTGTTTTGTTGACAATATCCATCACTTATTTCTGTGAAAGAGTTCTTTCTGGTTTTGTTATATCTAACCCTGCTACTCCATCCTCCTTCCTAGAGAAAGGGTAACTTAATGACATTTGAATAAATTTTGGATATGCTAGTTTGCATGTACACATAAACCTAATATAGGGATTTAAACAAACATTCCAATATGTGCAAAGTTGGGACAGGATGATGGGGGACTTAGATGACTAGACGATCACTAGAAGTTAGACTTCAAAGTTAGAGATATGAGGATCAGTAAAATCTTGCATTCCAGACTAGCAGGTGTCTGAACGGATTTTCTAAAAATACTTTTTTTTGTAATGATTCACATATACATCTCCTTTGTATGTAACTCCCTCAATGTACTCACAAGTTAATGTAATTTGTCCAGCTCTTTAAAATGTAAATTGCCCTTGCTTTGATCCCTTGATATGTAAATCATCTCTGCGCACTCTTCTTTAATGTAATTTTTTCCAATGTAAGCTATTTAAAAAACATGTAATTACTTTATCTATATGCAACTTTTAGCATTATCCTTTTTGTTTTGATGTAAGCTTGCAGACATGCAATTGTAGAAAGATTAATGCTTTGCTTGATGCTAGTATCCGTATATAACAAAGTTTCATGGACTGAAATCCCAAAAGATTTCATATCAAAAATAATAGCAGCAACAACAATAAGAATAATAAAAAAAGAAAACTCCCCAAAACCTACCAACATCTCCAGGCCACCAACTCATACCTTCTTATCCCTTAATTTTGAAATGGATCTGGAATGGATACAGGTAGTCCTTCGCTTATAATCACAGTTGAGCCCCAAATTTATGTTGTTAAATGAGACAGTTTTAAATGAGTTTTGCCCCATTTTACCACCTTGCTTGCCACAGTTGTTAAGTGAATCAGTGCAGTTGTTAGCAACATGGTTGTTAAATGAATCTGGCCTCCCCATCGACTTTGCTTGTCAGAAGGTCGCAAAAGGGAGCACATGACCCCGGGACACTGCAACCGTCGTAAATATGAGTCAGTTGCCAAACATCCAAATTTTTATCACATGACTATGGGAATGACGCAACAGTCGTAAGTGTGAAAAACAGTCATAAGTCACTTTATTCACTGCCGTTGTAACTTTGAAAGGTCACTAAGAGAATGGTTGTAAATTGAGGACTACCTGTAGTCCATTTAATACAAAAAGGTATCTACTGAGAATAGCAGCTGGCAATGAGAACTAAAGCACCAGCAGAATAAAGTTAGTTTGGTTGCTGAGGTCCATCTGTGGCCTCCTTTGTTTTGCTCAAAGGAGCGTCTAAAGCAGAGGTCCCCAACCTTTGGGGCACCAGGGACCGGTTCCGTGGAGAGAGGTTTTTCTGTGGACCGGAGGGGGCGTGGTTTTGTGTGCTGCCTGAATCTCACGGATGGGGCTTTGCTTGTTTGTGCGGACCGGTTGCTGGCATGCCACGGCTCTGTACCAGTCCATGGAACGGGGGTTGGGGACCCCTGATCTAGGTCATAGTTATCTCAATGGTGCTTTTTCAAAAGACAACTGGACTGTTTTTTCCTTGAGGAAGAAGAAGAAGAGGACCATGGGTTTGAAAGAGGGGTAAAAGAGGTCATTTATGTCAGAGGTCCCCAACCTTTTGGGCACCAGGGACCGGTTCCGTGGAGAGAGGTTTTTCCATGGACCGGAGGGGGCGTGGTTTTGTGTGCTGCCTGAATCTCACGGATGGGGCTTTGCTTGTTTGTGCGGACCGGTTGCTGGCATGCCACGGCTCTGTACCAGTCCATGGAACGGGGGTTGGGGACCCCTGATCTAGGTCATAGTTATCTCAATGGTGCTTTTTCAAAAGACAACTGGACTGTTTTTTCCTTGAGGAAGAAGAAGAAGAGGACCATGGGTTTGAAAGAGGGGTAAAAGAGGTCATTTATGTCAGAGGTCCCCAACCTTTTGGGCACCAGGGACCGGTTCCGTGGAGAGAGGTTTTTCCATGGACCGGAGGGGGCATGGTTTTGTGTGCTGCCTGCATCCCACGGATTGGGCTTTGCTTGTTTGTGCGGACCGGTTGCTGGCATGCCATGGACCCGTACCGGTTCACGGACCGGGGGTTGGGGACCCCTGGTCTAAAACACATTTTTAACAAAGTTTGAACTGTTTGGCAATTCAAACACTTTCATGGAGGTTTCATGCCCCCAATGTGCCTTGGCCTATTCTTTCAGACAAACTGAACACAGAGGATTGTAATAATGGAAGTTTTCCTAATTATTTAAAGTTTGCACAAAACAATACATTCCAATCTGCTGTTGATGGCATAGGAGCAGAAACAGTAAACAATTGATTAAAGTAGTGTTACAGTAGTTAGAGGTCTGTGAACTACTTATCAAAGAATGCAAGGTATTTCTCTGAATGGTTCCCTTTATGTGCCGTATTTCCTAAATGCAGTGTTTCTCAGCTTTACCAATGTTAAGAGGTACAAACTCAAACTCCCAGAATTCCCCAGCTAGCATGCTCCTCTTATGTGTGGTTGGGCTTGACCTCGGCATAGGATTTTTATATCCCTGTGAAGACTAACTTCAGTGCCAGAATTCCCATTGCTGCTTTGCTAGGTTAAAGTAATGGGACTGCAACTGAAGGAATTTTTGGCACGGATCTCAAATTGCAGTTGTTGCAATTGCCGTAATTTTAAAATATAGTATTTGCATATATGGCAGTCTTAAAACTGCACCCTGGGGAATCTCGTTCTCAAGTATTTGCAGTTGATCTTTCTTTGGTTTCTTTTATGGCAATACACCCCACACCTCCCCATATAAATCTATCTCCATGCTAAGAAGGCCAGCACCCAAGGAGCCTCATAAATACTACAATAAAGCATTAGTGGGGAAAGGAAGATGCAGAACGATAAAAATGTGAGTTTAGAGCAGAGGAAAAAAAAGCTACTCAATACAAGGAGTGATGCTACAAGTCTCACTTACTTTGCCAAGATCTTCTCGCTAGAAATGCTCAGCAACAAAGATAATCAGGGGACTGGAGGCTAAAACATATAAGGAACGGTTGCTGGAATTGGGTATGTCTAGTTTAATGAAGAGAAGGACGAGGGGGGACATGATAGCAGTGTTCCAATATCTCAGGGGCTGCCACAAAGAAGAGGGAGTCAAGCTATTCTCCAAAGCACCTGAAGGCAGGACAAGAAGCAATGGATGGAAACTAACCAAAGAGAGAAGCAACCTAGAGCTAAGGAGAAATTTCCTGACAGTTAGAACAATTAACCAGTGGAACAACCTGCCTCCAGAAGCTGTGAATGCTCCAACACTGGAAGTTTCTAAGAAGAGATTGGACAACCATTTGTCTGAAATGGTACAGACCAGGGTTTCCTGCCTGAGCAGGGGGTTGGACTAGATGACCTCCAAGATCCCTTCCAATATCATCATCGTCGTCATTGTCGTCATCGTCGTCATCATCATCATCATCATCATCATCATCATCATCATTATTATTATTATATGTCAATGTCTTAGGACAGAATAGGACAACTCTCCTCAGCCAACTTGCCATGGTCAACTCGTCATGGGACAACTCGCTACAAAATTCAACAATTCGATTTAATAATTTAACATTAGTTAAAAAAATATTCTAATTTTTGTCATTCAAATTTTATTTTGTCCCTCCTTTGGCATCCTTTCTTTAATGATTCTATTTGACTATTCCTTCAATATTAGTGTAACTCTTGTCCCATGATGAGTTGTTCTGCAGTAAGTTGGCCTTAGTGACTGGTCCTGCAGCGAGTTGGCCATGGCAAGTTGGGAGTGGGATTTGAAGAGAAGACTTACTAGATAATCTTCCCCAATTTGGCAAGCTCAGATTTATAGAGATTGAACCCCCATCCTGAAGAATTTACAAAGAATCAACTTGAAAAATATGGGCACTGTAGACATAACATGTCTAGGCTGGGAAAAGTGATGTAAGAAAACTGTGATAAGTGAACATTTGATTTCTCTCCTAACAAAGAAGTATTTATGAAAGTATCTATTGTTCTTCAGGAAGTTTATGTTTCTGAATAATTCACTTAGATCTGTAGCTTTGTGTGAAGACCATAAACCTCTGAATGGATGGATGTTGTAGACATACATGCTAAGGATGTAACTACAGGTAGTTCTCAACTTACAATATTTTATTTAGTGACCGAAGTTACAACAGTACTGAAAAAAGTGACTTATGAATGTTTTTCACACTTATAACCGTTGCAATATCCCCATGGTCACGTCATCAAAATTCAGACGCTTGGCAACTGGCATGTATTTATGACGGTTGCAGTGTCCCGGGGTCACGTGACCACCTTTTGTGAACTTCTGACAAGCAAAGCCAATGGGGAAGCCAGATTCACTTAAAAACCGTGTTACTAACTTAACAACAACTGCAGGGATTCACTTAACAACGGTGTCAAGAAAGGTCATAAAATGCATCAAAATTCACATAACAGTTGTCTCACTTAGCAACAGAAATTTTGGACTCAGTTGTCGTTGTAAGTCAAAGATTACCTGTATTAATTTTTATACTAGAAGAAGCATTCAAATGTAGCTTCACTTGGAATTCTAGGGAATGGCTTAATCATATCTTAATCGTCTGCATGACTATTCAAAAATGTACCCCTATAACTTACACCAGTAGCTACAGGTTTTGAGCCAAAAATAAATTGACGTAAGTGCAGGAATGAGACTTGGAGAAGGCACATCAAGGATGTATGTATGGTTATAATTTAGCAGGGAGAGGGATGAGACAGCTCAGACTTTGAGACTGCATTTATTTTATTCCATTGCATTTTGTCTACTGAATTTGTGGAGTATTGCCTTGTGGCTCACATTACCAAATTCATGAGAACTAAACGATCCTTTTAATAATGTAAATGCTGATCTGTATTCTTCCAAAAAGCAATTGCTGAGCTTCTGTACAAATAAAGAAAAAAGAACTTTTAGTAGCTTGAGAACAAGTTCCACTTCTAATTGTAAATGAGTCATATGCGACCATACTCCATCACTTTCAAATTACTGCTGTTAAAGCTAAGTCTCTACTTGAGATGCCAGCTCACAAATTACTAAAGCAAGTTTTCAGGGATTCAGTACCTTGGAAGCAACTTTGCTGTGACTAGAGGCTACAGGCTAGAAGCTGGCCCAGGGCATCCAATTCTTGCTTATCAAATAACGATTCTAGAGGATCAGCCATGGTTTGCTGAAACCCAGCTGCAGATAAATCAGTTTATAATCCAGCTATGAAATAAGTTACCCTGGGTTTAACTGACCACTCTTGGTTTTGTTAAATAGCTTTGTGTCATCTACTTTGAATTTTTGTTCTTTGCAAGAGGCCCAAAATCGTTGGTAAAAACAGTTCTTGTGATACATATTTTGGATATTGAAAGGGTCATCTAGGGCAGTTTAACATGTTCCAACAGAAAATAAAATATGCAATCCAGGGTTGAATAGTAGAATTCTTGGTGTTATCATCTTGCAGATGACTCATCATCGGTATGTGAGTAAACATTGGGTTTGCTGTGATTCTTTCTTGGTAGTTCATTTATTGAAGTATTGTTTTTTGCCTGATTCTCTGGTGTTAATCCCTGCTTATCTGAGTTGGCTCCTGGAGGAAATGTGGGACAGTCTTTTTGTGAAACACCGAGGAGGTAAAACTGGCAGGGCAAGCTACTATATATACCCAGATTGCAAGCCGCCCGGTCACATTTCTCTCCTGGGTAGAAGTAGAAGTATTCAGGAAGAGATGGTCACTTTGATAACCTGGCTTGTGGACAGCTGATTAGCCAACTAGATAATGTGAGTTCAAAGTTGTCAGATCAAATTCATGCCCACATTTTTCTGTCATTCCTCAGAATGCTGAGACTAAAAGTCATAGAATTCTGGAAATTCTAGACCAGAACCCTCCAAACTTAGCAACTTTAAGACTTGTGGAGGTCAACTCCCAGAATTCCCCAGCTAGCATAGTCCACATGTCTTAAAATTGCCAAGTTTGGAGAGTCCTGGTCTAGAATTTCCAGAATTCTATGACTTTTATTCTCAGCATTTTTAGGAATGATAGATAAAATTCTGGGAGTTGAAATCCAAAGTCTTAAAGTTGTCAAGTTTGGCGACCCCTGTTTTAGACAAAGATAAATCCTACTACTATTTTTTTTTTTACATTAAATATGTTTTCATACATTTTTAAAATTCCCCTTTTCCTTTTTCCCCCAGCTAAAAACCTCCACTCCACTGCAGCCTTTTCTAATGGAGAGCTACTCCAGTATCTTCCTCCCAGACCATAATTTTGGCATCTTTTCTAAACTTTTATTTTCTAGTGTGTACAAATCCTTCACATACATATCTGTATTTTGCAGTGTTTGCAAAGCAATATTTTCCAGATGTTTTCCTCCCTGAACAGAAGTGTTATTTATTCTAGTAGTACTTTCTGCCAAGAACAAATAACTGGTTAAAGACATGTTATCAATTTATTTCATTTATTGATTTATTTTTTTCTCAATAATCAATCACTGTACATGGGGGAGAGAAAAGCCAACTGGTATAATTTCTTTGCTGCTACATGATATATGTATCACAGCAGCCATACTTTCAGGAGAAAAAAAAATCTTTTGTTTTAGAAAGCAGGAAGGATTGCATGTAAAAATGATAATTACTCACTCACAAATATATATATCTATGATGCTTGTGCAGTGAAAAAGTCCAACATTTGCTCAGACAGAAATCCCTTCCAACAGGAATAGCGTTATTATTGGATGACTGATGGTTCCTCAGATGAAAGGTGATCAATCATGGACATCCATGGGGCTTCCAATATTCAAAATGGCTTGGCCAAAGATATGACCGTGTGATTAAATTTCTACCCTTTTTTAACATACATCCTATGCTCAGCTCCATCCAGTCGCCCTGACTCAACTCCGAATTAAGGGATTACGGGGTTGTAAAAAAGGAGTCTTTATCATTGTTAAATTGTTAAAAATTGTTTATTGAGATTGTCCTTGACTTACAACCATTTGCTTTGAACTTCCGAACAGAACTGAAAAAAGTGACCCTTACATTGATAATTGTCGCAACATCCACATGATCATTTGATCAAGATTTGGGCACTTGGCAACTGGCATATATTTATGACAGTTGCAGCATCCCAGAGTCGTGTGATTGCCATTTGTGACATTCCTATCTGGCTTCTAACAAGCAGAAGCAACGGGGAAGGCGTATTAGCTTAATAACCACCTGATTCACTTAACAGCTGTATGATTCGCTTAACAACCATGGCAAAAAAAAAAACCTTGTAAAATCAGGTGCAATTTACTTAACAGCCACCTTGTTTAGCAATGTAATTCTGGTCCCAATGCTTGTAAGTAGAAGACTACCTGTAAAACTTTGTATAAAAAGCAGTACATAAGTATATTAAAACAAATTATCATTAATGTTAATTAAGGTTAAATAAAGTGAAATCAAATGTATTGGTATTCTGACCCAACCCACCGCTCTTTGGAATGCAGAATGTGGAACTAAGTATGGACCTTGACTACAAACCTTATTCCTGATGTAGAGGATCATTTGAACAGGTTATTAGTGATATTTAGCCCCTCTTGATTAAAAAAAAAATGTGGGCTTGCGTGACTCCTGAATGTTCGAGTCAGAAAGAAAAATTGCTATTTGTGGAATATTAAGAACAGCCTGAAATCCTTTAATACGTAGGCTATTGGATTCTTTATAAATAAAGAAACACTATCTTGTTTGATTTATTCATTATTAATTTGCTTCAGGGAAACGAACAACAAAAAAGGACAGTTGTATTGATTTTCTGGCATTTCATTGTTGGGAATAATGTCAAGCACCGGGGAAATCAGGAGATCCAGGCAGTTCAAATGAGTATAAAGGTTTGTTGCAAGCTTAAGCTCTCTAGAAGAATCTGACCAACTACAGCGGTCAAGGGAAATGAGTGGGAGACAAAAAAAGCATTCAAGGTGGGCTGGACTTAGATCTCTTGCGGGCGTGCAGGGTCTTGTGACTTATGATGCATTTGACAAATAATAAATATCCGCTGCAACATATTAAGTAGAAACAAGAAAGCTATAAACCAGGGGTGTCAAACTGCCGGCCCGCGGGTCGGATGCGTCACCAGGAAACCGCGCCCACCCCATTGCCAGCAATGGAGAAAAAGCTCCTATACGTCGCACGACATCATGTGACATCACGAGTTTGACATGTCTGCTATAAACTATGTGGCTGAATACAATGCATTGGGAAAAGCATCCGATGGTATTTCTTAACTAGGGGCCATATGTTTTTATAACAATCCAATACACTTATCTCATTGTTCTTGAAACTGCTTTGGGGAAATCTTTGGGCTGATTGGCCTGGAGGAATCTTCACCAGCATTAGCAAGTTGCAGTTGATTTATTGTTCACATAAAAATATCACATCTACATTATGGACCTTCCGTTTCTTGTTCTTTCTCATCTCTCATAGCTCCAAGAACACAAGCAGTTGCCAGAGGAAGTAGCAGAGATAACCTGTAGTGCATCATACTTAAAAAATGGGGCCTAAAGACCTCCTCTAGCCCATGTACACTTAAAATATGATATTATACAACAGTTATTCCAATATGGATGATCCCGGAAACACGCTTGATGTAGCATGTAGCGGTTTAGAATTTTTAGTGACCTATCTCAAACATCTGACAGAATGCCCAGTTATAGGAAGACATATCAATGACTCCACAAAAAAGGTAGGATTCGCATGTCACATGGTAGCTGCCGAGGCTTTCTGTATAAATGGAGCATAGTATCCTCCCCTCAGGGTCCCACATCCAACTGTAGGTAACATTGTGATCAGCTGTAAGTATTTGGTTTTTTTTAAAAAATATAAACAATGCCGCGCTTCAATGGTTAAATGTCCTAGACACTGATATTTGAACATAGATCTTTTTGACATTTATATTTTATTGGGTTCTACTAATCTAGTTGAAATATTAATTTATATTGCTAGGCCATGTATGATATGTTATATGCTAAATAAAAAATAAATAAAATCTGACTATGGTTTCTGTTCTTGAAGACAGTTCCCAACACCACAGGGTCTGTGCATCTCAAAGAAGAACGTTTTGCAAACAGAGACCCTTATCTCCTATGACAGTGATGGCGAACCTTTTAGAGACTGAGTGCCCAAACTGCAACCCAAAACCCACTTATTTATCGCCGGGTGCCAGGCGGGCGTGGCCCACTGGGTGGGCGTGGCTGCGGTGGTCATGGCAGAATGGGTGGGTGTGGCCAAGGTGGGTGTGGTCACCTCAATGTTCCTCCTGTGGGGGCCGGACAGGGTTGGGGGAGATCCAGGGGGTCTCTGGCAGGTGGGGCGGTGGGCAGGAGGCTTGTCCTGCGGGGTGAGGCCAGGCAAGGCGAGGCAGGGCGGGGGTGCCATTGTCGCAGGGCAAGGCAATGCAGGGGCCAGGGCGGCTGCTGCCTGACACATCGGCCCCCGCACACAGAGGCCAGCGAGTGCATGGGGGCCAACGGTGTCTGTCAGCAGCCACAGCCTGCTGGCCCCTCAACCGGCGCACTCTAGGGCTCCGCAGCCCGCTGCCAGCAGTTCAGAGAAGCCGCCTCTGAGCTCGATGTCCGGCCAACAGCTGAGGAGGCGATGCAGTGGGTCGTGCCCGGGAAAAGGAGAGCATGCGAGGCCAGGAGGGATGGGATGGGGGGGAGGGAAACCAGCTGTGCTGGGATGCATCTGGCCATGTGGGACCTCGGTGAGTTAGCGGGCGGCTGCTTGAAGAGGGATGGTTGCCATCTCCGGGGCATGGCGCGAGTGCCCACAGAGAGGGCTTTGAGTGCTGCCTCTGGCACCCGTGCCATAGGTTCGCCACCACTGTCCTATGATATGGCTTTTGGGATGTTATTCTTTGTTCTTCCCAGCCATAAGTGGTCACATTCCTCTACTAAAGATTCCCTAGGGTCCATTTTTGAGAAGCAAAGCTCTCTCTGGACATCATAGTCTTAGCAATTTGACTTTCCTGGTATCCTTCATGAATTCCTCTTAAATATTTTTCACTTGGTTACTTTAAACTTTCCCAACCAATGACATTTCATACTGATAACGTGGATGATTAAAATCATGTTAAACAAATTAAACATCCAAAGTATAGAATAAAATTGTCTGTTTTATGTTCACCTTTCAGGGATCTGAGCATGGGTAAGACAATGATTAAATATATTTTATTTTCAGATGTATTTTTTTCCTACATGTTTTATCATCCTACATTTTCAAAAAAGAGGAGAGGGGAAAAAAGAGAGAATATACATATGTGCAAGGAACCTTCATTTTTTGTTCCTAGTGAAAACATTAATGTCTAGAACTGATTGTTTCTTATGTTTGAACAAATAGCATAAATCTGATTCCATTTTAGAAATTTTGGCTTTGATTTGGATTCAGAAATATATATATATATACTTTCTTTTCTGTTTGATGGTTTCACTTCTCTCAAAAGCAGTATTTTCAATGAAAACAAAAGGTGTTACATACAACTGAGGTTGGAAAGACATTGTTAATGGCATGAATCTTTATACATATACATAAACACATATGCAGACATATGCAAAAATTAGACTTTCATATTATAATAAATTATATGATGGCCTTTGTTGACCCTCAAGAGCTACCTCTGCAAAATCTCTGAGTTGTAGCAAGATTCCAATAAAGGAGAATATCTGTAGCTCAGGGTTGAAATGAGGGGTCCTTGGTGCTCTCTGAACTTGGTTGTTTTCTTGCAGACGTTTCATTACCCAAACTAGGTAACATCATCAGTGCTAGTAAGGAGTGGGGTTTGCTCTCACTTTATATTCTAGTGGCTTGCCCTGTCAGTGTTGGTGGGGGTGGTCTTAGATGTCATTTTGTTGGGCTGTATAGGGTTAGCTTGGTTCAGGGGTATCAAACTGCCGGCCCGTGGGCCGGACGTGTCATCTGGAAGCCACGCCCACCCCATTGCCGGCAATGGCAAAAAAGTCCCGATATGTTGCGCAACATCACGTGACGTCGCGAGTTTGACATGTCTGGCTTGGTTAGTAATTTCTTGACTGGATTATTACTTCTTGATTATTGGCTTGATGTTAATCATGGGTTAATCTGTGTTCATCTGGGTGCTGATTTCTGGTGGGAAGGTGTATTAGTCTTTTTGTTTCCTTTTCTTGGCTTCTTGATTGTCTCTTTTGCATAATATGTAGCTATTGTTTATGTCTATGTGTCTATTGTAGCAAGATTAATGCTGAGTAAGTACCAAGATGCTTGCTGGGCTGGTAGATATCGCCTCCTCCCAATGTGATTTAAGATCTGTTAAAGTATTCGAAAGAAAAACCCTCGAGAAGAATAACACCATCATAGGCAGAAAGAACTGTAGGAGAAAAACATTAACTTGACAGCTATTTGAATGATGCGTGGGCTGGAATGTATGGCTGCAATTGTATACACGTAAATAAAAGAAATGTGACAGAAGATTTCAAGTATGAAATGACAGTTGACTGATTGTTTTGGCATTGTTGAATTATTTTGGCTAACATGTAGTCCAGATCCTTTTGAAAAGTTTGAACACCCTGAAAGCAGAAAATCGAGAGAATCTAAGCAACTGTTAAAGATAATGTAATATGTTGGGAAAGGCAAGAGGTGGCTTAAGCCCAGGTGCACAACTTTACAGGAACACCTTAAAATATCAGCTTTGTGAATAGTTGGCTTCATTTCCCCTTTCCTATTATTAATGTCAAAGATAAATGGATTCCAAGCTGTAATGAGGCAATAAAGAGGGTGGATATTCAAGGAAAGGAGATGTTTTATGGGGGGAAAAATGAGGATTTTGCTGATTGAAGGAAGTTTTTTTGAAGACAACATAAACCAGTTCAAAGATAAACTGTAAAGAAATTGTCTAAAGGTCTCCTGCTTAGTAGTAGCTATTGTGCAATAAAACATTTGTTGTGTAGATGTGGGTGTATTCACAGAATTTTAAAATGATTGAATAGTTAAAAGTTTGTGGTTTGATCAAATGCAGGTCAGAGATAAAGTAAGAGCTTTGAGGTAACTGGAGAAAGATTGCAGGAAACTGCCACAGGCTTTATATTTAATTCATTTAGTATTGTAGAATCATAAAGAGGAAGGCATGTTAAATGTCAAGATTGCTATAGCAACCATCTATAAGGCTGTCTCATGGATTTACTGTCCACATCTTACCCTACACATTGGCATTCCAGGATCTTCAAAAATAATATATAATATATAAGCCGTTAAATCACTGGAATATTTTTTCAAGCACGCTTTAGGTTTCTATGAAAAATTCTATTTTTTTTAAATAGATGCTGCAGAGACTCTCTAAAACAGGGGTGTCAAACTGGCGGCCCACGGCCCGGATGCATCATGGCGAAACTGCGCCTACCCCATTGCCGGCCATGGAAACAAAGTTGTAATACGTTGCGACACATCACGTGACATTGCGAGTTTGACACCCATGCTCTTGAACAGGGCTTTTCAACCTTTTTACCGATTGTACCACTTTTAGGATATGGCAATATTCGAGTACCACCTAGCAAGGTATCAAAAACTTGGTAACAAAAAAAAAAAACTGTTCAAAGTTGCAATTGCACTGAAATGATTTATGACCATTTTTCACACTTATGACCATTGCAGCAACAGGGTCCTGTGATTTATATTTGGATGCTTGGCAACTGATTCATATTTATGATGATCACAGTGTCCCAGGTTCATGTGATCCCCTTCTGCAACCTTTTGACAAGCAAAGTCAACGGCAGGGCTGCTGGTGGCCAACTGCTAAGGCGGGACTTCCTTCCCTCCCTCCCTTCCCTGCCTCCCTTTTTCTCATTCCCATCTCCTTCTGAAGGAAGAATTTGAAACCCCCCCCCCATATTTTCCCTCTTCCATAGATTGATCAAACAAGGAAAGGCCTCCAGAGACAGAAAAGACAAGCTGCTGAGTGAACTAGCTTAAAAAGGCACTTCCCCTTTAAGAATTAGTTACTGGCTAGAAAGGAAAGTAAGGAGCCCAGCCAGCACTTAAGGAAGAAAAAAAAATGTAAGTACTGGCTGCCGGCTAAGGCAGCTCCCCAAATGGCTCCATTCATAAGTAAAATCTGCAGCTCCAGAGGACTCTCTCACTGTAAGTCTTTGCCTGTGCTGGCTCTTTCCCTTCCCCACTACACTTGGCTAGGCAGGGCTGCGTACCACCTGCCACTCATTAATGTACCACAAGTGGTATGTGTACCACAGGTTGAAAAGCCCTGCTCTAGAACAATAAATCAGTTACCCAAGAGATGTAACTCTATTTCTTTTGGGTATATACCAGTATATAAATGGCAACACGGCAAATCTTTTGTCAAACAGGGTTATGAAGTAGAGATCTTATATGCATTCTCTTCGGGGTTTCTCTTACATCCAAAAGATTTCCATTGGTGACAGACTAGTTTCTAATCATACTAATGATTTGTTCTTTTTTCATAAAGGGAACACCATTATATTTGACATTATGTATACTAAACCAGCCTTTCCCAACCTGACATTTTCCAAGTGTGTTAGGACAAGATATGAATGTTTATTGTATAAACAAAATATCAATCTTTGTATATGAATCAATAGTATATTGATCAGATTTGATTTGATTTCTGTAGCTACCCATCTTGACTCTGGATGGCATACATCATAGAAAATAAAAACAATGAAAACAAAGCTATTAAAACAGTACAAGTATAAGTATATATAGCACCAAATAAAACTGTTGCTATGGATATTAATACAGCCAGAAAATGGGGCCCTTAACACACTTGGGGCAATATATACAAATATGATTCTGTAATGTGTTTTAGAAATTTTAACGAAGAACAATGTATAACTATCTGAATCAAGCAAACTGTTTAGATTGGTTGCTTAAACCAGAATCATATGTATGAATTGCTGCTTGCATTTGAATTTTCACCATGCTGGACAGATTGATATTTTTTTCCTATAGTTAAGTGTTTACTTATTTATTCTGGAATACCATGTTGCAATTGCATTCATATTCTCTATTCACAATAGTCATATCTGAGGAATGAACTGAGTGTTTGTATATTTTAAAGCTGGAGAACTTGGACTGATACATTACCTTCAACAGCAACATGATATATTTTGTTAGCAACTGAAGTCACTTTTGAGGCACCAAATAGAAACACAGTTTTCTTCCTTGAAAATGGGAGGGGAAATGAAAGACTCAACCGCAGCACTGCTGACAGTCATTGACATTATATGTGACTGCATCTATATTGTTCCTCAATGTTTACATATTTTAAAATATGATCCCTGTCGTAAGTTGGAACCAAGGTTTTTCCTTCAGCATACCTTCTGTTCCTAGAAATACTGCTTTACATTTTGTGCCAAAGGTTCCACTAAAAAAAAAATCAAGCCAAATGCTTGAAAAACCACTTTTGCTGCTATCTGTAATATTAGTGCACACATTTTTTTCAATTCCATGGACACAAGCACATATGGAACAGACCTACTGGTTATAATACACTCTACTTATAGTTTTTGGTTCCAAATATAAGTATATTAACAGCTCCGTTTTCATAGTCAAAAAATCTGTAATACACCAATATGTAAAGAATATAAGGAAAAAATGATGCAACCGTTAATCAGGTAGTTTTAATTTATGGCTCAAATACATCTTGCTTTCCACTTTTTTATTCTTTTGCCATCTGTTGAGTATGTAAGTTTTGAAACTAATAATAATTTGACCTAGTCAATATGGGACCGCTATAAATACAGATATAAAATAAGTTGTTAATGAGGAACTGTTGAGAAATGCTTTTTATAATTCTTTTTTAATGTAGTTTTGGAAAGGAAGTTTGACTGAAACCTGAACTAAGTCCAGCTCCATAACACTTATTTTCAAAGCATTCCCCCCCCCCTGATAAAAATGTGCTTTTACTTACAGATGAGAAGCTAGATCTGGTTCCTTGATATTCAAAGTGATCACATTTCCCCCCAGTCAGATGGATATATTTAGTTGTTCTCTTTGAACAGAGATTAGTCACAGGAAATGATCACTTTACATATTTTTTTTTAGAAAAAACAGAATTAGGTTAAATGAAAGAGGATCTGCAGTTTCCAGCTAAGTGAAAAACATTGAGTAAACATTAAATTCACCATGTACTGTTTTTAATTGTTTGTTCTATTTTCTTTCTGTTTAGACAAACCAAGAATCTGGTTTTTTTTTTACACTTCGGAATGGTGTAGTTCCACATCCATATGTCACTTGGAGAATTACAAGCCTAATCTTCTATTCTTGCCTAATGTAGAGTAATATAAGTTGTTTCAGCAGATCAGTCATTTATGGATAAATCAGGATATTTAAAACTGTTTCAGTTCTGCATTCACCCAGAGTTCAGAAAAGGGACAGAGATGAGCAGCTGTGACACACTGATGCCTTTTAAGTCTGTCATCATACTTTTTGACCTAACTGACCACACACTATCTTTCTGGAGTGAACACAGCACAGTGAACAACATCTGAGGTGTTTTGGTAGGTTCTTCCAGTTTGTAAGTTGGTTTCTGAAATTCTTCTGTCTGGGTTCATGCATTTAATTAAGCAGTAATGTGGGTTATTTTGGTTTAGGGTAATCTGTGAAGCTAGGTACTCTGTGAGGCTAGGTACTCTGTCAACCTTGATTTGTAGTTTGGCACGTTATGCGAATCCAGCTAATTGTTGCAATTAAAGGGTAACAAAACCATGACTCAGCACAATGTAGGAACTTAGTCATGTCTCGTTTTGTTTTTCCCCATATCTACATGAAACTGCTTGGTCAGAAATCTGAGGTAGATTATCTTCCAAATTAAGTCTTTTTGATCTAAATTCAAAGGGTTTGATATTCATGCAAATGAGAAGCACCTGTATTTGGAAAATATGTAAAAAAAATCCATAGGAATTTTTGTATGGATTGGAGAACTATGATGAACTTCACATGTGAATTTAAGTCTGAGAAAATAAATGGAAAGAAAACAAGATTGACAGTTCTTCCATATACAAATCAATCCATTTTACTGTATAAGAAATATATACTGTAGTTGTAAATCCATCTGAGACTGAATTACGGATGAACATGATTGAGCCTTCTTCAATGCATCACTTTTCACATACGTTTGGACTGCAAATCCCAGAATTCCAAGGAGTTTGGTTAAGGAATTCTGGGATGTGCAGTCTCAACTGATTCAGACAGTGTCAAATTGCAGAAGGTTCAATGAATGCCACTTTTATCTTCATCCAGGCATTCACTTGGATAGTGTATATGTATTTTTTTTCTCCTTAATTTCATCTTCTATTTAATGGTCCTGCTGTGGGTTGATTCTTCTGGTATCATTGTTGCTGCCTACTGTTCCTTCTCAGTCTACCTGTCCACCGTAAGTCTACAACAGCACTTCTTCTTCATTAATAGCAATGACTCAAACCTCTTTTGCTATTATGACAAACTTAAGAATTTGACCTCTTCTGAGACTCAAAAAGGCCAGGGGTAGCAGATGTGATTCACTGGATTTTTGCTTAGGATATTTTGCTTAAGATCCTATTAGTTTGTAAGGCTATGATTTAAGGCTAAGTTAATTGTGTGAACCCACCAATTATTGTTTATTCAGTAAATACTGGTTTAGCCATGCATGGTGCACAACCTTTATCTTAGTATGATGGACAAATTCAGTCAACAGCATGTTTTCAAATATGTAGTTGTTATATAGAGAGAAGTACTATCACAGTGCAATATTTAATGCAGAGTGGAAGCCGGTAGATGTTTTGATCACCTCCTCTCATAATCCCTGACTATTGTGAGATTATCAGGGGATTCACATGAAGGGATTCAGATTTCTCTATAGTTCTATTAAATGCCACATTTAATATTTAATAATAGAACTAGAAATGCTGCAAGGCATTACAACATAAACATCCCATTGGGATATGTATCTAAAAAACTGCATTAAAAGACAGACATAAATAGTAAGACATTACTGTTCTATCTACTACTAATATCAGTTGACTAAAATTGCTATGGTAAGAGAGAATTGCACTTATGTATAGAAACCAGCATATGTAGAAAAAAAGGACAACCAAACAAAAACCAGAATAATCTAGTGCAGGGGTGTCAAACTCGCAACGTCACGTGACGTGTTGCGACGTATCGTGACTTTTTTTCCATTGCCGGCAATGGGGTGGGCGCGGTTTTGGCATGACGCATCTGGCCCGCAGGCCGGCAGTTTGACACCCCCGATCTAGTGAGTTCTAAGACCATGTAATCAGGATGACCAATAAGATTTATCCATATGCTTTCAGGTCAGTGGTGGGATTCAGCTGGTTCACACCACTTCGGAAGAACCGGTAGCTAATTTTTTGTTGCCCAGGCCCAGAATGAACTTCCAGAAGCAGCATCCACACAGAGAACCGGTTGTTCACATATTTGAATCCCACCACTGCTTCAGGTGTTACTGCATTAAAAAAATGAAGAGTATGTCATTCATTCATTCATTCTTATATGCCAGCCCGTCTTGCAGTAGCAACTCTGGATGACTAATAAAACCAAAAATTACAAAATAAACACCACTATAAAAAGTAGATACTGGGAACAAAGGACTTAGTGAGGGTGAGTGAGCTGTAATTTTTGAATCACTCACACTGTACATATACCTATTTATAGGATGGATGACTAAAAAAACCCCAGCAGTGCTTGCTGTTATTGCTATTTTAATAAACTTAAGAAATTGCCCTTTCCTGAGACTCAAAAGAGTCAGAGGCAGCAGCATGATAGCATTTCATTCTACTGCAGACCAGGGAAAGAATGTGGGATAAAACTGTAAGGGAATCCTTGAAATTCAGATATAATAGCAATAGCACTTAGACTTATCTACCGCTTCATAGTGCTTTACGACACTCTCTAAGTGGTTTACAGAGTCAGCATTTTGCCCCCCAACAATCTGGCTACTCATTTTACCAACCTCGGAAAGATGGAAGGCTGAGTGAACCCTGTCGGTGAGTATCGAACTCCCGGCAGTGAGCTGAATTAGCCTGCAATACTGCATTCTAACCACTGCGCCACCACGCAGTGGAGACATCATTTGTCCCCAAAAATCATTTTGGAAAATGGATAATCTTTTCTTGGGGGATATTAGCAAAGGCAATATAACATTTCTTTATTAAATAAATTTATATAGCCATCCAACTCACATGTAGAAGATTGCGGGCAGCTTACAAAATTTAAAAATTTAAAAATCCATTATATAATAAAACCATTAAAAAAAACTCTACCCCACGGCAGCAACAATACAATTAGATTAGCCACTTGATCGGCTCCATTTCCATTTGAGGCCCATAGGACCACTGACAAAGCCATGTTTTTAGTGCCTTTCAAAGAAGGAGCAGGGCTCAATCGTACCTCCAGGGGAATGATGTTGTATAGAGAAGGGGTCACCATGGAGAAGACCCTTTTTTGTGATCCCCCCAGATGGCAATCCCATATTCATGGGACTCATTACATGCCTTGCCTTTCCCACCCTGATTGATCAGGTGGATGTAATAGAGCAGGGGTCCTCAACCTTGGCAGCTTTAAGACTTGTGGACTTCAACTCCCAGAAGTCCACAAGTCTTAAAGTTGCCAAGGTTGAGGACCCCTGTAATAGAAGAAAGGTGGTCCTTCCAATAGCCTGGTCTCAAGCTAAACAGGGTTTTAAAGGTGATAATCAGCACCTAATTGCACCTGGAAGCAGATTGGCAGCTAGTGCACCTCTCACAGTAGAGGTAACACATGCTCAAGTTTAGGCCCTTGTAAAATTGTTCGGGATGTTACATTCTGAACAAGCTGAAGTTTCTGAATACTCTTCAAGGGCAGCCCCATGTAGAGTGTTTATTGCTTCTTTTCCTGAGCCAATTAAGTCATTAGGGAGAGAGGCAGCTTCAAATGGCCAATGTTGGGAAACAATAGGAAGATGATGGAGGAAAAAAAGGGGGGAGAATCATGCTTGAGTGATCAAAACCCATTTCTTGATTCTTTTAACCTTTTCTGGATGCTCCTGACCGCTAATCTGTATAATGGTCCAGTCCTGTTTTTTTTTCCTGCCAAGTCTTTTGTTTATTGCTCATTTATTTATTGGAGCAAATACAGGTAGTCCTTGACTTACAAGAGTTCATTTAGTGACCAAAGTTACCACAGCACTGGAAAAAAAAGTGACATATGACCATTTATCCATACTCTACGATGATTGTAGCATCCCCATCTGATCAAAATTCAGATGTTTGGCAATTGGCTCAAATTTATGATGGTTTCTGTGTCCTGGGATCAGCTTTTGCAGCCTTCTGACAAGCAAAGTCAGTGGAGAAGCCAGATTCACTTAACAACCGTGTTACTAAATTAACAGCTGCAATGATTCACTTAACTGTGGCAAGAAAGCTCGTACAACGGGGCAAAACTCAATAAATGTTTCACTTAGCAACATAAATGTTGGGCTCAGTAGTGGTCATAACTCAAGGACTACCTGTAACAGTAAGAATTCTTCTGAGAGCTAGGCTTCCATTTAAAAAATCTCTGCTCTGATCTGGCCCCAGTGTAGTTCAAGTAAGGGCTGGGATTGGCCATTTCAGAGAAATATTTCATAGAAGTTCTGCTTTTTTCTTGGAGAGGGACTGAGCAAAAGGGAAATTTCTGAAAGAGAGTGATCAATATTCAGCTCACATGTGGTGCAAGCAAAGAAGAATGCTTCACCTGTGGCTCATTAAAAACCTGGAACAAGCTTTAGAGGACCAGGTAAATAAATGACAACTTGTAGAAAACTTCATTTTTTCCCTTTAGAGATCAGGTTTGTGCTCAGCGTTATGCTCCACCAGAGAACATACATTTCTCAGTTTTGTTACCTGTGAAATGAGGTTTAACTTTGACAGAACTGGTAGTTAGGTTTAAGAGAAAAATAAAAATAATAATAAAAATGACGATCAGGATCGTGTAAAGGTATTTTTTCACTTATCTCCCCCATGCCTGGTAGAAAAATGACAGAAACATCAATAAACCAAAGAAAAACCTTTTCTTCAGCTTTGGCTATGAATTTGTTTCAAAGCGTATTATGTTATGCTGTCAAGATCTAAATTCTGTACATCTAAGTGCTTACTTCAGCAGCATATATAAGCTATACATTTAAAGGGAAAGGAAATAGATATATTTGTGATAAAACAAAATGCACCACTTAAGCATTCTTTCACATAAACAACTTCTTCTATTGCACAAAGTTTCTGTGTATAATTAGAAAATGTCCTAGTTAAAGCCAGTTTTTCATAGACGTTTTGGTGCAACTGGAAAGAGTTGATCTTGCTAAGATATGTTTCTGATATTCTACATTTATAAACATCCTTGAGCTTCCTTCCTTCCTTCCTTCCTTCCTTCCTTCCTTCCTTCCTTCCTTCCTTCCTTCCTTCCTTCCTCTAGTAAGATGAAAATAGTATTGCTCAAATTATTCAAACTTCACAGCTTGCATTATGAAATAACTTACTCTGCATCTCCCAGACTGATTTGACAATTTGAACTCAGCTTTCTATTGCATTTTCCATTGCTTGCATATTTTAATATAATTCTAGCCTCCCCAAATGTATCCAAATACATATGTAAATTCCTATTTTCTTTTAGAAATGTATTTGTTCTACAGTTTAATCACTGAAGATGCATCTGCTCAATCTGATCTTGCTGTGAGCCACAGTCCACAAGAACTGCAGAAGGCTGTGCATTGATCTTCCTTGGAAGGGGCATATGTCAGTGTACATGTCACACCTGTCAACAGCTTCTTAAAACTACATTTGATTAAGGGAGGTGCTGACAGGCACGATGCCCTTCAATTCCCCTTTTTCCCATTGAACCTGGATCATTAAACTGAAGGCCACACTCCAGAGGCAACTGCCACCATCTTTCTTGATGAATAAAATTCAAATATCATCCGGCATTTGGATGCAAAGTGAGTAATCCACAAGTTTCAGAGGATCCAAATCCAAACTCAGTAATGTTAAATAATAACACACGGAGAGGAAATTATTTCCCATCAAGCTACACTAATTCTGCAGGATTTCCAAGTAGGACTCAAGCAGTGATGGGCTGAAATGAGCCCAAAAGCGATTTTGAGTTATATTAACACAGCTCTTCCATACTAATAAGACATGTGAACGAAGATGACAAATTACTCTGCCTGGGATGCGCAGAGATTCTGCAGCGTAAATTATTAGTTAAATAAAAGTCCAGACCGTTAATGCAAACAGGCTTACATTAGACATGTTCTTCACATTGTTTTTTGTTCATTTAATTATTTTATGTCAATGGTTAGCGTTTCCTATCAGAGCAGAGAATTTGCATTTAGAGAATCTATTGCCTACTGTGTATCTCTCGAACTGAGATGAATGAACTTCATAGATTAGAATTGTTAGCAGGGGACAGGTGTAATGCTAACTTGACAAATTGAAGTCTTTCTGGATTCTGGCTGTCATCATTCTAACCTAACCATCTTTGGCTTCTGAATCAACGTTTAAGAACTAAAAGGTGGTAATGTGACTGAGTCAGACAGAGTCAGGTGAAAAGTAGTTAAGGCAGGCTTTCATTGTTCACTGAGCATATTTTTGAGAGAGAAAGTATGAGAGCAAAGGAAAGAATGTATTACTTAATGCCTCCTTCACAACACCAAGCTTTTTAATTAATCTTTACTTAATCTGGAGCAAAATTGTATCGAATAGGTTGGAATTCTAAGAGTGGAAACTATCCCTCCATCTTAACTCTCTTTTTTTTTTTAAATAAAATTAAATGTTAAAGGGTAACTTAAGTAAAGTTTCCTTCTGAGGTTGGTTTGTGTGACTTCATGATATATCTATGAAGGTTTCTTGGCAGCAGTATAGAAATGAGAAGCCATCACTGCCTCTAGGATTTTTCCTTCTCTTTTCCAAGCAAAATTATATCCTGGGATTTCCTGGTGGGATGGACTTGCTAGGATCCATTCTGCTTAACTTTTTGATATTGGTCAAGATCACCTGTTGGATAACCTATCATTATGAGATCTCTTGGTAGTCTCTGGAGTGACCTTGGTAGTTCCTTGATTAGGCTGTTGTTTACTAATAGCTTGTCTGAGTATCACCAAGACCACTCCCACCAACACTGACAGGGCAAACCACTAATATGTAAAATGAGAGCAACTCCACTCCTTCTAGCACTGGTGTTACCTAGTTTGGTAATGAAACGTCTACAAACAAAGAAGGAAAGAAGGAAGGAAGAAAACAACAAAGCTCAGAAAGGACCAAGGACCCCACAGCTCCACCCTGAGTTACAAATATTAATTTTCTGACAATTGATTTCTAACCACGAGGTGATCAAGTGTTTGCCTATGAATGCTCTCTGTCTTTTACAATCCTCTCTGCAATGGTCTGCAGTTTGCTTCCTTGACTTCCAATAATTCTATGAAATTCCCAGAGATAATATAATGAAGAAAATCTCCACACAAGTCCTTTTTAGACTGGGAGAAATGGGTAGGGAGGAAAGCTTCAGGGAAATGAAAAGACATGTAGCAAGAAACAGCAGCAGCACCAACATTAATGTCTTCATCAACAGTAAAAGAAGCTCAATGAACATTTTGCAAGAAATTCTCAAGTGCCCTGAGAATAAGGCAGAAAATCTAAAAAATGTTTGAGAATTTGAAAGGCAAATTTGGACTTTGGCGTATTTGACTGAATTAGTACTTCTTGACCTGTCATCTCCAGATGTTTAAAAGAGCCCCCCTCTGATGATTTCTAGCCAACCTCTGGAAGATGTAGAGGTTGGAGAACTCAATGTTTATTCCATTGGTATAAATTAAGAACAAGAAACCTGGTGTGTAACATATAGACTTAGGGAATGGGTAGGATAAGTTGGAAACTGTGGGAAAATTTGGCTTGTGGGATGGAAATAGCAAATATATCCTAGCTGGAAGTCAACACAGTTGAAGATTTTCACTTGGCCTCTGATGAAAATGTATGAAGCACACCATTTGTTTAGTTTTTAATTTTTTTCAAATGTATTTCTGTGTTTTGTTTGCACAGATGTTCTGAAACAGTAGACCTTGTAATTGGATTTATTCAAATCTATGTGTATTATTTCATCAGATGCTTCATGATATTCAGTTTTCTTTCACGATACCTTCAGTTTTAATTGGTCTTGAAAAGGGAGTTCCCTCATGGAAAATCAGAACTGTTCCTTCCAGTACACACATACTTGAATGAGCTTTTAGAGGTTGTGTTGTTTTCCCAGGGACATTAGGAGAACTTTCTGGCCCCAAAGCAAACTTCTTAGCTTTTGCCTATCCTGATATTAATGAACAGCTAAAAGCTACTGGATATATTTGATGAAACTTGCTTTCATTCCTAGGGCTTGCACACACAATCCATTCTTGGGAAGCAGTGGTAGCAGTAGAACAGGGGTGTCAAACTAGCAGCCCATGGGCCGGATGTGTCACACGCAGGCCACACCCACCCCAGCTCCACAAAGGCAAAAACGTCGCAATAAGTCACGCTACATCATGTGACGCGATCGAGTTTGACACCCGTGCAGTAGAAGCTTGATAATTTCTTGGAGTAGTATTACCAATTTGCATCAATGCTTGGTCTACTAGTTCTGGGTTTGTGAAAATCCAAATGACCACTACAGGACAGGAAAAATATTACCTAATTAGAATTAGAATACTTTATTTGGCCAAGTGTGATTAGACACACAAGGATTGTGTCTCTGGTGCAGAAGCTCTCAATGTGTAATTAATAATATCAAATATCTAATATTAATATCCAATAATATCTAAGCATCTAATGTTTGCACCAATCTGTACACAGTGAGACTGTCTACCATGGCTGCCTACAGGTCTTTTCCATTTCCTGCTCTACCTTTGTTTATCCTGCTGTCCTAGGCATATGCCTTCATTTTTCCCTTCTTTCTAAAGGAAAGAAGAAAACAACCAGCATCCAGATGGATGGACTCAGTTATGGTGATAATGGGTACATACCGGAAGATTTGAAGGCCAGGTTAGGAACAGTTCCAGAGAAAAACTACAGTATCCACGTTGTTTGTAGGCGTCAACAGTGTCTTGATGTTGCAGAGTTCTCATACTTTTGTACCTCAAGATCAGGGGTCTTCAAACTTGGCCCTTTTATGACTTGTGGACTTCAACAGGCATGCTGGCTGAGGAATTCTGGGAGTTGAAGTCCACAAGTCATAAAAGGGCCAAGTTTGAAGACCCCTGCTCAAGATGGTCATTGCTTCTATCATGATTTTACAGTGTTGTGGTTGGTTTCTACCAGTGCTGAGATGTTAAAGTTCAGCCAACACAATGGTTTCATTCATTACAGATGAAAGGTTTTTTCCCCTCTGTTTCAAGAAATCTTCTGAAATATTTAACTGACTTGAGGGAGGGAGAGGTTGCAAAATGAAGCCTTCTGCTTTTAAGTTCACAGTTTTATAAAAAGTAAGAATATTGTTTTAGTTTAACTTTCTTCTGTTACAAAGATAGTAGTACGTAACTGGTTTGTGTAAAATATTACCATAGGCTCTTAACTACTGTAGATATTCTCTTCTCCTTGCAAACGGTGATATGGAAACAATGCACTACCAATGTGACATACACAATTAGGTTGGATTTTATATACAATGATTTGGGTTTGGAAATAAGCGCTACTAAAAGGAGTGAAACTTTTGAGAAGACACATGTCTACTCAATGTGTCTATATGTGAATGATTGATGTCCCAGTGGAATCCTTTAGGTATAGATCAAATTCCTCATGTAAGAATAAAAGCTTAGAGGTATTTTCAAATCAAGCTTGATTTGTGGTGAGGGTATTGAGAAATTTTTCGTAGAAGCTTTAAGGAAGTGATTTGTTACTGCTTTATTCCATTGTGGTTTTCTTTCTTTCTTACTTACTCCCTAGTCTTTTTCCTTTCAATCTTAGAATATCATTTGGAGGTTTTTTTAAATTACATTTTTAATGTAATTTAATACTTTAAAATTTATTTTTAATTTAATTATTTTTAAAACTGTTTAGAACCTTAAGATGAGAGCTTTGTTTATGGGGAAATATATTGTAAAGAAAATATAGTATAAATGCATTTATCAGGGATTTTCGCCAGGCCCTGTTCTAAATGGAAATCTCCTTTAAAGAACATGTCTTGTTTCAAAAAGTTGCTGTTAGGCTCCTTCTGATTCCTTCAAGCTCCCCAGTGACTTTATGGACAGATCCTTGTCGTTTTCTTGGCAGTTAAGCATAAATGGCTTTGGTTTTCCCTAATTGCATTATTTTTCTGGGATTTTTTTTTCCAACTTCCTACTGTAGCCTACAATGTTATGATTTCTTGGTAGTCTATCCAAGTGTGAACCCAGGCCGACTATGCTTAGTTTCCAAGCCCAGATAAAGGTCGGTCATGTGGAGTTATCAGCTGAGTCATGTTTTATTAGGGCATTACCCTGTTTACTATTAGTCTTCTGTCAGCATTCCATTGCTACAGTGCTTATTCCTTATTGAGTTATTTAGAGTGATTTTTCTAAAGATTTGTTGCATACAGCTGGAATCCATCAGGTCAAACCCATTGATTACTCCCTGTTTTGTTGGGATACTGCTGTTCTGATATAGAAGGAATAATAATACCAAAGCCTTCTATATCACAGGGATTCAGCTTGTTGGGTTTCCCCATCTAGCCTATGAAAACCTCCCTTGGTGGCCCTTTCAAAGCCCATCAAACTAGAATTTCATCCAGGTTTATGTTCCTAGGGAGTAGAGTTTACTGACTGTGTATAGGCATTGCCTTTAGATAGATGTAGGTTTCATCTGAAACTCCCATTGAAGTAGTGGTCCAATATTTTGACCTTATTAAAGAGTTTGCTATATATATTTTAGGGAGAGTTTGGTCAGATTTCAGATGTGTATAACCAAAAGAATCAAAAGACTTAGATTCATCCATCTCATCCTTTAAGCATGACTATTTTTCTCAGGAGACCACCAAATACTTATGAATGGGACATAAAAATTGCATGTGGTGAAACAAAGTGACGAGTTACATTGTTCCCTGGAACATGAAGGTTCCTAATTATGCAGATTACAACACACAGCTTATGTAATATGTAGAATTCAGTGGGAGAAAAATTGCCGAGCCTTTAATTTTTCCAGAATTGACCAGGGTTGACCCTACTATTAGTCAAAACTAAGCCCATTAGAATATCTGACTGGGTTAGCAAAGAATGAGACCAAACCTCTACATGCTCCTCTCCAGACATAGCACCCGATGCCATCACTTTCTTCAATTGGCTACCTATGTACCTATCTACCATGGGCAGCAGATATTCCATTAGTCCCATCCATGTGTCATACCACCAATTATGTATTACCCCTAGAAAAAGGAGAATGTGGAATGAGGGTGCCTTGGGCTTCCCCTTTTCTTCAGATAATCGGTCTTCTTGGCTATCACTGATGACATCACATCTTTGATCCTGATGAAGACTTACCTTTATTGTCCTTCTCATAAGGTACACTTTCCTAACCTTCAGATATATTAAATGCCAACTCCTAGAATTCCTTGACAAGCTGGGAATCTGAATATTTTGGCCTAGTGAATCCAAAGGATCCCAGATTGGCAAAGACTCATAAAAGGAGTCATAAATGTATTAAGAAAGGAAAACCAGTTTGGTGTTACATTAAAGCATCAGGTTAGAAACCAGGAGACAGTGAGTTCTAGTCTCACTTTAGGTACAAAGTCAAGGCAATGTCAAACCACTTCCAAAGTCTTCCCGAGAAAATTGTAGGGACTTGCCCAATCACTTGACAGGAGTCAAAACTGACTCAAAGGCATTAAAAATGTGTAACAAAAGGCAAAGAAAGAGTGTCCATAAGGCTAATGTTAGACTTCAAGGTGCTATGAATTCCTGAATGGATTTCACATAAAATCAAAGGCATGCTGTTGCTTTCACTCTGTTATCTGAAGTGACATAACAGGCATTTGTTCCCCCGTCTTTCAAGAATAAAGAGAGGCTTTTGTTGAACGTGGTGCTGCTACAACATGTGATTTCCAGAAAAGGCAGCGATCATATTTTCCAGTGAATGAGTTCCGAAATGCCAGTGGCAAAGCAATGGCACTTACTAGCTGGCATCTTCCCAAGAATGGACCACATTTTGCTTCTGAAGACTTGGGCAGACTCCAAAAATGTGGACTGATGGGGGTGGAAATCAGTATCAACAGATGCTGTGGCGCTGTTGACTATCAACTGTAGCAATGTTATCCAACTTGATAAAACTTGCAGATTTTAACTGAAGATCAGCATATTTTATGGACAAAAACGAATGTCTTGCTAAACTGTCTCTGACATTTACAGCAATCGCAGCTGCTTGCAGGAATGGAGGGGCTTGGCTCTTATTTTTCAGCTAATTATTTCTATTAAGGAAACAAGCAGTGACTCCATAGTGCTATTTCACATAACTGTGCAGAGTGTTTTTATTTATGTCTAAAAACTGTATGGGTGTGAAGAGCCGTAACACATGCACATGTATGTCTAAAGTCTCACTCTCTCACACACATATACAAAACACAACATCAGAACCTCACTTATTCTGATGTATAAACACACAGAACAGTTTTAGATTGAAAACTGTTAATATAGTTAAAATAAAATAGAAGAAGCATCTCAGTGCCATTGCCACCAATATGCTCATGACTTCTATTGATGCTTCCCAAGATCCAGCACAATTTGATTGTGTTATGTGTTTATTAATTGGGAAGGTGGCTGCTACAATTCAAAACTCTGATGTCCAGCGACGTCTTTATTTCTAAAACTATCTCTCTAAAACTGTATTTCTGCCTTAATAGCACTAGAACTAGCTCTTAGACTTATATACTACTCCAGAGTGCTTTACAGCACTCTGAATGGTTTACAGAATCAGCATATTGCCCCCAACAAACTGGGTCCTCATTTTACTGACCTCGGAAGGATGGAAGGCTGAGTCAACCTTGAGCCTGTCAGGATCGAACTCTAGGCTATGGGCAGAGTTTGCGTGCAATACTGCATTCTAACCACTGCATCACCAGGGCTTTTAATGCTTAATTCATCCCATAGACCACGGGGGTCAAACTGCCGGCCCGCGGGCCAGTTGCATCATGCGGAGGCCATGCCCACCCCAGCTCTGGCAATGCAAAAAAAAAATCGCAACACGTCACGTGACACGGTGAGTTTGACACCCGTGCCATAGACATTCTCAGAATTGATGGGGTGGTACTTTGTTATATACCAGAAAAGTTTCCACTGCTTAGAAAAAAGATAAGATAAACTGGGGAGCACAGACATCATGAAGGTTGTAAGAAGCAATAAGGAGGACACATCAACTATTTACTTGCATGTTAATTGGTGTTTTGTGACTGGCCACCACCATCATGACAAACATTTTGTGGGACCATCTGTCCAAATATTCCAGTATGTTCATTAGCAGTGTAATTCTCAGAGCAAATGAAATACTGGAGAGACTGGGGGAACAGCACAATTCACTTCCAGTGGTATCAAGTGAGTGCTGTTTTAAACACAAATATTAAGAGAGTAAGATTCCAAAAGATTTCCTTTGGAATAACCATTCATGTGGCATTTCATTTACATTAATCAGTGTTAACCAGATTTCCCTCTTACCAGAGTTTTCTGCCTTCTTTAAAATAAAAAAAATGTCTTATATTTTCTATGCTTATACTTCAAGGTCTTTTTAAAGTTCTTTCTTTTTTCCCCTCTTATTATCTTTAGCAGTATGGAATAAAAGAGGATTTTTCCTTTTGATATAGCTGAATTTCTTCTCAGTACTGCCAATTAAAAAATGTGTTGGTTTCTTCTCTATCTGTTTTAAAATGTGTTTCTGTTTTATAAATTTAATTATGTTGTGTTTAGTAGTATTACAATAGAAGGGACTTTCTTTTACACTATTATAATATGCTTCAGAATACATGTGAAAAGGGTATGTTACTCATTCACAGAAGAACTGTGAAATGATTCTGCTCACACTTTTTTGTAGCTTCAAATTTGGAGATAAAAAGAGAATATCATATTATGGTCTGAGCCAAGAGAGAGTTCCTTGGCAGTTTCCGTATTTGAATGTTGGCTTCTTTTTCAAGGCCAAACAAAATTTTGTGAGTGTAGTCTCGTTCTACAGTGTCTACAGAGAAGTAATACCTGGAAAGACAGTGTAAGCTTTGATTTTCAAAAGCTGATGTGACAAATGAGTCTGGATTTAAACTTTGCTATAACTTTGGCAGAAACTGAGTCCACATTGTTCTATTCATCAAAGGCTTTGGTGATTTGGAAACATTATTTTGATCCTGCCTGTGGACTTTTTCCCAAGGCCAATAAAATTCATTAAATAGATTTCTTTCCATGGTGACATAATTTCCCCTTTATGAACAAGCCCTGAAGTATCACTGCTGCATAAAAAAAGTGAGAAGAAATAACTTGGGATGTCTTTAAACCCTTTCATTCACAAACCAAAAATAATTAGGATTTGTAGAAAGAAAAGAAAGCTTTTATATGAGACAGGAAGTATCTACAATGGGTTACTGTGGTCATGTGGAGTTATCTGCTGTGATGTGGTTCCTCTCTTCTTTTTGCCTTTTCACAAACAGACTTGATTCCACAGGGACAAGAAACCTGTTACTCTCCATTCATTAATGGACTACAACTTCTTATTTTTCTGTCCATCAGCCCTGCTGGATAGAATTGCTGGAAGGTGATAAATCACAGATTCCCTATTCCAGAATTCCCCAACCTTTTGAGCACCAGGGACCAGTTTTGTGGAGAAAAGTTTTTCTGCAGACCAGAGGGTGTGTGGTTTTGTATGCTGCTTGTATCCCATGGATGGGACTTTGCTTGTTTGTGCGGACCGGTTGCTGGCATGCCGTGGCTGGGTACCGGTCCACGGACCGGGGGTTGTGGACCCCTGCCCTATTCCATGGACATTATTAGAATAAGAGTTGATCTCCATCCATCCTATTATAACAATGAGATTCCAAATGTAAATTACTGTATATGAATAGAGAGACCTCAGTTCTCCAAAGTTCTTGGATACCAACTTTCAATACTCATCATACTGATGAGGAGTGAAATCCAACATCTGATGGACCACACATTTCCCACCAATGGGAATAATCTAGATTTTTTTGTAGTTGTACTAAACAATGACATCATCTGCATCTGAATGCTAACCCTGGGTGTTGATAATTGTTTTAAATATCTGGAGGTCAAGCCTAACTCAAATAGATGATGATTACTTTCCAGTTTATATTCTGAAATCTTCTTCCAGGTTTCAGGTCCTATTGCTGGAAATGGTCCAGAGAAGGTCTGACATAGAACTTCTCTGCCATTCTTACTCTTCCAGAGAGCTCTTACAGTTGCTGCATTTTTCTGTATTATTGTTTTTCTGCTTATCTCTGACGTTTGAATTCATTACATTTGGATCTACTGTTTCTTTCTAAATGTTTTGTCTTATGGATTTTGCTTCGATAGACTACCCTATTTTTTAACAGATTGGATCCAGTCTGTGCGAGTCCCATTAATCCCACTGATTTCAGTAGAATATTTATATGGCCAACATAATCTGGGTTCAACCCAATATATGTTAAATGATTGGAATTTAGTTTTTTCATCAAAATAAGGAGTCAATAAATATGTTAAAGTGAATGCAATAATTTATCTCTATTTATAAGCTGTAGTTTCTTTCTTAAACTTCTGCCTCAAGTCATATCAGCTTTAGCCAGTATAGTTCAAGGCAGAAAACTGCTGTATTTGAAATAACATCCTTAAATGTATTTTCTTTGCTCTCAGAGTATATTTTATTATGAAGTATGAAACAACCCTTACCATGCAATATACTAAATTCTGGGATTTAACTTGTATTAATATTTACTGTGAAGGTGGATATTAGGATATAGGTTTGTCACGTATGTACAGTATATGAATATTCTGGTTTCAAATAATACCTTAGCCAGTTTTATTGGAAAAAATGATTTTATTCCTTATCTGCTGAAAGATATAATTACAAAGTTCTTGGAACTTTGCTGTGTCACATTCAAACCCAAAATTCCCATGCTGCTTTGTGGTACATCAAAAAAATTATTGGTTGCTTTTACTCAGGTTAGTGGAGATGTTAGAGAATGCTTTGAAATGTTTTGTTCCCAATATTATAGCATAATAACAACAATATATCTATCTGGCTCACCAAAGCAGGAAGGCAGGGTATGTTGTAGATCCAACTATGAAGGAAGTACATATTTTAGGGCCTAGGAAAAGGGCCTTCTCTATAGTGGCTCCTTCCCTTCACTATTCCCTTAAAGATAAGATTGACCTCCAACTCATTGCTTTTCCACAAGGCCTTGAAGACATGATTTTGTCAGGGGGCTTGGGGACCCCATCCAGAGCCAATAAAATGGTTTGTCTGATTCTGTTGTGACTACCATGGGGCTGGGTGGTGGGGTGGGGGCTAGACTGTGAATTTCTAACTATGGATTGTTAGTGTTGTACCCCACCTGGAGTTGGTGTGTAAGTTGGCCAGCTATATAAACAAAGAGCAAATAGTAATCATGATACCAAATAAATAAGGCATGAAGCCCAACATAAATCAAATGCTATTGCAATGTGGATTGTAATAAATGAAATTATAGGAAATTAAATAGTAATTTAAGGTAATAAAATTAGCAGATCTGAAAGAAATGGCCAGGAGAACATTGTTATTAGTGGTATGTTGCTAGAAAAGTAAATAACTTGATATGTTGTAATTTTAAGTTATCTGCTAATGGTTAATAAGGAATAGTTCAGTTACCAGGAGAGCCAGAATTGCTCTTTGATGTATGTTGCCATGTGTCCTCACGTTTGCCATTTATCTTGAGAGCTTCTGTGAACTGCCATGGCTTTAATTGTATTATAGGTTTCTATGCTTGAGCCAGGACAGGAAAGGACAACCAGTTTAAACTGATCTAGGTGACAAGGATTAACCCTAATTGATTGTATTTATGTTTCCTTAGTAGCAACATTTGTAGCCCACCCAGATCTGGACAGTGATTTGTACTGATTACACAGTTATGGACACAGAGATAGATAGAATTTGAAAACTAGCTCTGAAATTTCATGAAAGCTTGGAATATGCATTATTACGCTCAACATTTCATCGGAAAATTCTGATATATTATTGCATAAGAGACCTTGACTGTAGGAGATGACCAGGGTGAACCTGAGGGTGGGTCAAGCACCTCATTGGTCTGGGGTCCTTACACTCTCTAAAGAGACCTAGGTCCACCCCTTGAAGTCCCTTGATTCTTATCAAGCACCAATTTGCATTGATCGTTAGTAGATCAGATTCTTGTGTTATAGGTAGCATGGGATAAAATTGCAGGGCTTTAGAACTCCTTCCTGGCTTCTGGTTTATTGTGCCTGACATTGAGCTCTCTACAGTCCAGCTACACTAGAAATCTAGAAGTCAAAAAAATATGGGAGAAAGCAATGGCAAGCCACTTCCATATCATTTCCAAGAAAACCATATGGACCTGTCTGTCAAGTCGTCAGAAGTCAAGCTAGACTTGAAAGACACTTTATTATTTTATACTTTTAAGCAGTCTACATTAATACTCTGAACCTAACACATTTTGAACATGTTGTCACTGCAATTTCTGGCCTTCCCAACCACTATTTGGAGAGTGCCATGTTGGAGAAGACTAATATAGATGAACTTTTTTGTAGAAGAAACACTATGAGCTAGTGATTTATGTTGCTTGGAAAGCTGTCTCTTGTGACTGCAAATAATGTTTGTTGGTTTATTAACAGTACTTAAAACACATCCAAATCCTGAAGGACTCTGGGTGGTATAGAACAATAGAAACAAGCAGCAACGGAACAATGATAAAATATAGCTGGAAGGGGCTTTATAAGTCAGCTAATCTAAGCTGCATGAAATCAAAAACTAGCACTTTACAATAAATGGCCAACCAGTATCCTATCATTAATCTCTAAGGAAAATTTTCTCTCTAGAAGAGGATGAGATAGAGGCAGAATCTGGCTAATGCATTTACTATTTATAAGCTCCTGCTAATGTTCAACGGAAACCTTTTTCTAATTTCAGTTAATTAGATGCGGTTTTTATCTTTAGCCAATCAGAAAAAATATGTTCCCCCCCATGACAGATATTCATTCACATGTTTGAAGTATAGAAACTACTTTACTTTGTACATGCACACACATGTGCAAACAGTTGTGAAATAGCCATGCTGAGACCACTGGTCCATTTTGAATGCATTTTGTTGCCCTATTAACCATCTTTTTTACTTTCTTTTAAATATGTTCAAGATTTGATTACACCTTTGTATCTTTAAGAACCTTAATTTAAAGAAAAATGCTTGTGATTTGTCAACTGTGCTTTTTTACATTTTGTTAAAAAAATCAATTCACTGATTTGCAACAGTCAATAATCTTTATTTGTGCAAAGAAACCATCTTCTGTATCTTCGTCATTACATTCTTAGAAACAAGCTAAAGTTCGTGGTTTAAAATTGCACGTTATTCATGCAGATTTCTTTTTGTAATTTCCAACTTTTTAAGTTTCTTTTTCACTGAGTTTCTCAGTGGCTTTCTGTATCCTGGCTTCTTTTTAGCTTTGGGTCGACAAATTAAAAATCACATAATTAATTCAGAATCTGAAGCATCAATAAGTCAGGTGTCCTTCTTAGGTGACCATGATAGTCTGCAGCAATCAAGGGGATTTATCCCGTATCTGAATATGTTTGTTTATATTTCATACTTCTTACACACCCATGTTCCTCCAAAGGATTTTGATGAAAGACCCTTGCACACACAATGGCTTCTCATGTAAATTTTTTGGCTTTCATTTCCACCTTCAGTCCCTTAATTTAATCCAGCTTTTCATAATGTAAAGATTTCTACATCTGATGCTTCTCACAGATGCTTGCTAAAAATGAATGCAACCATGAAACCATGTGTGGGGGTGGATGGTCATGCTGCCAGTGAAAGTCAGACAGTCCATGCTGGATCATAAAGACCACAGTTGTTGATGAGAGATAAAGCTAAATGTTTTGAAATAAACATCTTAGCCATCTGTTTCACAATACAATTGAGGGTAGACCTGATTCCTTTTCCATACTGTAATTAACAAAAACATGCCTTGATCAGATATCCCCAAAGCAATGATTCTTATTTCTATTCATACAACCCTTTTTCAATCAATAAAATCAATGTCAATTATACCATCCCTGTTAAGGCCTTCCAGGCCTATGACTATAATTAATGGGTCTACAACATTTTGCAGCTTGAATGCTGTACCTGACCTTTGGGTTGCATGTTTGAGATTCACCTTGTAAGGGAGATGGGCAGCATAAAAATTTAATAAATAAAATGAAATGTGGGAAGCTGGACTCCCCAAAATGGGAAGATCAGTATAAATAAATGCCGAATATAGCACTAAATTTGATTTAATCTTAACCCCATTAGATTAATTAATAATAGGCACTATGATTCCTACTGTTTACATTTTAAATAATTCTCCCCTTGTTGGATTAAAAATCACTACTCACATTGTGGCACATATGTATGGACTCTGGGAACTGTCCCAAAGATGCTTTTTCAAAAGACAACTGGGCTTTCTTTGTTTTTCCTTGAAGAGGTTGCCCTTCTCATCCAAGAAACTTCTTCAGTTCTGAACTGAAAAAGCTTCTTGGATGAGAAGGGCAACCTCTTCAAGGAAAAACAAAAAAAAATCCAGTTGTCTCTTGGGACAACCATGAGCTGGATGACTAAGAATCTCCATAGGCAACTCTGGGAATTGTATTTTTTTAGAGGAACATATGGGGTCCTGGAGCCTTTAACCTCCTGTTCTAATCCATTAAGAATATCAGAAAAAATTGTGTAGTCAATTCTGTATTGTCAAGATCCAGAGCAGTAGACAGAGTGAAAGCAATAGCCGCAGATATTTCAAATGTTGAATAGTTGAACCATTTCCTAAACATGAAGTAGCAAGTATGTGGATGAGATCAAATCAAATCTTTATTATCATAGATCATGAGATCTGTTCATTAGAGGCTCCGGATAAGATACTGGTCCATATTGATAGCCAGCCTTCTTTTGATTCCCCAGACCCTCTAGTCTGAGTGGGCTTATACATTCTCCTACAGCAAAAATATGTCCTCCATTTTCTTTGCCTGAAAACTGCTTTATTGGAATAGAGAACCCTAAAAGTTGAAGTCCCTTCTTCAAATTCTGTTATAATTACATGAAGAGGTTTCTTGGATTCTGATGCTTCTTCTTCCCCTGACGTTTGCAGATTGTGAGTCATAGTCTTGCCTTAGGCCTGAAAAAGCTGGCCGTGTGACTTTGGTAAGTTACTCTCTGTTAGCCCACAACTGTCAGTCTTTTAGGCAACAAGTCAGTTAGTAAATTCCTGTCAGAACCAATTGATCAACAGTCAGTTGATCTGAAAAAGCACTTGTGAGAAAATGCTAGGAAGAAAAAAAGAAGAAGAAGTGAAGCACTACCTGGGGGAAGCAATATCTGAACATGGCAAAACCGCCCTTGTAATGCATTTTTTCAGTGTAAGCAATTCATAATTGAATAGTTCAAGCATTGTTGGCTGTTTTTCTATTCCAATCAAAAGTGATGGGCCTACTCTTTGGAAGCTGAACTAATACCACTCCTTTCCCACTTGTTTTT
The DNA here is from genome assembly GCA_023970755.1 of Azemiops feae. Classification (NCBI taxonomy): domain Eukaryota; kingdom Metazoa; phylum Chordata; class Lepidosauria; order Squamata; family Viperidae; genus Azemiops; species Azemiops feae. The sequence goes on from JALGBA010000759.1 coordinate 924,300, forward strand.
CTCTAACCAGGAGAGGCTGCTGACTTCGTTATGGAAGAACACAACGGCTCTGCAGAAAGCCCCCTGCTGAGCCCAGGAAGGCACACTGCCATTAAGTGTGGGTGGCTGAGGAAGCAAGGAGGTTTTGTGAAGACTTGGCATACTCGCTGGTTTGTACTCAAAGGGGAGCAGCTATATTATTTCAAAGATGAAGATGAAGCCAAACCGTTGGTAAGTACAGAGGGAGTGCATGGGAAGGAAGACAGAGAGCTTGGGGTGTGGAAGCTATTTTTTTTTTTTTTTAACCTTGCATCTCTAGACTGGAGTACCACAATTTCAATCTCTTCCAGCCAACATAGCCATGGGCAGTGGGTTGATGTGGAATGTGCTGCAGCATCTCTTGGTGCGACTGACTTAGGGAAGGCAGAAGTCCAACGGAGAATTCTTCCCAATTTTGCACGTTTTTATTTCTAACAGATTCTCTCTAGTTGCCAACTCAGCTGTGGGTTCCAGCTTGAGATGCTACTTAGTCTGAAAGTATGTGGCATCATAAGGGAGAACGTGTTGTGTTTTCTGTTTCTTATAATCTCTTGCCATGCAATGCAAAGTCTGGGAATTTTATAAAGTAAGAGCACTGTATTTGTGTGCTCTGGCATGTTTATGCAAGGTGATACTGGGACAGCAAAACTGGTGAAATGACATTTGTACACATTCAAAATTGAAGAGAATGTTGGAATTCAAATGTGACTTTTTTAAAAAAACAACAACACATGACTTGTTTCTTCCTCTATTCAGCTGTGGTGGTTATTCTAATGAAGTTCAAAATGAGATAATTAGTTTCTGGGTCTCTTTGTGATTCTCAAACATGAAATCACTTTGACTCAGAGTCCCTTGGATATGTGGTGTGATTTTTGAACTCTATAAATTGCAAGTGCCTTTCTTTTGGAATTGCCAAGGTTGATCTTACTGTTAAGCAAAGTAACTCAGTCAATGTGTTGATATTGAGAGAACACCACGTCTTTGGAAAACAAAACTGTATATGCCCATACATAACCCTGGGGTACAGTTAAAGTTAGGATTAGGGTGTTGATGCAATATTTAAGTGTAGACCACTTGTACTGTATACAGGTAGTCCTTGATTTACAGTAGTTTATTGAGTGACCCTTCAAAGTTACAACAGCACTGAAAAAAGTGACGTATCACCGTTTTTCACACTTTTGACCATTGCAACATCCCCGTGGTCACGTGATCAAAATTCAGATGCTTGGCAACTGACTCACATTTATGTCAGTTGCAGTGCCATGGGGTCATGTGATCACCTTTTGCAACCTTATGACAAGTAAAGTCAATAGGGAAGCCAGAGTCCCTTAACAACCATGCTACTAAACAACTGAAGTGATTCACTTAACATTATGGCAAGAAAGGTCATACAATGGGGCGAAACTCACTCAACAACTGTCTCACTTACCAACAGAAATTTTGGGCTCAATTGTGGTCGTACGTTGAGGACTACCTGTATGTAGAATCCTCAGGCACAAGCAACCAGAACCACTCGTGAATAATCTCAAGCAGAAGCTTTATTGTCAGTCACCTGTAATACAAGAATCTCACCACATTGACTGTATACTCTTGGGAGTGGACAGATATGGCTTCAGGGATTTTGGGGGAGGAAAGATCTGTGCCACTTTCTGCAGTACGAGGACTCCAAGTTCAGTCTCCTCTTAACACCTCTCTCCAGTCTATCTGGCAATCCCACCACAAGAACGGAGGCTATGCGTGATCCCTTTGAGACCTCTTTCATTCTCAAAGGGTGAAGATTAGTATAGTGGTATTGGGATTTTTAATTTTAATTTTCATTCATTTTAATATTAAATGTGAAATTTCTTGGCCAATGTCTGAAAGAGATGGAGGTATTGGTGGTGGTGATGGTGGTGGTGATGTATTTGACGTCATTAGTGTTGACTTCTTTTTCTCCATCATACTTAAGAGTGATCCGTACATTGATGGATCTACTTGTCAAAAAACACTATTAAACATTTTAAGTATGATCAGTATTTTAAAAGTTTAAAATAATAAAAAAAAGAACCTGTAGCCATGCAGAATCTAAAATTGTACTTCCTCCTAGAATCTGCTCATTTCTCTGGTTGAGATTAAAAATATTGCTATGAATCTCAGCCTTGAAATTATTTCTGAGCAGAAAATGTAACTACTCACTTGGCACATGTAGATATCTATCCTAGTCCAATTCTTTATGAAATGATGTTTTTCAAAATGGTGATCATAAAGGAAATGGTGAGATTAGTTCAAGGGGCTAATTTATGATTTTTATAGGTGACCAAAGCATCTTTAGCTGCCATCTCATGTTGCTCTTCTTCTTCCTTCTCCATCTTTTTTAAACCCATAAATGATATAGAAACCAATGGTTTTCAGTGCTTCCATTCTAAATACCACCTCCTTGAATACCAGCTGATTATGTGACATTCAGAGCACCTGGACATTTCAAAAGCAAATACTGTTTTAAGAGGAGCCAATTTAAAATGGAACTCTCCTTCTACCATTCACATCAATGAAGAAGAAGGCTACCGGAATAGTTTTTACAAAGTAAAAGCAGCTTAATTGACCCTAATCATTGTTTAATTCTGAAAAGCTGAATGCCAGACCTCACTTGATGATAGTATTTATCCCGTTGCAAGGTCCAAGATGGGTTAGATATACAAACATCTTGCTAAGCACCTGAAGGCAGGCAAGAAGCAATGGACTAAACAAAGAGAGAACCAATCTAGAACTTAGAAGAAATCTTGTGACAATTAGAAGAACTAATCAGTGGAACAAGTTGCCTCCAGAAGTTGTGGGTGCTCCAACACTGGAAGTTTCTAAGAAGAGATTGGACAACTATTTGTCTGAAATGGTATAGGGTTTCCTGCTTGAGCAGGAGATTGGACTAGAAGACCTCCAGTATCCCTTCCAACTCTGTTATTCTGTTACTAACAGATGTGTAGTATTGTTCTAATATATTGTTACTTTTAACTAATCTGAATGCTTTGCTGGATCTGTTTTGCACCCTAATCCCTTAGGAGACATTATTAATTACAGGTTATTGCTGCTATGATGAACAGTCCATCTTTGATATTCTTAATGAACCTTGCCATCTGGTATGGGATTCTTTACTGTGAAACGTGAAGGTACATCAAGGTACACAGACAATTGGAACACCTGCACTCTGCCAAACATTCTTCTCCTCCTTCCTCCCCCTTCTCTACAGCCACGGATAATAATACTTTACAATTATCAAATGCAAGAGAATATCTGTACATCTCACATATGACACATTGGTTACAGCGGAACTAGTTTTTCCTTCTTGCCCTTGAAAAATTCTTGAGGAACACTGGAGAACAAAAAGAAAAAAAAAACATATTGAAGCAGATCGTGTTACAAATAGTTTTTGCTTTCCTGTTTGAGAAAGCATGGGGAAAAGCAGCAAGAAAACCCCGAATAGAGAAGAACAAGAAAATGCAACATGGCATCAAATCATTTTTGAATTATTTGAACTTGAGAAGAATTTGAATTTTTCAACAGTTGAACCTTTGAATTTTTCCAAGACTTTGCTCTATTTCATTACAGTGGGCAAGGATTGATCCTCATTGTTTCCCTGGTCATTTTATTCCTCTCTCTCTTCATGTATTTTATTTGGATTATATGTGAGCTTTGAAGTTCATATAACCAGTGAACATCTAGTATGCTCCAGATTCATAATACAATCATTGTTTGACTGTCACTGACTAGAAAGTTTTTGCTACTTTGTTTTGGAACAGAACTAGGGATTTTCCAGCATATTTGGTCTGCTTTAGGGCTGAGAGGAGATAGACAGAGATCCCGTGGTTATCTACCATTCATTCTTGCTGTCTTTTCAAAAGATCCTTGCAGGCTGAATGCTGATATGGACAGTTTCAGTTTTAGCTGAGAGCTACAAGGAACAAAGCTTTGGTCGCCACAATATAAAAAATATGTTGAGACTCTAGAAACAATGCAGAGAAGAACAACAAAGATGTTTAGAGGACTGGAGGCTAAAACATATAAAGAATGGTTGCTGGAGTTGGGCATGTCTAGTTTAATGAAGAGAAGGACTAGGGGGTGACATGATAGCAGTGTTCCAATATTTAAGGGGTTGCCACAAACAAGACGGAGTCAAGCTATTCTCCAAAGCACCTGAAGGCAGGACAAGAAGCAATGGATAGAAACTAATCAAGGAGAGAACCAACCTAGAACTAAGGAGGAATTTCCTGACAGTTAGAACAATTAATCACTGGAGGTTTTTAAGAAGAGATTGGACAACCGTTTGTCTAAAATGGTATAGGGTTTCCTGCCTGAGCAGGGGGTTGGACAGGAAGACCCCCAAAATCCCTTCCAACTCTGTTGTTCTGTTCTGTCTGAAATACTTTTGACTTTCTTGACATGAGATACATTCTTGAAAACATTCTGCAATATATTTATAAAATCACATGCATAACCAAACAGAGAAACATAAATGTATTGCAGAATATTTTCAAGAATGTATCTCATTCCCTACAATTTTAGGAGCAGCTGTAAGATGAGCATTCCTTTTTTAAAAAATTTCCATGCTACCATGGTATCATAAACATGACAAAACCTGAAGATTTCTCCCTACAAGAGCAGCTGTCATTTCTACAAGTGACCTCCCATCCTTATGGTCTTTTCAGTATTTCTTTTCCCCTGAAGTAATATACAGTAGACACTCGCAGTTGTCAGGTTATGCATGACCCTCAGCTGTCATGCTGTGGTCTGAAGGATATGTGAAGTCTTCAAGAGAAGTCAAAGTATAAGGGTCACCAAAGAAAAATGTTGACCATCCCAACCTTTAAAAAAAAACCTTCTGGTAATCTGCTCATTTCTATATGCCTTCCCTTCATGCAGTTTAAAAGTCTATTCAGTTTCTTGAAAAACATAGAAACATAGAAAACAGATTAATCTGGGACTCTCAAGATTTCACAATCCAGTTTCAGAAACAGTAAGAACAATACAGACTTAAATTCAGATGTCCGTGCATTCTGTGGCAATAATTTGATGGGACATTCAGTTCCCAATCAGTGTGATCTTTAGGGCCCTTAAAACAGTATTTGCACATCTTCCACTGATATGAAGAATTGTCTTGCAAATAAAAGTGCATTATCTATGGTTTAATTAAGCTGCACTTTGCCAGATTTCCTTGGGTGAGAAACTTGTCTTTTATGGACAAAGGAGGTTTTACAGGGCCCTTATTTTGGCAAAATACATACTTTCCATCTAATCTAATTTGTGTAGAAAATTCATTAGCAGAGAAGTCCATTGAAGACATCTGTTAGTAGTTAATGGAGAACAACTGCCTGAGTTCAGCTGAATTTTAATTAAAATAATTTAAAACTTCTAATGGATCTGTTAAATAGAAATTAATGCGACAATTACATAAATTACATGAATCAAAATGAAGCCGGAGACTTGGGGAAAATCCGCATAGCTCTGGTTACTCATGGGTACATGAAAAAAAGCCTTTTGGCAGGGTAGTTTGGGGTAAAAAAAGAAAAAAAAAAGCTTTGTCTAAGACAAGGCTTACAGTCAGGTAAATGCATAGAGTACTGTATTGCAGCCTAAGGATTCAATTAGATAAGATATGGGAGTACTTTAATTAAAATCTGCATCAATCAAAATTGTAGCTATGGAGACAGGAGTCAAGGGACATGGAGGCTCACAGAGAAGGATTTTTTCCTCCTATTTTAAAAACTGACCCTTGAAAAGTAGAAATTGAGAAAAAAAATTAACCGTTCATAAAATATCTGTATTTTTTTTTCTTCAGAAGACAAGAGATTCAGAAGTCATTTTTGCTAAGAAAAAAGTGTTTTAGTCCCCACATCCTGATCCTATCTTTCTTCCCTAGGTTGGATTATTGTTTCTTTGAAAAATGCGACTCTCGTTGTATAATCTTACCTGTGTTTATTCAAAAGCATGTCTCACTCACTTAGGCACTCCGAGTTTTGAACAACTCTTCTGTATTAAACACTGCGATGTTTTCAGAATTTAAAAAAGGAAAGACCTTTTTTTTCAGTGGGAGACATATTTATCTTCAATCATATAATAATAATAATAATAATTAATAATAATAATAATAATAATAATAATAATAATAATAATAATAATAATAATAATAATAATAATAATAATAATAATAATAATAATAATAATAATAACAACAACAACAACAACAACAGTAATAATAATAATAATAATAATAATAATAATAATAATAATAATAATAATAATAATAATAATAATAATAATAATAATAATAATAATAATAAAGTTGGAAGGGAGCTTGGAGGTCATCTAGTCCAACCCCCTGCTCAGGCAGGAAACCCTATACCATTTCAGACAAATGGCTGTCCAGTCTCTTCTTAAAAACTTCCAATGTTGGAGCATTCACCGCTTCTGGAGGCAGGTTGTTCCACTGGTTAATTGTTCTAATTGTCAGGAAGTTTCTCCTTAGTCCTAGGTTGCTTCTCTCCTTGATTAGTTTTCCATCCATGCTTCTTGTCCTGCTTCAGGCGCTTTGGAAAACAGCTGACTCCCTCTCTTTGTGGCAGCCCCTGAGATATTGGAACACTGCTATCATGTCCCCCCTCGTCCTTCTCTTCATTAAACTAGACATACCCAATTCCAGCAGCCGTTCCTTATATGCTTTAGCCTCCAGTCCCCTAATCATCTTTGTTGCTCTTCTCTGTACTCTTTCTAGAGTCTCAACGTCTTTTTTACATCGTGGTGACCAAAACTGGATGCAGTATTCCAAGTGTGGCCTTACCAAGGCATTGTAAAGTGGCATTAATACTTCACATGATCTTGATTCTATCCCTCTGTTAATGCAGCCTAGCACTGTATATCTATATTGGCCATGTGATCAAAATTCAGACGCTTGGCAACTGGGTCATATTTATGACAGTTGCAGCGTCCCAAGGTCATGTGATCACCTTTTGCAACCTTCTGACAAGCAAAGTTAATGGGGAGACCAGATTCATTTAACAACCAGGTTACTAATTTATCGAACTGCAGTGATTCACTTAACAACTGTGGCAAGATAGGTCGTATATTGGGCAAAACTCACTTAACAAATGTCTTACATAATAGCATAAATTATGGGCTTAATTGTGGTCATAAGGCTGAGAATGTTGGCTCCAGCCAGGAAAAAATCAGTTTCAGTTGCTAGCTAGCTGTTGGAAAATCACCTCTGAGCACAATCAAAGTAGCAAGCATAGAGTCTTAAATATAAGATAAGGCTCAGAACCATCACTTTTAAAAGCCAGGACCAAAACAGCAACAGAAGAAAAAAAAAAACCTCTTCTATCCCAGAGCAAAAGTGAAAAGCCAAGAAAAACAAATTATTCTAAAGACGTAGGTTAAGGAAGGGTATCTTATGGCTTTCCAGATGTTGCTAAACTACATCTTTCACTGTGGGCCAGGATGTGATAACTGCTGGGATGATGTTCAACAACATCTGGAAGACACATAGCAGCAGACTGAAGCAAAGAAAAACATTTTATTAGGCACTTAAAAGGCCAAAAGGAAAGTGTTTGATCAATCTTTCTGGAAAAGCTATTCAGAGTGCATGTACATGCAGTGATTTGATTCATTTCGGAAGGAATCTTAAGTTCCAATAAAGCAGAATATTTGTAGGTCAGGGTTGGAATGAAGGATCCTTGGTGTGCTCTGAGCTTGGTTGTGTTTTTTTTTTTTTTGCAGACGTTTCATTACCAAACTAGGTAACATCATCAGCGCTGATGATGTTACCTAGTTTGGATATTGAAACATCTGCAAGAAAACAACTAAGCACAGAGCGCACCAAGGGCCCCTAGACTCTTAAGTTCTTTGGATGGAAGATAGCCTTTCACTTAACCCTGTCCCAAATACCATAGCTAAGGCTTGCTAGATTCAAAACCAGTTGGATCTTTCTTCTGGATAAATTTGAAAAGAATTACAGCATAATAAGATGCAAATGACTAAGGACTTGTTTTCTCCTATAAGCATCAGAATAAGAGTCAAGCCTTTTCCTTGATTGATAAGTTGCTTCCTAGGCCAGATTTTTTTAAAAAAATAACCCCCTCCCACAATATGCTATGATCAAGGGAGCAAAATTTGTGTGCACACAGAGCTAAGAGTTCAGTTTGCCGAAGGTCACAAAGAGAGTCGATTGTCCCCTATAGGGAACCTGCTCCTTTTTCTCATTCCAGTCACTTCTCCTTGTCGAATGTTTATCTTGTAGTCTATTTTCCCACATGGTTTTTTACTCTGTGCATAAAAACAGTTGAAGATGACAGGCATTCTCCCTCTAAGAGCAAGGTCAAGTTTAATGTTCAGCAAACAAGACAAGAGAGCTTGATTTAGGTCATTTCCACATACTGGAGAAGGAGCTCTTGTTATGGCTGATAACACTGTGAATATGAAAAAAAAATGAGATGGAATCCAGTAGGGAAGTAATGAGAGAGTATCTGTAATGTCTTACTCAGCTTTGAACATTTAATTTTCAATTTTCTTTTTTAATGTTTTCCACATAAGATAATATTGCTTTCACTTCCACTTTGTCATGTTTGGAACCACAGCAGAAGTCCTTAATGGCTAATTGACAGCACCAGGAATTGAAGCCAAGATGTGGCTGGTTATATTATTACTGCCAACTGGGATTGTATACCGTGCAGTTGGCTTAAAACCCTACCTATGTGAGCCATGATCCTGAGTGGGTTTTTTTTTCTCCCAAACATGGCTTGGCAAAGTCAAGATTATTTCTGGAGAAGGCAGAAGGACCAGACAGGTGAAGTCAACTTTGAAAATTCCTTAAGGTTTGCCAGTTTTATTTAAAATGGTAGCTCTCACCCATAAAGTTCATACATTGTATTGGCATGTATACCATGTACTGACATACATTTGAGAACATTTGTGCTCATATTAATCATCACACTGTAAGTTTAGTTTGGAATCCAGCTAGCCAAGATTGTAGGCAGTTTTATGGGACTTATTTTTCTTCACCACAGCAGTTACCCCTTTCTGGACCCCTTCAAACGGAAGCTCATTCAAGTCAGTTTAAAAATGTTTACAATGTTTAAAAACTTTAAATGGACTTTACTGGAGAAAACACAATTCAGGGGTGAAGCCTGGCCCCCTCTGGTGCCTTCAGTTTGCTTGACAATTTGGCCCTTGGCAATTTGGTTGGATAATACCTTAAACATTAAATAATAACTAACGCATGAATGACTCTTCATCTAATCTGGCATAGTTCATTGACAATGTGTTAAATTGGGAGCAGGCAAATGAAGCAAAAGAAAAGGAAGAATGAAGGGTCCTTGGTGCTCTCTGAGCTGGGTTGTTTTCTTGGAGATGTTTCATTAGCAAACTAGGTAACATCATTAGTGCTAGTCGGGAGTTGGGTTTGCTCTCATTTTATATTCTAGTGCAGGGGTCTTCAAACTTGGCCCTTTTATGACTTGTGGACTTCAACTCCCAGAATTCCTCAGCCAGGCATGCTGAGGTCCACAAGTCAAAAAAGGGCCAAGTTTGAAGACCCCTGTTCTAGTGGTTTCTAGTTGGTGAGATGGTCTTGCTGGTTCTTTGGTTGGGCTGTTTACTGTTAGTTTGTTTGGCAGTTCCTTGATTGGGATGTTGTTTGCTTCTTGATTGTTAATCTAATATTAATCTCTGCTCATCTGGGTGCTGATTACTGGTGGGGATATGTTTTGGTCTTTTTGTTCCTTTTTTGGCTTGTTGGTTGTCACTTTTTAATGGTATGTCAATATTGTTTATCTCTTTGTGTCTGTTGATGTCCGATTGGTCTGAGTGTCAGGTTTCCAGGAATTCTCTAGTGTTTTGGGGCTTGGCTTGGTTTAGGATGCTTAGTTTCTCAGTTGAAACTATGGTTAAGTCTCTCCATGTGTTGCAAAATTAAGGAGTTTTCATCATGTCTTCTGACTACTAATTGGTGTTCATGGCTAGTCTTCTGCCTGTTTATCCTACATAATGGGTGATGCCTACTAGAACTGATGATGTTAACTAGATTGGTAATGAAACATCTGCAAGAAAACAACCAAGCTCAGAGAGCACCAAAGATCCCTTAGTAGTTCAACCCTGGGCTATAGATATTCTCCTCAAAAAGAACAATATTAGAAAGAAAGAAAGCTCAAGCTCATTTGACCAGTGCATTAAGCCCTTCCTATTTTAAATAAATGATTTACATGAATTATCCTTGGTCTCTCACTCTTGTTCTGAAGCAGAGATTCATGGGGTGGGTGGGTGGGTGGGTGGGTGGGTGGGGAGGAGGCTGAAAGCTATACTTGACCAGGGACTATCCTTCAGAAAAATGAGTAGATCTGAGTCCAAAATTTAAATTTAATTACAATGCCATGATTCCCCATATATCTAATAATTTTAGAGTCATGCTCAAAGCTTCCGGAGAGGGAACCTTGGTGCCACAGATAATATAACCCTATTCTTTGGATTTCTATTCATTGTCCCTCTCTTATTTGAAGAAAAAAAAAATTGAATCCCTTCTCTGAGTTAGTCAGAGAATTCTAAAATCTGATTGACAGATTTTAGGAGAGATTAAATTAGCACTGTGATAAAAAAAAAAAAAAAAAAACAGGGAAATCCACCTCAGGGCTTCTACTGTTCAGTAATAGAAAAGGATGTTGCATATTAATATCATTTCTCCTGAAGCGGTCTTTTCCTTCACAGAAGGCAGGGAAAATATAGTCATAATAAATCTTATCTCCAGCATTTTGTCAGGATTAGGTTATCCCCTTTTATTACCATTTAATATCAGATGAATGTTGTGCACTATGGAAGGGAATAAGATGCAGGTGGAGAAAGATGGTTCCAAAAGAGAGTTTGAAATGGCAATTGTCTGAAAGGCGTTACAGAAGAAAATGACATTTTAGCAGAAAGTTCAAAGATGCATTTAGACCAGGGATCTTCAAACTTGGCTCTTTTATGACTTGTGGACTTCAGGCATGCTGGCTGAGGAATTCTGGGAGGAGATGATGGACTAACAAGGGGTTACGATCGGGTGTTTGAAACGAACGTGTGGAAGCGGCTTGGAAAGAGTAAAAAGGGGGGGAAACAGAGAGCAGGAATGCCCGAATGGCCATCCTTCGCAAGATTGGGGCGAGGGAGCTACAGGTGAGACAACAGCAGCCTTGGGGGAGGGTGACAGCCTCACAGGGCGTCTTAATTGTAGGTTGAGAGATCGCTCCAAAACGGGAGGGGAAGGAGATGAGGAGCAAAGGCAGCTGGACAGCCACCCCCCGAGTACATGTACGCTCTCAAGGAAAGCGAAGGAGGATCTGAAGGCAACCAGCAAGGCCACTGACAGATTGCCAGGTGTAGACCAACTCAGCACATTGTGGACTATTACAACCAATGGGCCGATGACGCGCTCGAGAAGCCGGGCGCAGAGGCAGGAGGCTATATAGGCCAGCTCCCAGAATGCCTCCCACTCCAACTCTGAGGACGTCGGTAGTTTGGCCGACGAAAGCTAAGTGCTCTTTTATCTACAGGCCTGTTTATATTAAACAGCCTTGTATATTTTTATCCTGGTGTTCGCTTTTTTCTTGTAAGAATTTTAACAACATTATATATATATATATATATATATATATATATATATAATATCATATCATATCATATCATATCATATCATATCATATCATATATCATATCATCATCATCATTTTAGCTATTGTCTAGCCACTGCAGAATGAAGGCCTCTTCCACATCTTTCCAACCTATGACACACACACACACACACAAAATTATATATGTAGAATTGTAGAATTGTAACTATTTGCTGTTAAAATGATATATCATACTATATTTTTCCTTTTATTTTTCGTATTTTTTTCACCTTTTCAAAAAAGCATTTTCTATGTGTTATTTTTTCCTTTTCTTTGACTACTAATTTCTATATTTCTATCACAATATGTTTTTTTTGTGTGTGTTCTGCTCTTTTTCCTTTTCTTATCATTATTTTAAAAGCCATTGAAAAAGGATAAATGTTCACGTACATAAATGCAGGCCTAAAATAAAAATATTCTTCCATTGTGGCGAGACTCAATGTTCTTTGTGTAGAAGATGGGAAAGAGATGCATTTTTGCATGCCATTGGTGCCTGCTAGACATTATTTGATCTCTCCATGGTTGGCCACGCTGTAAATGAAAACCGCACCTCATTATTTCTTGTTGGGTGCTGGTTGTTGCTGCCAAAGAAAAAGACCTTTTCTTCTGCTCCAAAATATATGTGGGGGTTATATTTGTATTCCAAAACCAGCAGGCAGGAATTTCAGCAGTCTTGTTTTAAAATAGCAATCAATTTTCCCTTCCATTAGTGGCAAAGAGCTGTGTGATAATAGGTCCAATTTAGCCATGTATCAAACAATCCACTTATCTGACAACATCAAAAGCATGGTGTGCGAAGGATCCTCACAACCAGTCCATCCACTGGATGGATCCAATGGAGGAGCTGGAACCAGGGTCTGACAAAAGCTGGGAAGAAGTATGGAAGTCATTGAATAAACTGCGCACTGGTAAAACAAGATCCAGAAATACTCTGAACAAATGGGGCTGTCCAGTTGCTTCTGCTCTTTGCAATGGTGATGACATGCAGACAACACATATGTAACCTGTTTTTGTGCCCAGATCAGTGTTCACTTGAGGACCTCATGGCAACCTGACAGAATGCAATTAATGTTGCTAGTTTCTGGGCAAAATCTGTTTAATTTGTACATATTTTAATCTTGTATTTTATATCTTAAATTTTATGTCATATAGTATACCTTATTTCAATTGCAATGCTTCCAACACGAATAAACAGACAAACACCCATCCACTCATGGGTTCTTGTTTTCATTTTTTTTTAAATTTTCATTCTTTTCATTTGCTTTCTCTTTTTCTTCCTCCCAACTGCCCACTTCAATTTCCTCTCCAGATACATTCACTTCTTCTTGCCTCTTACCAACCATCTTATTTTGCCTACAATCTAGAATAGAATAGAATAGAATAGAATAGAATAGAATAGAATAGAATAGAATAGAATAGAATAGAATAGAATAGAATAATAACTTTACTATCACTTTGAATGTGCACTAATCGGCATACCTTAAAATGAAATTTCGTTGCATTCAGCTCTCAACCTAGTGAGGAATGTAGGGTGGAGGCATTCCAGTTCAGGCAGGAACATTTCTTGGGCTGACTCTGAACATTGAACATCGTAATGGAAGTCCTGTTGTCATCTGCAAAATACAGGTCGAGTGAATGGTATATTAAAAAATATTTGCAGGGTGACCAACTTTGAATTGTCTCTGAGATACATTTCTGCACCTTTAGTGGGAATGACAGCAACATTGTAAAATGTAATTGTGCAAAGTGGGTGAAAACAGCTAAGGTGTTATGAACTTTCTTGAGTCTGGAGGGAGTCTCTCTTCCTTAAAAAGTACGCTAAGCCTATATTGGGGCTTCTAGTGCAATACAGGTAGTCCTCGATTGAGACCTGAATTTCTATTACTAAGCAGGATGGTTGTTAAGTGAGTCATGCCTGATTTTATAAACTCTTTTTGCCACGGTCGTTAAGTGGATCACATGGTCATTAAGTGAATCCAGCTTCCCCCCATTGACTTTGCTTGTGGGAAGCCAGATGGGAGAGTCATAAGCTCCCAAATTTTGATCATGTGACATAGAGATACGGTGACTGTTGTAAATATAAGGACCAGTCATAAGTCACTGTTTTTAGTGCTGTTGTAACTTGAAAAGGTTGCTAAATGAATGGTTGTAAGTCAAGGACTACCTGCATTTGTGCAGTTTGCACTATAGAATAGCAGGGAACCTTGCTACTGATTTTAGGCAATTTGTGTCAGAGGAAGCTGCAGAGTCTTTGATAAAGATTCATAGGTAGCACTGGACTTCCTGCTTAATGCTGTTTTCTTCCCCTGTCTTAAATGATCCTTTTCAGGAGTACCTAGATCAGGGGTCTTCAAACTTGGCAACTTTAAGACTTGTGGACTTCAACTCCCAGAATTCTGGGAGTTGAAGTCCACAAGTCTTAAAGTTGAAGATCCCTGACCTAGATTATCAAGAATTTGGAAGATGTTCTTAATGGGTGGACTTTGCAAGGAGGTAATTCAGCCTGCTAGAATTAGTAAAAACCAAGGAGGCTTAAATCTTGTTTGCAACCATTTTTATTTATTTATTTGTTTGTTTGTCTGTCTGTCTGTCTGTCTGTCTGTCTGTCTGTCTGTCTGTCTGTCTCTGTCTGTCTGTCTGTCTGTCTGTCTATCTATCTATCTATTTATTTATTTATTTATATCTTGCTAAGAGATGACTCTAGGTTGTAGATGACTTACAACCAACTAAAACCAGCAAGGTAAAACATTGGAAAAGTAACAAAATGTCTTTATTACTAGTAGCTGAATATAGTGAACAGTGTCCTTAATTTTATTTTCCTTTTGGGTGTTTGAGGAACATCTACTCAATCTTACATCCTTTTCAATTTTCTATGAAGGTATAAAATGTTTTCTTTAATGGTTGCAGATAACAAATAATAAGGTTACACTATCTATTTCTAACATGTTTCTACTTTAGAAATGATCTAGAATCAAAACTTGAATTGAGGACAATGTCACCTGTACGTTAGACCTTGTTTCTTTTCATCCAAGCTTAGGTGATGCAATCTTCTTTTTAATTAATTCCCTGGTTATTTGGTTGTGTTATTTCATGTTCCTCTCCATGTGATGTTTCATGGAGAGTTTGAGTATATGTTCACAAAGGGTAGCCTTTCTGAGCGTCTTTGTCTAACTCAATATCCTTTCTGCACTTTCATGTTTCTAAGTACTGAACATCCAATTATTCTGAATGTGAGAGACATGGTATTATATCACACAATACTAGCACTTATATAAATTTCTGATGTAGAAATGGGACTTGAAATTCTTCTTTATTCCCTCTATGTGTTCCAACCTTGTTTCTGAAAAGTTGTTGAGTATTTAACTCCGCTCATTGAATGGGATATAAGTTCTAGGCTATGAAAACCTGTTGGAAGTACTGTATCCTACTGCATCTTGTTGTAATATTCTTTCTGGCATTTGTTTTGGAGACAAAGTGTTTGAAAGCTAATGTATTTGGCATTCTGAATCACGCAATAGCTCATTACAAATCCTGTGTTACGAATTATTACGGCTGTTTTGGAAGTCTCAAACCATTTTGCACTATGGATATGAGCGTGTACACTGTACAAAAAGTAGCTATGTGTAAAGAATCCAGCTATGGTTCACTACTAAACTTCTATTCAGATGTGAACAGGGTTCTAATGAGCCTGTATTTGGCCACTGTTTCCAGAGTGCACAGCAAGCACAAAAGCTAAAAACTAAGATAATTAAAGAACAGACTGTGATTGTCTCTCATATGTCATTAATTCTTCTCTTGATGCAAAATAGTAGATCATGCCCGGTATATTTTCAATTGAAGTTTCATTTCTTAAATAGCATAGAAACAGAGGGATTTTGAATGGCTGCCAAGCGCTGCTGGTTGAGAACTGGGAACACAATACTCATTTCCTACTTTAGGACCATACAATATCAGAGGACTCGAGATAATGAAGTAGCTGCAATCAGGCAACATGGCTGTTGCATTTATTTAATGCAGTATAAAGATTCCTAATTCAGGATGGGGTTTTGCCTAGATTGCAATTATTTTTCTTAACTCTGCCTTAGTTGGACATTCAATCTTTTCCTTAATGGTAAAAATGCCTGTGACTCCGTTGGAAATTTCACATCCTTAAATAATTCCCAGTCCTATGGAAAGCCACCTGGCAAATAGTGCAGAAATATGTTCTTATACACAACAGTTGGCTGGTTTGCCATGTAAATTGTGTTGCCATAAGAAAGAAACTTCAGTTTTCTGAGAACTAATCATTTCCCATTCAGGCTGGCAACTGTGTCTTTCTGGACTATAACAGAAAATAATGATATAATAAGGTAATGGTTTTGAATTTGGATTGAGAAGATCCAGGTTCCCATTAATCTTTTTGGGTGATTTGAGTCAGTCATTCTTTCTTAGGGTAATTTGGCTGAAAGGTAAGGAAAAGTTGGAAGTCAGAGTGCTATGTATATTGCCTGAATGAAAAGAAAAATATAAATCTAAAACATTATCCTGTTCTGCTTATGTCTTGATTGAGCAACTGTATCTTCTTGAACAGATATATTGCTGAATATATTCCTTCTACTTTAAACTGGAAGAAAACTTCCCTTTTGATAATGATACCTGGTTTCTCAACTTATTAAAGATCTCATTACCTCCATTTAAAGGTCTTACTACCTCAACCTATTAAAGAGCTCATTACCTCATTTACCTCCACCTTTCTTAGTCTACCCTTCCTATAACAGGTAATCCTCGACTTACAACAGTTTGTTTAGTGAACATTCAAAGTTACAACAGCACTGAAAAATGTGACTTACGAGCGTTTTTCAGAGTTACCACCTTTGTAGCATCCCCAGAATTATGTGATCAAAATTCAGATGCTTGGCAATTGGTTCATATTTATGACCTTTGCTGTGTCCCAGGGTCATGTGATCCCTTTTTATAACCTTCTGACAAACAAAGTCAATGGAGAAGCCAGTTTCACTTAACGACCAGGTTACTAACTTATCAACTGCAGTCATTCATTTAACAACACTGGCAAGAAAAGTCGTTAAATGGGGCAAAACTCACTTAACAAATGTCTCGCTTAACAACAGAAATTTTGGGGTCAATTGCACTCATAAGTCAAGGACTACCTATATAGGCAGTTGCTCTTCATATATTTATTTTGCAAATCAATCTTCTTTCAATTTCACTATATGATCAATATGCTTCTATGTATTATTATTTTTTTTGCACTGGTGACCCATTTTTATATTTAACCAACATTCATTCAGCCCTCATTCATTCTTGATGTAGCTTAACCTCTATGTAAAGCCATTGGGCGAGGTCACCTGATGGTTTGGGATGAGGTATCAGCTTTATCTCTACCACCCAAGAAATGCTATGAATGTCCTTTGCCATTGGATGAGCTGGATGGGCCACAACAGGTCCATCCAGGAAAGGCTGAGTGGCTTTGGGTTTTTGGACCCCTGAGGACAGGGATTTTCCTTCGTTGGTTCTGGATGGGGTGGCACTGTCTGATAACAAACCTGTTGTGCAATCTGGGGATTCTTCTGGACTCATGGTTCCTCCTTGAAGAACAGGTGGCAGCCAATGCCAGGAGGGCCTAAACATTCCTTTAGGTTGGGCATTGGTTGTGCCTGTTCCTGGACCGGGAGGCCCTGCCATGGTCCCTCAACTCTTGAGACTTCCCTTCTGGATTATTTATCTTGCCCTTGAGGAGCATTTGGAAGCTTCAGCTGTGCAGAATGTGGTGACATGGGTAATAAAGGGAATGCAAAGCTCTGCATATGATTAATGTAAGACACAAGTATAGAATGGGGGAAATTCGGCCTGGCGGTAATGTGAAAGGGATTTGGGTGTCTTCGTTGACCACAAGTTAAACATGACCCAGCAGTATGTTTCAGTTGCTAAAAGGCAAAGGCTATTTTGAGATACCTTTTTACAGAAGCACAGAGATTATTCCAACGTTCTCTGCCTGGGACAGGCCCCATTTGGTGCACTGGACATCAGTTTGGGGTACTAAGTTTCAAAAAGGACAATGTCAAATTGAATTGCATTCAGAGCAGCCAATCAAGCAATAGAAAGAAGGGTTAGAAGCTCTGGATATGTTTAAGCTTCACTGCACTAAGCAGGGGGTTGTCCTACCTAGACAACCTCTGAACTATCTTCCAGTTCTATTATTCTTTGTAAAACTTGCCATTAAGCATTCTGTTTTCTTTATCAACTGCAACTACATTTATCATCACAATATAAAAAGATGTTGAGACTCTGGAAAGAGTGCAGAGAAGAGCAACAAAGATGATTAGGGGGCTAAAATATACAAAGAATGATTGCAGGATTTGGGTATGTCTGGTCTAGTCTAGTATGTCTAGTATGTCTAGAATAGAAAAAAAGGACTAGGGGTGACATGATAGAGTGTTCCAATATTTAAGGGGCTGCCACAAAGAAGAGGGAGAAGCTATTCTCCAAAGCACCTGAAGGCAGGACAAGAAGCAAAGGATGGAAAGTAATCAAAGAGAGAAGCAACCTAGAACTAAGGAGAAATTTCCTGACAGTTAGAACAATTAATCAGTGGCACAGCTTGCCTCCAGAAGTTGTGGGTGCCTTCATCACTGGAAGTTTTTAAGAAAAGACTGGACAGCTGTTTGTCCAGAATAATACAGGGTCTCCTGCTTGTGCAAGGGGTTGGACTAGAAGACCTCCAAGGTCCCTTCCAACTCTATTATGTTATTCTGAATGCTTCGTTTAAATGCTTCATTTTCAGATCTGACCTCCTTGGAATATTATAAAGTAGAACATTTGCTGAACATTATGTGGCTTCCCAGCCAACAGTTGTCATCAACTGCATCCAAAATATATGGATATTCTCATTCTCAACCAACAAATTTAATGTCACCCCAAGCATTCCATATAAATCTATCAGCAAATACAGGAAATAACCAAGAGGCCATTGCACGTTCTTGTATAATTCTGTGCTCAGCTTTCAACTATTTGCTTAGCATTCCATATATTTTCCACCCATGTTTACTCTCATTAAATGCTACCTATTCTTATCACAACTCCATACTAATGCAAATATCCCATAATTTAGAAATATTCTTTTTTTTAAGTGCAATGAACTTTTTCCCCTCACATTTATTTATTTCTAAAAGAGCAAAAATGTGGTCTTCCTCTGATACTGGCATTAAGCCATCCGGCAATTCCCAAATATTACTTGTGGCAGCTCTTGCACCCTTTTGATTAAAATTCTACCACACTTTTCACAGCATGTTCAACAAACTCATTCCTTGGAGTTTTCAGTCTTGCCACTTTTCTCTTTGGATAGGGAAACCATGATAAAATTCTTCCAATTGTCAGGACAGATTCATTCCTCTTTTAAAAAGGCGCATACTATAGCCTCTTTATAGGATGGGGTGGGGTGGGGTGGGGTGGGGTGGAGTGGAATGGAGTAGAGTAGAGTAGAGTAGAGTAGAGTAGAGTAGAGTAGAGTAGAGTAGAGTAGAGTAGAGTATATGGAATGGAATGGAATGGAATGGAATGGAATGGAATGGAATAGAATAGAATAGAATAGAATAGAATAGAATAGAATAGAATAGAATAGAATAGAATAGAATAGAATAGAATAGAATAGAATAAATAAAATAAAAAAAATAGAATAGAATAGAATAGAATAGAATAGAATAGAATAGAATAGAATAGAATAGAATAGAATAGAATAGAATAGAATAGAATAGAATAGAATAGAATAGAATAGAATAGAATAGAATAGAATAGAATAGAATATTTGGCCATGTGTGATTAGATTAGATTAGTTTATATTTATATATAGCATCTATAGAGCAGCCTTTGAGTACATGAGGGGCTATCATAGAGAAGAGGGAATCAACTTATTCTCCAAAGCACCTGAGAGCAGGACAAGAAGTAATGGATGGAAGATCATTAAGGAGAGATTCAACCTAGAACTAAAGAGAAATTTCCTGACAGCAAGAACAATTAATCAGTGGAATGGCTTGCCTCCAGTAGTTGTGAGTGTTCCATCATTGGAGGTTTTCAGGAAGAAGAAGCTGGACAGCCATTTGTCTAGAATGGTGTAGGATCCCCTGCCATGGGGAGGAGATTGGATTAGAAGGCCTCCAAGGTCTCTTCCATCTGTATTATTCTATGTTCTATTTCATAAGAAAACTACATCAATATTTTAAAATGTATGTACTCCTGTAGCTTTACATATTTCAACATCCTCACAGTATTGATGGCTTTCTTCACATCATCATGTTACCTTGTGCACTATAGTTTCAATACGCGTTTCAATTCCATTCTTTGAGAAATCGCTATCCTTCCAACATTCCTACACTTCAGTTTAAACCCAAATTCTTTTAACCAGTTTTATTTTCAGTTTTTCTTTCTTTTAATTTAAGTTTCTGGAGACTTCTTGTTTAGCTCTTTCTACCTACTTCCAAACCAATTATGTTTCATCAAATTCACCTTGCATTTGCTGTCTTTTTAATTTTAAACATTTGTTGCTCTTTTAGCTACTTTATTTACAACCGTTTCCTTCTCTCTACATATACGCAATATATTTCCTTTATCCTCATTTTTTCCCCCTAAAACATTCTCTTTGATATGCCCTTGCATGTTTTTTTTTCCCCTATTCAGAGTTTGGAGTGGGTACACTGGAGTAGTTTTTATTTATTTATTTCAGAAACTCAAAGAGCAGAAATTGGTATCTTCACAATAAAGTGTTAAGCGCTCCAGCACGATCACCTTAAATTCCTGAAAAATCAGGAGATTGAATCAGAGATGTTTATCTAATGATAGCTGTTATTTTCTCATAAATATTTCTGTCATACAGCAATCACTTCAGCTCAGAGAAGTTCCCTGAGGATGGGCTCCAGCATGAGTCCCAAAGCTCAGAAGACTAAACCTCTGGTTCCGATGACCGACCCAGATTGGATCCTGCAACATTATCCTGGGACACATATATTCACCTTTATTCTTCTGATAATTGCCCTAATAGGATATTATTATATTTACCTTTATTTTTATTTCCTGTGCTCTTAAAAATAGCATAGAATGACAGTGTTAAAGGACTTAGGACAGGGGGTCTTCAAACTTGGCCCTTTTATGACTTGTGGACTTCAACTCCCAGAATTCCTCAGCCAGCGTGCCTGGCTGAGGAATTCTGGGAGTTGAAGTCCACAAGTCATAAAATAATAATAATAATAATAATAATAATAATAATAATAATAATAATAATAATAATAATAATAATAATAATAATAATAATAATAATAATAATAATAATAATAACGTTGGAAGGGACCTTGGAGGTCATCGAGTCCAACCCCCTGCTCAGGCAGGAAACCCTATACCATTTCAGACAAATGGCTGTCCAGTCTCTTCTTAAAAACTTCCAGTGTTGGAGCATTCACCGCTTCTGCAGGCAGGTTGTTCCACTGGTTAATTGTTCTAACTGTCAGGAAGTTTCTCCTCAGTTCCAGGTTGCTTCTCTCCTTGACTAGTTTCCATCCATTACTTCTTGTCCTGCCCTCAGGCGCCTTGTAGAATAGCTTGCCTCCCTCTTCTTTGTGGCAACCCCTGAGATATTGGAATACTGCTATCATGTCACCCCTAGTCCTTCTTTTCATTAAACTAGACATACCCAATTCCAGCAAACGTTCCTGATATGCTTTAGCCTCCAGTCCCCTAATCATCTTTGTTGCCCTTCTCTGCACTCTTTCTAGAGTCTCAACATCTTTTTTACATCGTGGTGACCAAAACTGGATGCAGTATTCCAAGTGTGGCCTTACCAAGGCATTGTAAAGGGCCAAGTTTGAAGACCCCTGACTTAGGAAGATTTTAATTGCTATGGTAGATGTTTCTTAATTTCAATCATCCTGAAAGATTTAAAAGAACAACAAAGCCAACCTTAGAAATGGATGAAATTACTTTGGAGTGTGTCTGAATTGAAGGCAAATATAAGTTTAGCTTCTTTTCTATTTATTGCATGATTACTTTTACAGTCATGGGATCATAGTGTTAGAAATGGTCCTAAAGTGATTCCAGTCCAATCCCTTATTCCATCCAGGATACATTGGAGCATTTGCAGTAGTTTTATGAGCCTCTTTTTGAAAATCTGCAGTGAAGGAGAAAGTGGCAGCTTTATAGTCACAAAGTTCCTTCTTCTCATCTATATTACTTCTTACTTAAGGAGGATAAAATGGAGCAAGGTCCATCACTCCATCTTTTCCATTCTGCCAGTCATGATCAATTCTAAGAGCAGAAGAGAAGTTCTATTTGTGTTAGTTAGTATTAACTGGGAAAACTGTAATTCTAGCACTCTTGGCCACAGGTGCCCAGCTACACAATAGTAGTAGATTGCAAAGAAGGAGATATTATCTACTTGCTTATCAGATAGATAAAGCCTCACTGAGATCAGTGAAAAATAGGACATACAAACATAGTTATTTGGCCACCTCAGGTCTAAAAAGAAAATTCTTTTCACCTTTAGGGGAAAAAAGTGAGTCATCAAATAGAATGAAAATAGAGGAGATAAGAAGAAACTGTAATTTGATTGTTGCACTCTTGATGAGCAAGGCATAGCCTTTTAGGTTTTTGAAAGCAATTGAGCTATTTTCCACATTGAATGGGGGGAAAACAGATCTGAATTTAAGCCGACAAAATTCCCTTTTTAATGAATCAGATTTTGATCACAATAATTGCAAGAAATTCCAAATAAAACCGAACTTGCTCAAGCTGTAGAGTTGCTACTCGACTGCTTTTTTTTTTTTTTAAAGAAAAACAAAAAAGAAAGGATGATCAATAAGGCTTTTTGGAGCCATTAAAGCCTATGTCTGCTGCTTGTTAATTAGTTCCAATGCCAGGGACAAAATATCTGGCAGCTAAAGAATGAAGCCTACTTAAGAGACTCATGCATATATAGAGTGGTTCAGGCAGACTGAAATCTATACTGCAGAAAGATTTGTATTTATCATATCCCTAGGGTATTGCAAACACATGAAGAATGGTACTATTTTGTATCGTGCGGCTCCGAAGATCACCTCTTACTCAGAAAAGAGTCCTTTGGAGTTCATTAATGTATCCCTAGCCTTTGAGGACATTAAGATGATGGGCCCTAATTGCTTCCTGCTAGAAATATAAGCTTTTTATTGCTTCCCCTCATTCCTGAAGGAAGAGGTCACAGGGACCACCTTGGCATCTAGCATGCTGTGGTTTGGTGTGTCTGAAAAGCTGCCAGGGAAGATGTAATGCAGCTTTTCCAGATCTGGTGTCTTTTTTTTTTGCTCGAGACCTACTCCTGTAAGCCCCAAATCAACATGGCGACCCATGGAATGTCATTCCCCCCAAAGGGCATCCAGCATCAACCTTCCTAGCATGTCAGTGCTAAAATAGACACCTCCAGCAGTAGAGAATATATTTAACTGGAAATTGGGTTCTTGATGTTCTCTGAGCCTGGTGTTTTTTCCCCCACAGATATTTCTAGGTAGATAACATAAGCAGTGCATCGAAGAGTGGAGCGCCTGGCTGTTTATATATAGATTCCCTGCTGATCTTTGTTCCACTTTGGTTTCTTTCTTGATGATTTATTGATTAGGATATCACTTCTTCCCCTTTGATGTTCTCAAATAAATAGGGAACAGCACCAGTTCAAAGAAGAAACCACAACCTAACCAAATCAGCGGGACAATTTATATATAAACAGCCACACATCTCCAGAGATTCTGCTGTTTACTGGACATATATGGATTAGCAGAAACTGCAGTAACACATGTGAACCGCTTATGACCATTTTGGCTTGTACCTTAGTCACGTACGATGGTCGACCAGTTTCACTTTTCAAAATTCACTCTAAAAAAATAAAATCAGATAAATTCAGAGTGGTGTAATTACCCTCAGAATCACCATGGACAATGTGATAGCTTGGCTGCTCCCTGCCTGTTCTGTCCCCACACCTCTACCCAGAAAAATAAGATAAGCTTGGATAAGAGTGTCCCAATTTTTATCATCCTTATCAGACTTCCCATCTCCGTGATGGACATTTAAATTTAGACCTCCCTTCCAGGTTCTGGGAAGTGTAGAACAGAGTTTCTCAACCTCGGCAACTTTAAGATGTCTGGAGATGTCTTTAAAATGTCTAAGATGTCTTTAAGCATACTGGCTGAGGAATTCTGGGAGATGGTCCAGACATCTTAAAGTGGCTAAGATTGAGAAACACTGTCAATGAAAGACTAAGGTAAGAAAAGGTACTCAAGTGTTAGTTCTACCCATAAGACAAATAAAATTGTTCTCAATTTGAATACAGTGAAGGGTGATGCCATCCATCCTCTTAATGCTTGTTTTTCCCCCTAATATAAGAAGAGCTGTTTTTATTTTTATTTTTGCCAGTATGATGTTGCCTGGATATCTTCTGTTCCGTTTATTAGAAAGACAGATTACACTACCATTGCCCACAAAGTATTTGTATCTATCTGTTTTATTTACTTTGCTATTTCAATTACAGAGCACCCATATGTTATTTGGCCTCCCTACTACCTTTTTCCATATATAGTTGCCATTTGGGAAACAGGAATGTCTTAGAACTTCAGTAGTCAAAATGAGATATTTTTCCCTTAGCAAGAGAACAGATGTTATGCACTTTAGCAGCCCAAAATAGTGTTTAATTTATTTGGAATTATTACACTCAATTTTAGGACGTGTCCTTCTGCCAAAGATGTAAATGCAGTTGCAAAAAAATATATATTAAAAATCTGTTAGTTTATTAAATCTTGGTTGCAAATTAAAAGAAAAACAGAACTCTGATTTATATTAGCCATCTGATACTCCATGAAAATTAAATGCCTCTGTTGAAAGCAAAGTCTTCATCCTGGTTTATCCAAGCCGGGGATAAATAAACAACATGGCGACTGCTTTAGAAAGAAGGTTGCAATTTATTGAAGAGCCAGAGAGAAAGATGTTCTGGCAAGAGAGAGGAGACAAAAAAAGGACTGAGCACATGTGGGAAGTAGGTTTTTATACCCTCTGGAAGCCTTTTGTGTGGAGTTATTTCCTGTTCCTGTGGCATGAACTTTGAGGCTATTTCCTGTGTCACGTATTCTGACCTGAGTCTGGGTGTGCCTTTCTGGTATTCTTGATGGTGATGGGTTAGTCCTATGATGTCCTGTCTCAGGTGGGGTATGCAGATTTTAGGTCTTTGTCTTCTTAAGCTTCTAGCTCCAACTTTCCTGATGGTTTACATCTGCATTTGTACAGAGCTGGCTTCTGCTTGGGAAAGAGAGATTTGGGGGCAGGGTTGGCTTCTGCTTTTAAAATCCTTTTGAGGAAATATATTTTTCTGCCCTTTTTAATATTTCCTTCTCTGGGGGGCTGACTTCCCTCACCTCTTTGGCTGTTGATAAGCCTGGATCCATGGCATGGCAGATCCGGATACAAGTAACCTTTAAGACTATCCATTTATCACAGGATAATCTACTTAAACCAAAGTTCTCTGAAATGACCTTCAGATCTATGGACTCGGGTACAATGATCACAAATTCAATGCTACATAGGTTTTTCCCTTCCTTCCTTTAAAAAAGTTAAAGAAGGTCTAATCCTTCCTGAAAAAGAGAATAAGGAGATAAAGGAGATGGAATGGGGGGGAAATGAAGTTACTATTTACTGAATTTGCTTATGAATGATATATCCTACATTTTGATCATCTTTTTTTTAACAGTTTCAAAGATCTGTTCATCACCAATATGGTACCTTGTATTTACCTAACTTTGTATTGTATCTGAGACCTCTAGAGAGCTTCAGTTTGCAGCCAATTCAGGTGTATAAGCTTCAGTTTGCAGACGGATTTTTCTTTTCCCTATGAATAAAATCTAAAGCCAGCTCCACTTTCTCACGCTTTCTATTTCTCTTATTCTTTGTTCAAATAGTACAAATCAATAGCGAAGTTTAAAACAAGAATCTATTACTCTTCTGTAGTATTAGAGCTAATTACTGAACAATGATAAAATCTACTGCAGCAGTTTGTATTTTTGCCTAATTCTGTGGGACATATCTGATTAATGTTAAAAGACCTTGATTAATTTCCTGTGATGCTGATTATCTAAGACCCTTGCAATCTTCAGATCTTGAGGGACTTAGTCTGGGTGAAGTTGCCTTTGAGGAGAAGAATCTTGGGAGTTTGGGGAATGTCTCAAAAGCAGTCTCTCCAAAAAGGTGCCATGGTGATGTTTGCTTCTTCTCAAAGATGTCAGGAGTCAAAAACCATCAATTTACTGAAAGGGAAGCTGGTGTTTGCACTGCTGTTATCCCTTCAGCCTTGCAGTGCTCTTTACAACAACCTATTTAGTTTTATGGGTTTTTTCCCCCTCCCCCCTTTGGATAAATGGGCAGACTTCCAATGAAGCACTGGGTTAGAGCAATTTCTTCATCTACAAGTTAGGATTTTGATTTGCAGCAGGATCATTTTGCACTGAATTGTTTAATTAAAATATGAAATACAGACCAGGGGGGTAGAACTGCAGCATGTAAGCATGCTGAGTTGAGTGATTGACAGATGGAGGTGGGACCTCTTTTGTGGTAGGGCTGTTCTTATGAAACATCATTCCTGCAGCCTAGACTCCACCACCTTCCCTTCCCTTCCCTTGTGGAATAGTGCAACCAGACGCCTGAATGCAATCATGTGATCATGGGTCTGTGTGCAGCTATTGTAACTTAAAATGGTTACTAAGCGAGGAAACCCCCCCCCCATGGCTTTTTAGTACATTTGTCATGGGAGTGAACCAAACAAATTTGCTCTAGGCAATCGTGCATATTTTTGTAGTGCTTCCAAAACCTATGATATCAATTTATCTAAATCAGAACAGAACAAAAGAAAAAAGATGTTTACAACAATAAGTGTATCTCAACAGTTTGAACCCTGTTGCCTCCAGCATCTGAGAATTTGCACCTTGTAGAATTTTTCTGAGGGATCCTGTTTCCAGTTAGAAGCATCTTAAGAACTGATAACAAATGGCTTTATTTAGCCATTGCTAAATAATGGCTGCAGAAAACAGTCTCTGGAGAAAGTGCATGTAATTTTCAGGATGTAGCATTCCTTTAAATGTTTCTAACAAGCTGCTTAATTGCAGTTAGGGGATTGATGGCTCTATCTGTTTAGCTGCTCCTAAGAAAACAGGGGATTGCTGATGTTTCCAGTTATTTTTATTCATCACTTTGCAGTCTATCTGCATGCACCAGTAATACATGGGAGGGGAAGGAAGAGAAGAGAGGTTAGGGGGGGGGGACCCACTGTATTTTAGATGTCGTAAAAAAAACAACCCTTACTCTTTTTATTTGAAGAGGATTGAAAGGAAAAATTCTCCATTTCCAGCCAATCAAGTCTTCCTATGTGTTTTTTTTTTAATTTGAGAACTTTAAGATGTACAGACATCTATTTTCAGAATTCCCCAGCCAGCATTCCGGGGTTTGAAATCCACACATCTTAAAGTTGTATAGTTTGAAAAGCACTGGTATAAGAGATACCAATCCATTCCATTCTTCAATCCCTTCAATACTGGTTTTCTTTCTTTTTTTCAGCTACGGCAGGGGTGTCAAACTGCCAGCCCGCGGGCCGGTTTCATCATACCAAAGCCGCGCCCACCCCATTGCCGGCAATGCAAAAAGAGTTGCGATACGTCGCGACACGTGATGTGACTTGGCGAGTTTGACACCCATGAGCTGTGGGGATACTAAATGAAGCTCCAATTATAATAAGCTGTGATTTCAATAAACCATACATGGAATCCTAGGGAACGTGTTATTTGCCCTAGGAAAGACCTGGCATTCAGTGTATTAGTTGGTCTAGGGCAGGAGTAGGCAACCTCGGCTCTTTTATGACTTGTGGACTTCAACTCCCAGAATTCCTGAGCCAGCCATACTGAGGGAAAAGGGAGAGGTTTCCAAGCTGAGCCATGCTGGCTCAGGAATTCTGGGAGTTGAAGTCCACGAGTCATAAAAGAGCCAAAGTTGCCTACCCCTGGTCTAGGGCAGCGTTTCTCAACCTCAGCAAGCTTAAGATGTGTGGACTTCATTTCCCAGAATTCTCCAGCCAGCATTCTGGCTGGGAAATTCTGGGAGTTGAAGTCCATACATCTTGAACTTGCTGAGGTTCAGAAGCACTGATCTAGGGAGTAAAATGATTGCTGAATCCAGATGAGTCACTGTTTGCATTGTCTTCCTATATAGGTAGTTCTCTACTCACCACAGTTCATTTAGTTACCGTTCAAAGATACAACGGCACTGAAAAAAGTGACTTATGACCATTTTTCACACTTTTCACCATTGCAGCATCCCCATGGTCATGTGATCAAAATTCAGATTCTGGGCAACTGACTCAAATTTATGTCCCGGGGTCACATGATCCCCTTTTGCGGCCTTCTGACAAGCAAAATCAATGGGGAAGCCAGGTGCATTTCACAACCGCCTTATTAAGTTAACAACTGCAGTGATTCATTTAGCAACTGTGGCAAGAAAGGTTGTAAATTAGGGCAAAATTCATTTAACAACTGTCTCCCTTAGCAACAGAAATGTTGGGCTCAATCGTAGTCCTCGTTGAGGACTACCTGTACTCCAGCACTTCTTTTAATTTAGTCCAACATTAGGCCACGATAACCAGAGAAGGTAGGCAATCGAAAAAGCATTCACCTGTGAGCAAGCCATTTGAGGAATTGGTCAGGAGTTGCAGGCAGCAGCTTCTATTTATTGCCATCCCAGCAGTAATTATTCTGACAGCTAATTTTCTTGTGCCGTCTGCTATCAGTTTCTTAGCCTTTACCTGGGTGAGTAGGTTGATACAGCCATCATATGCAACCTCTGATTGATTGGCTCCTTAAGCAATTTCTCTGCCATCTACGTTGCAGTCGTTTGATGTGCTGAAGCAATTACACGTTGGAGTCTTTTGTGAATTGGTCCAGTGTTTGGACATAACATGTATTTGGTTGCTTTTTGTCAAGTCAAGAATCTTTATTACAATCAGTGACCAATCCATGTGCTTTCTGTCCCTTAGGACAAAAAAAACACCACCCTCATATGAATAAATGTAAATTGGGACGTCTCAACCTTGGCAATTTTAAGGCATGCTGTGTTCAATTCCTATAATTCCCCAGCCAGCATGATTGAAAAGATCAGATTTGGAGTCAGTAATTAGGAAACCATCCACATGGAAATAATTATGATTCATCCACATTATTCTTCCCTGGCCTGGTACTTGCCAGATCTATTGAAATGCATCTTTGTGATTCCCAGCTAAGAAGGGCAAAGAATGTTTGGGAACATGAAATAGTTCAACAGATAGAGAGGACATCATGTTGGAGAAGGCTGATCTACTACATCATTTTGAACTTATTAATACTTTTTGGTCTAGAGAGAAGACTGTGGGTGATTATACTTAGCATACTCTCTTAAAGTGAATAGAAAGGGGATGGAGCACCTTCCAAATAAAGATAAACCCAACACAAATTCAGAAGACCAGTATCATGTCTCTATTTCACACAGGTAGTCCTTGACTTACAACAGTTTAGCAACCATTCGAATTACAACGGCACTAAAAAAAAGTGACTTATAAACCAGTCTTCGTATTTACAACCGTTGCAGCATCCCCATGGTCATGTGATCAAATTGGGGCGCCTGGCAACCAGTATGTATTTACGATCCTTGCCAGGTCCCAGGACCATGTGATCACCATTTGCAACCTTCCCAATTGGATTCTGACAAGCCAAGCCAAAGGGGAAGCCAGAATAACTTATCAACCACAAGATTCACTTAATTGCAGTGATTCACCAAGGCAAAAAAAAAAAAATCAGATGTGTCTCACTTCAGAACCGCCTTGCTTAGCAATTGAAATTCTGATCCCAGCTCAGATTGTAAGTCAAGAACTTTCCATATATTTGTAGGTCACATATGGCTTTCGCATGACTGAAAGTGTAGCTTGTGTTTTGGCCCCCTTCCAGTCCTCTTTCTCTTACATCTGAATATTGCTGCTGCAGGAACGGAGGTTGTTACCAGTTGATGGATGAATAAATGGAAAGCAGGGGTATCATCACTCCGTTTTGATTATAAGTCTGCCCACGTGGTCCTTAATAATTTCCTTTCAGGGAGTACATATCTACCCAAGAGTTTCTTCACTGCTATAAAGTTAAATGGATTGCCTGTTGTAATTATAGATTGATTTATAGTACACTAAATAAATATTTACGAAATACTTTTGACACACAGGCAAGGACAATTGATCTTTATTTATTAAATAAAACTTTGCCTGGGTAATATCTGAGCTATTTTTTTCCCCTCTCTGCTTTGAAATAAGATAACTTTGCTGAATTGTAAGTAGTAAAAAAAAAATTTTTTTTTTACCGCTATACTTAGCAATGCATTGTTTTCTAAATCTGTGTGGTGGATATTGCTTTATGGACTGTTGCCTTTGATGAAACAGAAAATCTTTGCTGCAGAAAGAGTGATGTAGGTGGGCAAATTATGTTTTACTGTTATGCTTGAATGGGTACCGTTCTTAATTCCTGGCTATCCTCAAGCCAAACAAAAAAGTTTATCTGATGATACATGTATTACTATGACAACTGTCTGCTGACCTTTTAAACATTCTGCTTTCTGCCCCATACTGACCCCTTTCTCCGTCTGTGTATTTTATAATGGGAGGGGAATCTTTAAGGTACTTTAAAGCTTATGTAAATATACACACACTTACTTAACAGCACTTACAAATGGCTCCAACCAGACTGAGTCTGAGTGGCATGGAATTCCTCAAATCCATAATTTGGTTAAAAAATAAAGACAAATACCAAATACTCAACAACTGTGAGCGGATAATCTCTAGACTGATAGAGATTGCCACTTTAAACATGCCCCTCAAAAATAATCACATTTACTGTGCAATATGTAATCTGACGCTATGTTCTATTTATCGATGAACTAGGCTTTTAAAAATTATCCATATTTTATTGCTTTTTAATTTATAATGGCAAAAGGAGCAAAACACAAGGATGAAAGTGATGGAGTGCTCTAACGAGAAAGCAAAAGAAATACAATAAAAACCCCATAATATGTCATTATAGTAATGCAGTTACAATGCTATATAGGCCTAATGCAATACATATATATTTATAATACATTTATATGACTGTTTTTTTAACTAATGTATTCTGCATAAATGAATCCCATATTTCATTATTCTTGTCTATACAAAGTCTACATCTATAGGCAATCTGCTTATAAGTGCATTCAAGTCTTCAATCTATTGAATAAATTGAGATATGCATTTATCTTTTCAGTGCTGCAATATCAGTCTTTTAGACTGAAGTAAGGGCAGAGAGAATCTATTTACATTGTCCAGTTGTCAAATTCCATGTACTAGGTATATAGTTGAAAGGAATATTATTCTCTGAACATTTTGGCTTCTGTTGCACAATCATATTTATATAATCCAATACTTTCTCCCAAGACTGGATAAGTATAGGACAGTGATGGCGAACCTTTTAGAGACCGAGTGCCCAAAAACTGGCCCCTCCCCCACTCCACCCCCTGCCCCGCCCCCGCTCTGCCCCCCCATCCCCCACCCCGCCTGCCCACAGGACCACTCACTGCCTCCAGGACCCACCGCAGATCACCCAGCAGCGCTATGGTGGCCACACCCTCTGCCCACGCCCTGCAGCATCAACTGCATGATGGGGTGTGAGGGCAGAGTCTTGTCTACGCTGCCTGGCTGCCATTTCCTTGGCTGCGCTGCTCCGTGTGGGCCACGCTCAAGGGCGACTCTTCTTCAGGGGGGCTGCTGGAGAGGAGGGGGTCGCAGGGGGAGGCAAGGCTGGGGCAACGGCACGTGTGCCCACAGAGAGGGCTCCGAGTGCCACCTCTGGCACCCGTGCCATAGGTTCGCCACCACTGGTATAGGACATTGTAGAAACACATGTTTTAAAGAAGCATTAGCCTCGTTCCATCTCCAACAAAAAGCTGTTTTTGATAGTCCTTTTCTGTACAATAGAACGGGTCCCCAACCCCCTCGGTCCATGGAACAATACTGGGCCGTGTCATGCCAGCAACTGGTCTGCACAAACAAGCAAAGCCCCAGGCAGCACACAAAACCACGCACCCTCTGGTCCACAGAAAAACCTCTCTCCACGGAACCGGTCCCTGGTGCCCAAAAGGTTGGGGACCTCTGCTATAGAAAATCCATTCTATACAGTCTATTCTAAACATAATGGAGTCCAATAAATTCTAAATATTATTTTTGTTGTATAATTTGAGATCTATTGATACTTTTGCTGTAGAAGTTAATACACTCTCCCATTGTCTTGACCAGTGTTTCTCAACCTCGGCAATTTTAAGATCTGGGGAAGTGCTTGCCTACCAACTGAATTGGTAGTTCCACAATAAACCACAGCCTAATCGCCCCCATTAGCACTGACAGGGCAAGCTAGTATATATAAAGCAAAAGTAACCCCCCCCACACTCCTTTCTAACACTGAAGATGTTACCTAGTTGGGTAATGAAATGTCTGCAAGTAAATAACCAAGCTCCACGGACTCAAGTTCATATATTTTCTTCTACTGGTAAAGTGAATTGTGTATTTTTCAGTGTTACCTACCTAAAAATACCATCAAATTTTAACTGAAACAGATTTTTGTGAGCCAGTGTTTTAACAGTGGTGCTGTTAGAAGCAGAGAGACCCATGTTTAAGTCCACCTTCGGCTTACTAGATAACTTTGGACCAGCTACTTACTTTCCTGCCCCACCTTATCTTACAATGTTATTTTTAGAAAAAAAAAAGAGATAGCACTATGCATACCTTGAACTACTCAAGGAAAGCTGAGGTATAAAATGAATAAACATGACAAACAGTTCTCCTTGATCACATCTTACACTCATTTTATTACAGCCTATTCCTTTATAACATGGATTATATGAATACAAGTGTCTACATGGGCAACAGGGATATTTATATCACAATATTCCATAGAGCCAGCCCAACCATTAGCCAAGAATAAGATAACCATTTCTAGGAGCACTTCTTATACCATCATGAAAAAAGCATCGATTACATTGCTAATTGTAGGAGAGCCTGGGGGTGGAGTTAAGAGAGGAATCAGTCCAGAGTCCTTACGTTCCTACAAGCAATCCAAATTCAGCCTCCCTTGAATTCTGTTAACTCTTATCTGGCGCTAATTTAGTGCTTGACTGTTAGTTGACTGGATTCTTTTGTGTAGACATAAGCAATAAATCATCTCGACTGGAACTTAATGTGTGGTCACGATTCTTCAGCCTGACACTAATTATTTTACTACTTTATTTTAATTTTGCTGCCAAAATAACCAGTGTGATTTGGGTTGTGTGCCCTTTGACTGAGGGAGTGTGCCATTTGCTAGCTGGTGCAAACCAGCTCTTCTCCATCTTGATGTGTTGCCTGATCCAAATGCTTGGCGTGGTTTGATGGAAAGCAGCATACTGACCACAGATGTAGTAAAAAATGTCACGATAGTGGACACAGTCGCATGGTTGAAATTCTGCCTGTTCTTTATGTATGTACATAAAAGTGGGAGCGCTGCAATCGGTCATCATCTTGACTTTTGTGCCATACCCTACAGACAACCCTGATTGTGGCTTACAAAAATCAAATTGCTCATCCTTAATCCCTCAAGGAAAAACACTAATATGAGCTAAACGTCTATGGAGATTCTCAGTCATCCAGGTCACGGTTGTCCCAAAGGTGCTTTTTCAGGAGGCAACTGGACTTTCTTGTTTTTCTTTGAAGACATTTGAATTCTCATCCAAGAAGCTTCTTCAGCTCTGACAGGATGGTGGCGAATGGAAGGATTTATCTTCCTTGCAGACAGCTGGTCATTTGCATTCTTTTAGAGAGTCGTTGGGACCATCCATAGACATTTAGCTATGCACGTTGGGATGAACACCCTTCAAATGGTGCGGGAGTATGAACAGATTTCCAGAAAACATTGCAGACCACAGGAACAGAGCAGAAAACATCTTGCAACCAGTAGGCTCCACACACATTTGAACTGAGGACACAGGTAAACCTCCAAATGGCCTCAACGACTCTCTAAAAGAATGCAAATGACCAGGTGACTGCAAGGAATATAAATCCTTCCATTCCCCACCCTCCAGTCAGAGCTGAAGAAGCTTCTTGGATGAGAAGAGCAATGTTTTCAAAGAGAAACAAGAAAATCCAGTTGCCTCCTGAAAAAGCCCCTTTGTGACTAATATGAGCTGAACTAACCAGGCAAGTCTGTCTGCCAGCAATTGGCCTCTGAGGATTAGCAGCAGAAGCACCTTTTATTAGTGCTTGAACTGGAACACAGAACCTCTCTCAGAGCTTGAGTCCTCTGCATAAAGCCAAACAGCATCACAGGCCAGAACCGATACCGCAGAAGCACAAAAACAACTTAACAAATTCCATCAAATATTAATGGCAGTGGGATGTCCAAAGGAATGGAGAGAGAGGGATTTTATTTATTTTGTTTGCAAAAATTCAGTTACAGATCATGGTAGTTAAGGCATATTTTAATAATAACAGAATATCAGAGTTGGAAGGGACCTTGGAGGTCTTCTAGTCCAACCTCCTGTTCAAGTAGGAAACCCTATAACATTTCAGACAAACGGTTGTCCAATCTCTTCTTAAAAATCTCCAGTGTTGGAGCACCTACAATGTCTGGAGGCAGGTTGTTCCACTGATTAATTGTTCTCACTATGGGTTGCTTCTCTCCTTGATTAGTTTCCACCCATTGCTTCTTGTCCTGCTTTGGAGAATAGCTTGACTCCCTCTTCTTTGTGGCAGCCCCTGAGTTATTGGAACGCTGCTATCATGTCACCCTTAGTCCTTCACTTCATTAAACTAGACATACCCAATTCCTGCAAACATTCTTTGTATGTTTTATTCTCCAGTCCCCTGATCATCTTTGTTGCTCTTCTCTGCATTCTTTCTAGAGTCTCAACATCTTTTTTATATTGTGGCAATCAAAACTGGATGCACTATTCCAAGTAAAAATACAAGGTGGGGTATGTTTTCTGCTTAGGGCTTATCTCAACTTAAGGAAAAGCAACAGCGTGATTATATTAACTATAGTAGCTATAGTCAATGAAGCTAATTTTGTGGGTGTCATAAAATAATGACAGAGGTAGGTTCACACAATACAAAAAAGTGAGGTGTCCTTGGTGCTCTCTGAGTTTGGTTGTTTTTTTTTGCAGATTTTTCATTACCCAGACTAGGTAACATTATCACTGCTAGAAAATAACCAAGGTCAGAAAGCACCAAGGACCCCTCATTTTAACCCTGAGTTATAGATATTCTCCTTTATTGATAATGCAAAACAGTGATTGCCTAGTTATAAAATCAAGATCACAAGAAGTGTTAATACCACTTTACAATGCCTTGGTAAGGCCACACTTGGAATACTGCATCCAGTTTTGGTCACCACAATGTAAAAAAGATGTCGAGACTCTAGAAAGAGTGCAGAGAAGAGCAACAAAGATGATTAGGGGACTGGAGGCTAAAGCATATGAGGAACGGCTGCTGGAATTGGGTGTGTCTAGTTTAATGAAGAGAAGGACGAGGGGGGACATGATAGCAGTGTTCCAATATCTCAGGGGCTGCCCCAAAGAAGAGGGAGCCAAGCAATTCTCCAAAGCACCTGAAGGCAGGACAAGAAGTAATGGATGAAAACTAGTCAAGGAGAGAAGCAACCTAGAACTAAGGAGAAACTTCCTGACAGTTAGAACAATTAACCAGTGGAACAACCTGCCTCCAGAAGCAGTGAATGCTCCAACACTGGAAGTTTTTAAGAAAAGACTGGATAGCCATTTGTCCGAAATGGTATAGGGTTTCCTGCCTGAGCAGGGGGTTGGACTAGATGACCTCCAAGCTCCCTTCCAACTTTATTATTATTATTATTATTAAGTCTGTCCTGTGAACCCTGCCTATGAGATGACTCTGAAGTTGAGTCAGGAGTTACTGAAAAAGTCCTCTCCCTGGGCTTCTTTAGGATGTCATCAACTGAACCTAAAATCTCTAGAAGATCACTATGAAAGTAGCATTTGTGTTTTCTGAGCAGGATGTGAAAAGACTTCTAACTTGATGGCGATAACTCCATCAGTCATGAGTTCGATCGAAGAAAATTGACTGTAGCTGTAAAGTGATATTCAAGTGTTATTAATTTATATTATGCCACTGACAGAGAATAAAGCTATTCTGGTCTCACATTAATCAAAGGAAGTTTTAAAAAAAAACACCCAGAAATGAAGGAGACAATTGATCTGAATGCTTCATTTTAAAGCAATGCAGTGAATAGACTGGTACCTACTAATTGTTTGGCCCCAGATCAAGCTATAAAGAATGATAATAAAAAATGCAGAAGAACATAACGTTGTATGAGTTTTGGACCATCCTGTACAGTTTCCATCTCCTTGTAGTTATCTTGTTTATGACTTTGTGTGTTGTACAAACAATCGATTGATTATTTAACAATTAAGTCATACCATCCGTTGTGGTTTATAAATAAAATGAATGCCACAAATAAGTACAAAAATATTTTAAATCTTTCCCCCTTTCACACATAGGTATGGCCAAAACTATCAATTGGGTTTATCCAACCTGCAGCCTGCAGGCCACATAGACAGCTAATAATGTGGCCCCACAAGATCATAAACTGTTAACATTATTATATGATTTTAACTATATTATTGAAGCCCAAGACAATTTCTCTTTACTCAATGCAGCCCAGGCAAGCTGAAGTTTGGACACCCATGCTATAAAAAAAGGTTCACTTATTTATACAATGGGGAAACACACAAATATCTATAGCCCATCACAATTTAGGCACATTCTAAATGTGTGGATTTCAACTTATATAATTTACAGTCAGCATTAACGATGGCTGAGCATTCTGGGTCTTGAAATCCACACATTTAGACAAGGGGTCTCCAAACTTGGCACCTTTTAGACTTGTGACTTCAACTTCCAGAATTCCCCAGCCAGCATGACCATGGCTGAGGAATTCTGAAATTGAAGTCCACAACCTTAAAAGTCTATGGAGATTCTCAATCGTCCAGGTTCTGAATGTCTCAAAAGTGCTTTTCAAAAGGCAGCCGGACTTTCTTGGGGTATTTTTCCTTGAACAAGGGAAGGGAAAAAACCCAAGACAGTCCAGTTGCCTTTTGAAAAGCACCTTTGGCACAAGTCTTAAATTTACCAAGTTTGGAGACCCCTGATCTAGAAGATTCTTATATTAGGGAAAGCTGCTTTAAAATCATAATGTAATTTGCTTTGAAAACTCAATTTAATCGGGAGAGAAAAACCTTCAAACATGTGGAGTGTTTGCAGTTTCTCTGACATTTTCTTTTTCAACCAGCAAACTTCCCCATGCTAAGTAATGATCACAAGCACTGTGCGGCATTGTTGAAGTAAAGCATAGAACGTATTGGAGCATATGAAAAGTATTGAAGAGGGACTTGTTCCTCTGCAAAGTAGTTAATGAACAGCCAAGTCTGGGCTGTGACAAACTAAAGAGCACTATTTCAAATGGACAGGAAAACTCAAGGCAACATGATAGAGTTATGAAGTGTAACTGAAAAGTACATTCAGAGGTCTCTTTGATGGCGAGTGAGGAATTAATAAATGTCTATTTCTGCCCTCCAGAAACAATTGCCTACCTGGGGCAATGAGGCAAGGTAGATAAACCCCAGCTCAAAACCATCCTTAAATTGGGGGTGTTTGATGTTGTTGGATCATCATTCAGAAATTTAGTTTTTAAATCCTTCTTCTCATGCTGTCTTCATCCTTTCAAACTGCCATTTTTGTTGCAATGAGCTGCCTTAAAGGTCTGCTGGGGAAAAAGCCATCCAAGGCTGATTGGCAGGCATTGGCAAGAAAAGCTGCAAAGAAAGTAGATAAAACAGCACTTTTTATTATACAGTGATTTATGGTGACATACTGATATTTCTTCATTGATTGGTAAATTATTGAGTTCCAAAGGTGTTATCTGATTTTTTTTTTTGAGCCACATTTTTTACACAGCAAAATATTAGACAACTGGATTTATGGTTTGGTAAGTGGACCGTTGATCCAAGCACTGAACATCCCTTCTGCAAGAAACAAATAAAATGAAATAAAATGGAACAGCACGAGCTCATTTTTGTCATATCAAACAGAAGGTAACAATGCAATTCATTTTGCAATTCAGAGATATTTTAAAGGGAATAAAAGAAATGGTAGCAGCATCTGTAGGGGATCATAAACCCCAAGATCAGATGTGGGCAACTAATGGCAACTTGACCTGTGGACTTCAACTCCCAGAACTGACAGTTTCCATGCTGGCTCAGGAATCCTGGGAGTTGAAATCCATAGGTCATCAAGTGGCCATAGTTGTCCACCCCTGACCAAGATGCTAGCCATGGTCACAGTTGCCATCTTGACCCTCTCTTCCCCATGGATGCCCTTGGATGATAGCAAAACAGGATGGGATGAGCTTTGATTTTGTTGCTTTATTATCCAAAAAGTAGAGAGTTTTACTGTTCCTTTAAAGCAGTTTCTTGTGTTAGGTGGGAATTCTGATAGCTGTTACCACAACACATTTAGAGAGAATAAACTTTTTTGGGAGAGGGAAACATAACCCCCAGATGGATTCTTTTGGATAAGCCCTGCATGGCAATTGAACTGGCAAAGCAAAATATCTGAGACCATTTTCATTAATTTGTAGTTGAGAATGAAAAAGAATCAAATTCTTGTAGCTTCTTTAGAGCTCAAGGGAATTCTCTCTCCATTACACCTGAGATAAAAGCAGTATTTTCAGTTGACTAAGCAACTAGAAGAGGACTTGTTGCTATGGGTAGAGATTTTATTAGTAGTTTCCTGCCAAATGCATTGGCTTGTAAGAAAAGAAAAAACGAATAAATGTAAAGCTCCACTGTTGTTGTTGGTTTTTTTTTTAAAAAAAAACTTGTGCCATTTAATTGGGCAGGCTTAACATACTTGTTTGAACTGGATAAAATTAGGTAATTACAGTGATTTCTTTGTTTTTCTTTGCTGCTTTTTAAATAAGCTTTTATAAAGGAATACTAAGGAATACAATCGGAGCTGTATTTAAAGCAATATTTATGATATTGTTATAAAAGTTTGTTCTATGGGAACAATTTAACTTTGCTAACCATTTTTCCACCTTACGTACTGCAATGGAAGCAAATTAAACAGATGTTGGACATTACCAGTAAAATGTTTATGCATCGCCCTGATTTGCTTGGATTTTGTTCAATATATTATGAAAACTGAAATTATGATTTGTACACCATCCTTTAATTAGCAATGGAAATTTTGAACAGGTTCTATACTGTGGGCAGTAATGTGCGGGTAAATATTTAAGAACCAGCTATGCTATCTCCATTGCTGTTGCTGTGCTACTAGCTATGAAACATTGATTGGCACTTTAAGAGTCTGGCTAAGTTTTGCTCTCAACAAGCTCACAAAATTCCAGAAAACTTTACACTTGGGTCTTGCAAGTCAGCACAAGCCAGCTCCATTAAACTGTAAGTAAGCTTCATATATGGTCATTAGTAATTTTAAATGCAATTATATCTGGCTGGACTATGCTCATTTTATATAGCATTGCTTTACCATCTGTTTATTCTCTTTCATATTTTTCTACTTAAAAACCTGCATATAAATCACTTCAAACCGTCAGTTCAACTATTTTCTCCAACATGTGCAACTGGTCCTGGACCATAGAAGGAGAATTTCAAGTACAACATGACTCCTGATTATGAATGGTTTTCCCAAAGCACACAAAACGAAGCCATGTTAACGATGGCTTATTGCATAAAAGAGAACTGCCTGGATTGATATAAACTTGCTAAGCTGTAACCACAGCAGCTAGGTGGACAAATATATATATATGTTTTAAATCTTTGCTGAGGCATGGATTTTATCTGTACAGCTTTTTTAAAAGTTGAATTTTTAAACCTTGAAAAATGTAAAAGAAAAGTCATAATCTCTGGCAAAAGCACTGAAATTCACAAAAAGCAAGCTAAATCTGAAATAGAGTTTATCAAATCAAATTGAAACTACCTGCATTGATTTTCAGGTATGCAAGAGACATGAGCCTTTTTACAGGTAGTCCTCAACTTACAACCACAATTGAGCCCAACTTTTCTGTTGCTAAGCGAGACATTTGTTAAGTGACTTTTGCCCCATTTTGCGATCTTGCTTGCCACTGTTGTTAAGTGAATCACTGCAGTTAGTAACATGGTTGTTGAGTGAATCTGGCTTCCCCATAGACTTTGCTTGTTCAGAAGGTTGCAAACGGTGACCATATGACCCCAGGACACTGCAATCATCATAAAGATGAAACCAGGTATCAAACATCTGAATGTAAATCTCGTGACCCTGGGGATGCTGCAACAGTCGTAAGTGTGAAGTCACTTTTTTCAGTGCCTTTGTAACTTTGACCAGTCATTAAATGAACGTAAGTCGAGGGGTATTTGCATTAACCAACCCTAACCTGTTAGACTAAAGGCTGGCACCTGTTCTAGGCTTTATCTTTATACAGAATGTGGCCCTTTGAAAGAAAAAAAACCACATTTTTTTTCTTGTATAGACAATGATTGAAAAATTGGCAGTGCAATACTATCCTTTGAATGGCTTGCCAGGTTTTGCTGCAATTTTGAAAAGGATGTTTTGATAACTGAAGACATTGTGCCTTGCCTTCTATCCTTGCATAAATATTTTAAAAACAAAAGGCATAATAAATCTGTCTTGCATAGACTGCCAAAGATGCCACCTGTTTAGGATTTTAATGAACAATTCTGGTTTTAGGACTGGGGAACCTGGTAAATTAATGCTATCATTTTCCTTTGCTGTAGTATTTCATTCCACTTTTTTTTTTTTTACCCCAAATTAGTTAAATGATGCAACCTTTTAAATTAGTACTGAAAAGGAAAACAGTGGTTATTTTTGTGGTGCACGAATAAGGTGGACTTTCACCTCTGTTGTTCAGTGGCCTTGCAAGCCTTTTTTTAAAGATACTGTCAGGAGCCATATCAATTAACCAAGAAAATTTTCTGGTGCCTGGCCAGTACCACTGTGTAGGATTCTTTTATTGCTTCTAAAAATTGCTAGATGCACTATTAATTCCAGCAACAGAATAATGCATGCTGGGGCACTGTGGATATATTTATCATGGGATGAGCTTTTATGGAATAGAATAGTGACTGACTTCGGTTCACAAAAAGCTATTGTGCCATGATAAATCTGTGTCAGAAGATTGTTCAGACAGGAAAAAAGATAGAGAAAAACAGTCAGGCATAAAGTGTGGAGTATCAACCTAGGACGGAGAGGAAGAACATGGAGACAAATCTAATTCTCTGTAGGGAACCTGGACTTCAAAAGAGCCCTTATTGATCAGGTTATGGGTTTGTCTAATCCAGCTTCCTTATTTATTTGTTGGTTTTAGTATGTCCTCATTCTATTTTTCCCCTAATAAATTAAGGAATCTTACATTCAGGGTGGGGTTCCCCTCGTTTTATTCTCAGAATAACCACAGAAGTACATTGGAAAATGTTATCATCCATGCATTCTTACTGAACTACTATTGGATTTTGTGGGCTGTGTGATTTCTATCTATCTGGACTCTCTCAGACCAGGTGTGGGCTATCAGCCTTCATATAAGGTAGAATATACTGTCAGTCTAGAAATATAATGATGGAAGAGTCAATTTAGGCTGTCCAAATGATATCCTGCTCTGTGCAGCAATTCAAATTACAACATCAAGACGGTTGCCTATTTTCTTCATGAACACCCCCAGTAAAAGGAATTCCACCCACAGAAAAATTAGTTTATCTCTTAATGTCTATGGAGATCCTCAGTCATCCAGGTTACAGTTGTCCCAAAGATGCTTTTTCATGAGGCAACTGGACTTTCTTGTTTTTCTTTGAAGACGTTTCGCTTCTCATCCAAGAAACTTCTTCAGATCTCTTCAACTACTCTTAATGTTAGAAAACTTTTTCCACCTTAACATGGAATTGGAATCTGCCACTCTGTAACTGAAATAATCAGTGTTCTGAATTCTGCAGTTAGAGGAGACATATCTTGACCTTCTTAGAAATTAGTTTTTGGCTTGGATAATGAGTAAAGTGGCCATGGTTTGCCATATGGTCCTGATCAGGCTACCCTCCAGTATAGCAATTTTAAATTACAGCACATCCTGGAAACAATTTGTAATTGCTTGTTTGTGAGCCATGGATCCAGTTTGGGATTATTACCACTGCCAAAATATTGTATAAAACAACAGAATCTGGTTTTTGTAGGGTTATTAATGTTATTTGAGATTGGGGAAAGGGGTAATTGAGTCAAACAGTTTAAGAATCACTGATCTACTGACACTGGGCCCATGGTGGCAATAAGCAATGGAGAACCTATTAGATGGTCTTCCGCAGAGACTCACGGAATCATAGAGTCCTTGGTGGTCTCTGAGCTTGGTTGTTTCTGATGATGTTATCTAGTTTGGTAATGAAATCTCTGCAAGCAAACAACCAAACTTGGAGAGCGCCAAGGTCTCCAGGGTTCAACTCTGAGCTACACATCTTCTGTGTTAGTAGGACTTAAAGCATCTGATAGATTACGGAATGCTCTGGGGGAATTTCCAGAAGTCTGAGCCAGTGTGCCTGTCATTGTCCTAATGGGACTGTGGAATGATGAGATAGAATGAACCACTGATACAATTACTTCCCCTTCTTCAGGCACCATGGAAACTAAGCTCTTCTCCAGGTTTCCGAGGAGCAATGAAATAGGGAAGGAGAGTGCTAACATCATATACTATCATATAGCGACGTTTCCGAGATTCGGAGCGCTGCAGGGCAGGGATAGCAGCAAAAAAGACTTATTTTGCTGCCTGCGTACTTGCTCAAGTTAAACCAAACTAATACTTTTTAGAATAAACATTTCAGGATATGGAAGCTTAATCTTCAAGGTACCACAAATTTCTTGGTTTGGAAGGGAAAATAGTCTGTATAGATTGTCACGTTTATGACCAGCTTATAATTACAGAGGTTCATATCCTTCTATGTAGTCATCCATTTCTGTAATGCATCATCAGCGTGGTCAGCCATTCAGTCGTGTCCAACTCTTGGCCACTCTATGGATCAGCACTTTCCATGACCCTCTGTGTCGCACTGCCTCTTTCATGTTGGCCATGGTCACCTCGGAGAATAGAATGGAATGGAATGGAATGGAATGGAATGGAATAGAATAGAATAGAATAGAATAGAATAGAATAGAATAGAATAGAATAGAATAGAATGGAGTGGAGTGGAGTGGAGTGGAGTGGAGTGGAGTGGAGTGGAGTGGAGTGGAATGGAATGGAATGGAATGGAATGGAATGGAATGGAATAAGAATAGAATAGAATAGAATAGAATAGAATAGAATAGAATAGAATAGAATAGAATAGAATAGAATAGAATAGAATAGAATAATTATGAACAATTAAAATTTTATTTAACAATAGCATTATATAACTAGAAAGTATATACCGGTAGGATATAAACTGTATCTGTTTAAAGGTTCATCAAAAAAACTGTTCCTCAGTACTTAATTATAGAAAAATTAGTACTAATATTACAGTATTACATATATACGTACGTACGTACATTTCTTGCCTTTTCTCTTATCCCTTTCTCTTTATTTTTATCTTGTCCATTTATTTTTATTTTTATCTTAATCTCCTCTCTCTGTCCTCTTTCCTGTCTCTTCAAGTTCTTTTAGTTTTATGTTTTCTTTTCTTAAGAAAGTGGTCAGTTAATCTTTTACTTGCATTCCACTAACACAACAATCTATTGTTTAATCTCAGATGGTGCCAGCACTTCTCATGAAGTCAGTTGAGCTAAGAACATGGTTACCTTCCCTGTAATGTTAGGAG
Source organism: Azemiops feae (assembly GCA_023970755.1). NCBI lineage: Eukaryota > Metazoa > Chordata > Lepidosauria > Squamata > Viperidae > Azemiops > Azemiops feae. The sequence goes on from JALGBA010000759.1 coordinate 967,958, forward strand.
TTTATGGTAAGGTTAATTGGAGAGTTGCTTGAAAATTGAATTTTCAATGCCACACCATTAATACATCTGGCTGTTCTGAGACTCAGTTTCCTAAATATTTTCTTCTGATTTGATTTGATTTGGTTTGGTTTTTGGCTTTTGGCTGTTTTTGTTTTCATTTTCATATGTATATAACAATCATTAGAATATGTGGAAAAACACACCATCTTGCATGTGTTTTTCAATTTAGTGACAATCTCGAATGATGAGTTCTACATGATTTGGTGGCATAGAAAGCTAATATGATGGACTGTTTTCTTCCTGAAATATCACCAAACCCATCATTTTGTCAGGGACGGGTTTAGGGGGAATTTCAAGCAGATGTCTACTGTTACACTCACCAAGACAGATACAAATTTCATTTGAGGGAGGGCTAGAATTTTCCCATGTGGTAAACAAAGATTGACTGGATTATTACATACTTCAGATGAAAGTCTTAAATTTAATTAATTCCATTCCTTTTGGTTTAATCTCCAAGCATTGATTCCTAAATCTAGATTATAGATAGGTTAGCCTGGGATTGTGCTTTTTTTTAAGCTGGCTTCTTTGAATGCCTGCTTTTTAGAGTTGGCAAATTTAGCAAGGAATAATTTACCACAACATGCGATGTTGGTCCAACGTTTACTGAAGTGAAGTGTTTAAAGGACATTTTTCCAGAACAATTCACAGTCGTCTTTCCCATGAAGTCAACTGTTTTCAGATGCTAACTACGTGTGAAATACAGCAAGAGCAATTTCTTAAATATGGAGAGAATTAATTGGAAGGGGCTCTGCAGGGGAAAAGAGAGATTTGATACTACGACAGCTGTTATTGTTTCCTTTGAAGCACAAACTCAAAGTGGTTTATTCAGAATCTTCCATTTTAAGTCCGTGGGCTTTCTAAGTTTACAGTCCTAAGAATCTCTCTTGTCCTTCTGTCTCTGGACCATGTCTAGATCAAGAATGTCTCCTCAGGAAATTTCAAGGCACCTGGGATGATCTCATTGCAGCCATATCAGAAGCAGTTACCATCCCACTGCAATTCTATGGCTCCATATTATGGTGATGCTATTATGGTTTATATTAATTTAATATTTTATCTCCTATATTGTATTGTCCACGAGATAGATAGATAGATAGATAGATAGATAGATAGATAGATAGATAGATAGATAGATAGATAGATAGATAGATAGATAGATAGATAGATAGATAGATAGATAGATAGATGAGAGAGAGAGAGAGAGAGAGAGAGAGAGAGAGAGAGAGAGAGAGAGAGAGAGAGAGAGAGAGATCCACTTCAGCATAAAAGCCTCTTCTGCATATGTTCCTGAGCTTTCTTTTGCCAATTGGGCCTGCAATATTTCCTGATGTTGTCGCGCCATCTTGTTTTAGGTCTCTTTCGTGGATGCTTTTTATCAAATGAAATCCATTCTATGACTGACGTAGTCCACCTGCCATCAATTCTTCTTGCTATGTGACCAGCTGTACACACACACACACACACACACACACACACACACACTTTATTTAAATTAAATTTGTACATCAGTGATTGCATCTACCTCTGTAGATGCCATAAATAAAAATAAAATAATGGACCATGCCATTTCAGTTTAGAGATGCAGGGATTACATGATGAGATGCTTCTACCATTAAAATATTAACAATTTATTCTGAAGAACCTTTGTACAGTTGTGGTGTACACAAATTCAGATTTGCTAGTTATGGAAAAGAGAGGCAGTTTGGTATAGTGGTTAAGGCACCAGGCTAGAAACTGGGAGACCCATGTTTCTAGTCCTGCCACAGACACAAAGCCAGTTGGGTGACTTTGGGCCAGTCACTCCCTCTCAGCCCTAGGAAGAAGGCAAGGGCAGAGCATTTCTGAAATCTTAGTAAGAAAACTGCGGGAAACTTGTCCAGGCACTTTCCAGGAGTCACCACTGACTTGAAGGCACCCCAAAAAATAAATAAATAAAAGCATGGAAAAAGTAAAAGCAGCCTTGTTCACGGGGGGAGCAGATAATAACTTTTTTAGATCTATTGAAAGTTTAGAAAAAAGTGGGCACACTGCCACGTTCAAGGGCTTTTCCAAAGAATTTCTGCAAAATAGAAAATGTCTCTAGTAGCCTGAGAAGATTCAAAGTGCTACCAGGAACACATTAGAAAATAATATTATATTGGAATGGATCCTTTTTAAAAAAATTGTCTGATTATGAAACAGCTGGCCTTGGGCCTAGTCAACTTCCTTAGTTCTATTTTCTTCTTTTCAAGAGTGGAGGAGATTTACATGCTACCCATTTTCCTCCCCTCTTTAGCTTTTATATTTATCACTTATACAGGTAGTCCTCAACTTACAACCATTTGTTTAGTGACCGTTCAAAGTTACAAGGGCACTGAAAAGAGTGACTTATGACTGTTTTTCACACAACCGTTGCAGCTTCCCCATGATCATGTGATTAAAATTTGGATGCTTGGCAATTGGCTCATATTTATGAGCCAATGCAGTATCCCGGGGTCATGTGATTCCCCTATTCCAGGGGTAGGCAACCTTGGCTCTTTTATGACTCCTGGACTTCAACTCCCAGAATTCCTGAGCCAGCATGGCTCAGCTTGGAAACTCTCCCTTTTCCCTCAGCTCAGGAATTCTGGGAGTTGAAGTCCACGAGTCATAAAAGAGCCAAAGTTGCCTACCCCTGCCCTATACTCTGATCAGCAAAGCCAATGGAGAAGCCAGATTCATTTAACAGCTATATTACTAACTTAACAACTGCAGTGATTCACTTAACAACGGTGGCAAGAAAGGTCATAAAATGGGGCAAAATTCACTTAACAACGGTCTCACTTTGCAACAGAAATGTTAGTCTCAACTGTGGTCGTAAATCAAGGACTTCCTATACTGAGAAACTTATATCCTGATCTGTTGGTTGGTGAGAGTTTAGTATTTTTAATTATTTGTTTTCAGCTCAAACTATGCAGCTCAAAACTACCAAGTTGCTGTAGAATAAACTGTTTGTTTACCTTTTTTAAAGAAAAAAGAAAAAAAAGGTTTTTGAGGAGCTGATTTCTTGTGCATTTTTCCGTTGCTATGAGCAACTGCAGTGCAATTGAACAAGCGAGATTGAAGCTTCGTTGGTGATTAATACTGTACGTGATTGATGGTGAAAACAGGTCAAAACAATGCATTGAGAATATTTTAAAAATCAGTAACTTAATTAATGTTGAGCAATGTTGTAATGTAAGTGTAATAGCTGACACTTAATTGTAAGCTTTAATACATATAATGATTTATTAGACTGGCTGTCTAATTTTTATCATCAGAGCCAGTGAAAGCTTCTATGTGTACAGGGCACTTATTAGAGATATAGTTCTTGAGTGTCAATGTAGTTATAATAATAATAATAAAGTTGGAAGGAACCTTGGAGGTCATCTAGTTCAACCCCCTGCTCAGGCAGGAAACCCTATACTATTTCAGACAAATGGCTGTCCAGTCTCTTCTTAAAAACTTCCAGTGTTGGAGCATTCACAACTTCTGGAGGCAGGTTGTTCCACTGATTAATTGTTCTAACTGTCAGGAAATTTCTCCTTAGTTCTAGGTTGCTTCTCTCTTTGGTTAGTTTCCATCCGTTGCTTCTTGTCCTGCCTTCAGGTGCTTTGGAGAATAGTTTTTCCCCTACTGCCCACAAAACTGGGAATAAGTGAGAGTTTATTTCTCTTTTGCTTCGTTTTGCATTTTCCTAAATACAAGCCAGTCTGGATTTCATATTTGCTCCGGAGTCGGTACATTTTGGTTATAAGAGCTGTGGTGATGCAGTGGTTAGAATGCAGGCAGTCCCATCCCCCACAGCCAGTGACTATATTTTGGGCACTTGGCAACTGGCCTGCATTTATGGCAGTTTTCAGCATCCCATGGTCACAACATTTTTGCTGAAAACCGACGTTAATTTCTGGTGTTCAGCAAAAATGCTCCATAACAAACAGTTCACTTAAAGGCCGTGGCATTCACTTAACAACCACAGCATTTGCTTTATGACTGCCACTAAAAGGTCATAAAATTGGCTTGGTCATGTGGGTAACTGTTTTAGGACCATCATGACTTATGATCATAATGGGCAGCCTCCATTACAGTCGTAAGTCAAAGACACCTGTATTGTTTTCCTGGTGAGGTGGGAGGCATAGACGTTTAATAATAAAATACATAAAATTGTGTAAACCTAGCTGCTGTGCTTCGCAAACAAATATTTATGGCATAAGACAGACTGGCAAAGTGGATTCCAGTATCTCTTTCCTGGCTCCTGAGAGCTCCAAGGATGATGGAGGGAAAAATATTGTTCTAATGTTTGAAAGATTGGGGAGGATTTTAAAGAGCAGAGTCTGAAGGCACTCCTTAGACCTTGGTTGTTAAATCAGAACTATTTTTGGTCTTAGTAACATCCACTTTTTGACTGTGATCCTTGACATGCCATGCAAAATCCAGTTCAACCTTCCAGTTCTCAGAGACTGCACATTCATGAGAGTTTAATTGTGACCTATTCAGCCGACTAGTTAAGCCAGGGGTCTTCAAACCTGGCCCTTTTATGACTTGTGGACTTCAACTCCCAGAATTCCTCAGCCAGTGTGCCTGGCTGAGGAATTCTGGGAGCTGAAGTCCCCAAGTCATAAAAGGGCCAAGTTTGAAGACCCCTGAGTTAAGCCATACATTCATTGCTTTGTAGACTTTGTTTAATGACTCCGTCAACACCATATTTGCCTATCTTCTTCTGGTTCAGTCATGGCCTCATTGGTAAATATTTCACTAGTTTTTACCCAAATATTTCATGCTGTATATCACACACACACAGCCCAGTTCAGATTCCATTCCAGACAAATATGTTTATTAGATTAGAATTGAATGGGCAATATGTAAAAGTTTGTGAAATCTGAAAATAAAGACAGCTTGTGCTGATAATGTAAGATAAAGTAATTAGAAGTGACAAGATAAGATAACCGATTTAGAAAAATGGTGTCTCTAGTTTTGTTTGACATCCACCTCAATAGATAAATAAATAAAAATTCAGCCCTGCAACTGAATATTATAATGCTGAAGATTGAAGAAGACTGGAAGATATAAGGGAGAGAAGTAAATTTTTTGCTCCTCGTTTTAACTGATCTTCTTGATTTCCCCCCCCCCCAATTTCTCTACAGTTTTTAGACTGTTTTCCATTGAAGATGCATATAAGAATGTGTTCATAAAGGAAATGCATGCACAAAAAGACATTAGGAATATAGGGTGGGCAAAGAAATATGATAGCCAGTTTCTCTTATAAATTTCTGTATGTGTATGTTAAATAAAATTGCAAATAAAAATCATGTGAATTTTCACATTGATAGGGAAGATTATAAACTGCTGTAGAAACAAAATAAATGTCTGCTTTGAAAAGCATCCAGAAAGTGATAGGATAAATTAATCCACGGCAGCTGCCCAGTCTGTTCAATTAATCTCAGTTACTAACTTAAGGCATAAAGGTAGACATAACCATAACTGATCTGTCACTCTATTTAGAAGAACAGAATAACAAAGTTGGAAGGGACCTTGGAGGTCTTCTAATACAACCCCCTGCTCAAACAGGAAACCCTATACTATTTCAGACAAATGGTTGTCCAGTCTCTTTTTAAAAACCTCCAGTGTTGGAGCACCCACAACTTCTATAGGCAAGACATTCCACTGGTTAATTGTTCCCACTGTCAGGAAATTCTAGGTTGCTTTTCTCCTTGATTAGTTTCCATCCATTGCTTCTTGTTCTGCCTTCAGGTGTTTTGGAGAATAAGTTGACCCCGTCTTCTTTGTGGCAGCCCCTTAGATATTGGAACACTGCTATCATGTCACCCCTAGTCCTTCTTTTCATTAAACTAGACATACCCAATTCCTGCAACCGTTCTTCATATGTTTTAGCCTCCAGACCCCTAATCATCTTTGTTGCTCTTCTCTGCACTCTTTTTAGAATCTCAATATCCTTTTTACATTGTGGCGACCAAAACTGGATTCAGTATTCCAAGTGTGGTCTTACTAAGGCATTATAAAGTGGTACTAATGATTCACGTGATCTTGATTCTATAATGCTGATAGGAAACAAACTAAAAAGAAAAGAAAATGCATACTTGTGTCTGTAATACCAAAAAGAATTCTGGGGGTGCAGAGACAGGTAAGGAATTAAGTAATGGATACTTGGGATATCAAGGCAGAGAAATATTTCATCTCCTAGATGTTGGTTCTATTGCCTCATTGTGCAATATTTGCTGGAAAAATAAGTCTATTAATGATGTCAAAATGAAAATCTATACTCTGCATGCTCCATGGCTGCAGATGGGAGAAAAAACAGGTCTCAGATCGATCATCAGCAAACAAGATGGAGCATCAGCTTCAGTTTCAGCTGCATTTATAGGGAAAAATAACCACTGCATAGTTGTACTAAGTGTCGACTTTAAATAGTAAACTACTTCTTCATGCATTCCTGAAAGAGCCTCTCTCTATACATTTCTGTCTGAGACCCTGCACAGAGATAATAACCGTGAATCATAATTTGATCTCCTTAACTCCAATTGAGATTTTTGTCAACTCTGAAAATCAAAACTAGGATGGAGGACTGGCTGTAGAGGAGGATTATTGGCTGGGTGTCATTTGCAAATTACAGTTTCTGTTACACGTGTTTAAGAATTACATTTACAGAGAGTAAACCATGATTTTGACATTTTTCCATTTATAAAACAATGAGCCAGGTTACTGTGTCTTGCAAAAAAACATGGTTAAACGTGAACTGTGAACCAAGACAGCAAATAGGGTTCAGTGATGTCTCCCTATTTGCAAGCCAAATCAATTTCATTGTAAATTGCATTTGCTTTTTATTAGTGGTGTAACACTGACAATACTTTTATTGTGGTTAGGGGGCTTTTGGTAGCCTTGGGTTTTTTGGGAGGGTGGTGTTACCAAGTAGATTTTGCACATGATCACCCTGTTGGAAGCACAACATTTTGCTGCTAAAGTTATTCCAGTTTGCCTGTCTTGATTCTTTCTGGGCTGAATCCAGTGCTATGGCATCCAGTGGCCATGTTACTGAGATGAATTTTGATCTGCAGAGTACCATGAAATAGCACTTAGCAATAGCACTTAGACTTATATACCACTTCACGCTGCTTTACAGCCCTCTTTAAGCGGTTTACAGAGTCATCATATTGCCCTCAACAATCTGGGTCCTCATTATACCGACCTCGGAAGGATGGAAGGCTGAGTCAACCTGGAGCTGGTGAGGATCAAACGGCCGGACTGCTGGCAGCCAGCAGTCAGCAGAATTAACCTGCAGTACTGCATTCTAACCACTGCTCCACCACGGCTCTAAGAGAAAATATAACATATAACATAGAATCATAGCGGTGGAAGGGACCTTAGAGGTCTTCTACTCCAATCCTCTGCTCAAGACAGGAGATCTTATATCATCCTGGTCAAATGGTTATCCAATTTATTTTTGAAAACCTCCAGTGATGGAGCAGTCACAACTCTGGGAGGCAAACTATTCCACTAATTAATTGTTCTCACTGTCAGAACTTTTCTCCTTACTCCTAGGTTGGATCTCTCTTAGTGCTTTCTGGAATGACCTCTGTCACCTCCTAGTTCTTGCCTGAAGGAAGCATGACAATCTGTATCCAGACAGTTTTCACCTTTTGGGAGAGAATGATACCAGCAGTCTTGAAAGAGGCCTTCTTGGATCTGGCAATTACTATCCAGTCTCCAACTTTCACAAGACTTTTGAGATAGGGGGGGAAAGCTACAGAGTGTCTTAGAAGAAGCTGGTTATCTGATTCTTTTCCTTAGAGGAATGTTCCTTGCCCTAGTATAGGGCCTCCAACCTTTTGGGGACCAGGGACTGTTTTTCCGTGAACCAGAGGGGGCATGGCTCTGTGTACTGCCTGCACCTGGTGGAAGGGGCTTCGCTTGTTTGCACGGCCTGGTTTTTGGCATGCTGTGGACTGGTGTGGGTCCACAGACAGGGGGTTGGGGACCCCTGTCCTAGTACATGACCTTAATTGAGACCTGGTTGGGGGAAAGTGTACCCCTAACGATCTAACTGTTTTTTTCTTCCTTTTATCTAAAAAAATTCATCTTGTCCTTTTTCCTAATTTTATTTTTAAGGGTACCATATTCTTACCTGGAAATCGTGTGATTGAGCATCCTTCCAGCGATGAAAACCCAGGAAAGTTCCTTTTTGAAGTGATTCCAGGTAGGTTTCTTCGTTCATTATGGATCTTTTGTGGTGTTTACTGATTGGCTAATGTCTAGGTAATGTTCATCCTTGTTTATAGATTGAAGAATATTAATAATTCAATGTTATAAATTTTATAAAAGGGGGTTCAGACATTTTTTGGTAATGATAGTGTTACCGATAACATAGTTGCCCTGTTTCTTTAAAAAGTTTTTAAAAACTTCAAAATTAAAAAAAAAACAATACTTTTAAAAGATTAGCATTTTATTGGTGCATGTGTTTAGAACTGTGTACTTTTGTTTATGTGTCATTTCTCGTCAATAATTAAATACAAGAGACCTAGTTTAGTGTAGTGGTTAAAACATCAGGCTAGAAACCAGGAAACTGGGAATTCTAGTCCTACGTTAGGCATAAAGCCAGCTAGGTGAACTTGGGCCAGTCATTCTTTCTCAGCCCTAGGAAGCAGGCAATGGTGAACTACTGAAATCTTGCCAAGAGAACTGCAAGGACTAATCCAGGTGGTCCCCAGGAATTAACATCAACTCAAAAGCACCAAATAAACACATAGATCACTTGAAACGTTGGATGTGTTATTATTAGAGAATATCTTGAAGCAAGCTGTTGATAAATATACAATGATTTTTTCAGGATGGATGACCCAGGGAAAAAAGATAGATGAAAATTAGTAAACTGAAACCAAGGAGGGTTTGCATTCCTGAGTCAAATTGGTAATCAGCTGAAAAGTAGTTAAACATCTAGGCAGCTGTCTCAGCGTGCTATGGCAACAATCCATATCCATGTATTCATTTGCCAGAATCAAAGCCCTGCCTCCGACAATAAGAATTAAAATGTTTGCAAGGTACTAAGAATCCCCAAGTATCTTATTCTTGTCCTTGTAGCAAGACTGTATGTGTGTGTTGTTTCGCACCCTGACAATTTGCAGAAAAGAGGATTTTTCTCACTGTCTTTGGCAGATCTATTGCTCTAGAAGGAAAACAGCATATAAAATTTGAAGGAACAAAAGAACAAAAAGACAGTAAAGAAATTGTTCCCATTCATCTCAAGTAATGCAGGCTTTTTCTCATTTTTAATACGCAACAGGGAAATACAATTTTTCATATTCTTCTTCTTGTTCGGCAAAACTTTTTGTTGTCCTTTGACAATTACTGGGCCTTAGTCCCCCACTATGGCATCCAGGAACATAAATATACCTGCAGACAATTCCTTTGGTGCCCATAAGCAATCTGACCTCCCCCCCACACACATCCAGACTCAACTTTATTTTCAAGAATGCTTCTTGACCTCAAGCTAACCCAACAGAAAATTAGAATGAAAGGTGATGGGAGCCTTGAACTTTGTTTGATAGCAAGCTCACCTGCCTGGAAAAAGGTCAACTATAAGCAGGAGTAATGTGCAGCAGCTTTCAAGAGATGAGACTCCGAGATTTGGTAGGTTGCATTCTGATAAATCACTGCTCTGCACTTCATTATGTCTCTGGTACAGCATAATTCACATTTTGTGAATAGATGAGAATCCTAACAATCATTTAGAAGAATACTTACACGAGTAAATACATTAGTAAACATTGGGGCTTCTTCTGGGTCATGAGAATTTCATTTTGTATGCAAAGTTACTACTAGTGGATCAATCCAGTGCAGGTGGCCACCAGCAAGATGATCAGCAGCATTTCTTAGAAAAACCTTCTTTGCAAAATGTTAGCACCCACTGTGGTCAGTATATAATGTATAAGAAAAACTTTCTTTTGGCTAAGAATTAAGTTGGAAAAGATTGCTAAGGATATAAGATTTTCTGACTTTCTAGAGTCACTGCTCCTTAGGAGGAACGGGGCTACTAGATTTGGACTGCAGATCATTTGGTTGACCATAAATGGTGGCAAAGAGATGCCGAAAACTGTATTTCTTTGTTGCCTTCTAGTGGCCCAAGAAGGTCATCTTAGATCTGGTACTCTAGGATGCCTCAGTTGACATTGCCTGATATGTCCTCATTGCAACATACAACATACAGGCCCAAAGGTGCTTTTTCAAAAGGCAGCTGGACTTAGTTTTTCCTTGAAGATGTTTCATTTCTCACTCAAGAAGCTTCTTCAGTAGAAGAAGTAGAACTGAAGAAGCTTCTTGGATGAGAAGCGAAACATCTTCAAGAGAAAACAAAGTCCAGTTGCCTTTTGAAAAAGCACCTGTGGGACAACCATGACCTGGATGACTGAGAATCTCCATAGACATACCACATACAGGAAACAATTCACAAACTTCCAGGAGTGGATGAAATGAGAAAATATCTTAGTTCTGAGGTAGGGAGGCAATTTGGCAAATTGTAAAAATGCTGTATCTGTAACTTTTAATTCCTGCTTTGGTAGGACTGTTCTGCAGTTCTCTAGAAAAAAAAAATAGGTAGAAACCCATAAAGGTGCAGTAGAGACTGGTCTATTTTAACCCATTTCCTACCAATTGTTTTTGCTGTGGTATTGCTCCACCTGCTGGTGAACACCCTATTGCCTGTAGTTTCGCCCCATCAAAAAATAAAATAAAAATAAAATATCCCACCCCCAACTGCGTTGAAATTTTCAGCTATTTACAAGACAGTAATTCAATTGCTAGGGAATTATGCAACACAATTTTTATTCCTTATGTTTAGTGAGATTTACTCTCCTGTAATTAGGAATGCAGCCTTGGCCCCACTGAATTTATCAAGTGGGAATAAAATTCGGACTTCTGTTACGCCCACCCTCCTTGGCTGTGGTTTTGTTTATATGCAAGGAAGCTGTTGTAATCTTGGCAAATACTCATGCACCACATAATAATGCAGAGATTTTTCCTCTCTCCAGATTTAAAAAGCAAAACATTTCAGGCATGAAAAATATTTTCGCAATGCAATATGGACCAGTGTGGGCTGATTTACAATGGAATCCGTGGCTAAATGTTAATGGATGCAGCCGAAGGACAGAGAATGTAGTCAGAGGGGCTTGATTATTGTTTTCCTGGAGAACAGATATAAACACTTGGCCTTATTCGACTTCCTCCACTCACATCTATCTTGCTATACGAGTACAAAGCTTTCTATGCGCGAACCCTATTCTCCAGAATTCATGCTTTGAATTAGAGATGGAAACAATTCTTTTAATCATCTTTTCCTAAAGGATTGAAAACTGATACAAATGGTATTACTAAAGTGCTGAATGTTTATGGAGATTTTCAGTCATCCAGGTCATGGTTGTCTCAAAGGTGATTTTTTTTTTTTTTTTAAAGGCAACTGGACTGGTTTTTTTCCCCCTCGAAGAAGGAATGTTTTTTTTCTTGAAGAAAAAGACGTTTCGCTTCACATCCAACAAGCTTCATCAGTTCTGACCGGGTGGAGGGGGGCATGGAAGGAGTAGTTCTTCTTTTAGAAAATAAGCACCTTTGAGATACTAGCATGGTGGTTTATATTTCTTTCATTTTAATCGATTACATGTCACTGTAGAAATCCAGTGGGTCTCAAATCAATTAAGTTCGAAGACATTCACTAGCAGTCGCGCTTAGCCATTAAGCTTTGTTATGTAAACGTGAGGTAAACTGAGGTTAACTACGATTTACGTCTTACTGTGATATGGGACCACAGAAATCACAGCTTACTCAGTAAACCATACTTAAACCAAACCGTGAATTACCACAAAACATAAACACGGCCAGAGTGTGTGGGACTGTGTTTATCACCTAATTTAGTTATAGGTTCACTGTATTTCGTTCCTGGCTTTTTACTGTTTCACATGTTTCATTGAAATGCATACAGTAATATTATTTTCTGCTTTTTTTTTTGACCCAGTAGAAACTGACTACAGTTATCTCCCATCTTTCCAAGATCTTTTTTTTTTTGGGGGGGGGGGTGTTAGAATCTAAATTATAAGAGCTGTGGTGGCGCAGTGGTTAGAATGCAGAATTGCAAGCTAATTCTGCCAACTGCCAGCAGTTTGATCCTAACCGGCTCAAGGTTGACTCAGCCTTCCAACCTTTCGAGGTTGGTAACATGAGGGCCCAGATTGTTGTGGGCAATATGCTAACTCTGTAAACCGCTTAGAGAGGGCTGTAAAGCACTATGAAGCGGTATATAAGTCTAAGTGCTATTGATGCTGCACTAACACTTAGTCATGTTTTGTGGCATCAGACTGATTTATCAATGCATTTCAACCTGTTTCCAGTATGCCAAGTCTCTATGGAATTTACCATGAAATGCTTTGGTTGGTTTCAGATAATATTGCTAAATATAAATTACTCATATCCCCTGGATGCCTAGCCTTGACCTTTTGTTTCCAGTTCTGAGTAAAGCAGTTTAGCTAGGACCTGTAGACAGCATTTTGCATGCAAGAAATGCTGACACAGAAAACAATGTAAATCAGATCTCAAGGCAAATACTGTATTTTTCCCTGTTCTCTAGATGACCAAGTTGATAGGGAGGTAAATGGATGTTGTTTTCTGTCTAGAGAAGAAGATTCCTAATACACAACATTTCTCCTTCTCTGTGGCCACAATGAAGGCTCAAATGAAATATGTCAAAAGATGGAGCCTTTGTTCATCATCACTGAATATAATTTCTTATTGATCCCAGAGGTAGGGATGTAGGTGACAACTACTTCTGAAACTGAGAAAGGAACCTTAAAAATTATTACAGGTAGACCTTGACTTAGGGTCATAACTGAGCCTGGAATTAGAGTTGTAAGTCATGCTGGATGTTAAGTGGGTCACCATATGACTGCAGCGTTGTTTGCAGTGGTCATTAAATGAGTCAATGTGATCGTTAAGCAAGCCCATTGTCTGCAATGGGCATATTTTTACTGGAAACCAGAAGTAAGCGTTGGTTTTTGTCAAGAAGAGTCATAAATCACGGTCACATGACCAGGGGACACTGCAAATGCCCATAAATGCAGGCCAGTGGCTGAGCATCCAAAATGCAATCACCTGACTGTGGGGGGTGGGGTGGGACAACCATTGGAATTTCAAATCTGGATCATAAGTAGTTGTGGGAAAGTCCATTCTCATTTCTAACAGTCACTGTAGGACAGAGGTCCCCAACCTTGGCCACTTTATGACTTGTGGACTTCAACTCCCAGAATTCCTCAGCCAGCCGTCATAAAGTGGCCAAGGTTGGGGACCCCTGCTGTAGGAGATGACCAGGCTGAGCGTGAGGGAGGAGTCAAACACGTCATTAGTCTCGAGTCCTTTCATACTCACAAGAGATCTAAGTCCAGCCCACTTTAAATTCCATTGACTCTTATCTTCTGCCAATTTGCTTTGACCATTAGTAATTCAAAGTCTTGTAGAGAGCATTACCATAAAATAAACCTATATTCATTTGTACTGACTGGACTCCTGATTTCTTGCGCTTGACAGTCACTCAGCAACTGGTAGTAAGTTGAGGACTATCTGTAGCAATATGGCATAGGTGTTCAGAGAAGTGGGGGAGTAGAAAGAAACGATATCCCATTGAGAGCCATTGCAGGCCCTCAAATATGAGTGAATTTGACTGTGCTTGCATAAAGAAACAAAGACTTCAGATATATTACTTTTGTTGAATATCGGAACTGCCATTTCTCCAAGTCTGTTAAGTTTGCATTATGTATGCATTTCTTTTATCATTTCAAAGGCAGCTGGGGACAAACTTTGTATTTGTATGTCAAATCCGTGAGCAGTATCCAAAAATCATCTCTCTTTTTTTCTGGTTTATTTATTAGCAATACATTGAAATTATTTGGAGAATGCAAGTGGATGTTGCATGGTGTTTGAATTCTGAATCCAGGAATAAAACAAATTCTGGCAAAAATGCATGCAGTTGTTCTGAAATATATATATGGAATTGTATTGGATTTACATTTTTAATTAGCAGTATCAATTATTTTGACTTTCCCCCCATGAATATAGATGCAGATTTTACTTCCTATCCATATTAATGTCTCTGAGTTTCAAGGCATTCATTGTTTCAAAACTTAGGTTTTTTAAACTGATGGTTTAGCTGTAGAAATATAAAATTTCTGTTTCAGTCCCATTGAAATTGGTCTTAGGTACATTATATAATTGGCTTTGTTGGTATCAAAGGATGTAAAGAATGCAGTGAAATCCTATGCAGATAGCCCTTGATTTACAATAGCGACTGACTGTTCAAAGTTACAATGGCACTGAAAAAAGTGACATGACCATTTTTCACATATACAACTGTTGCAGCATCCCTACAGTCACGTAATCAAAATTCAGACGCTTGGCAACTGACTCATATTTATGATGGTTGCAGTGTCCTGGGGTCATGTGATCACCTTTTGTGACCTTCTGACAAGCAAAGTCAATGGGGAAGGCAGATTCACTTAACAACTATGGCAAGAAAGGTTGTAAAATGGGGCAAAACTCACTTAACAAATGTCTCACTTAGCAACAGAAATGTTGGCTCAGTTGTGATCGTAAGTTGAAGACTACCTGTACATGCTATATCTTAAGGCCTATGATAACCCTCTGGTTTGAGAACATTACAGTAAGTGTATCCAAAGAGTTACAATATATGGACGTGAAAAACAGGACTGTGTGCTTGTAGTGGAAGGATAGAGGGTTTTACTGGATTTATTGATAAGTTATTCAAAGAATGGGTCACTAAAGACCTTGAAGTTGCCCATCAACAGCCTCTAAAATCAAGAAAACAGCATAGATCATGGTCTTCATTATGATGAAAATCACTTATATTTAAATATGCAGTATTTATTATAAATAACAATAATAGCAATAAGTAAGAAATCCAACTGTATTAAAGGTATATGGCTCTTCATAAATAATTCTGAAAGGATGCTTCAGAACGAGCACAGTAACTATCTGCATCTCTTTAAAGCTGCTGCATTTTTTCCCTTTGATTATACAGTTATGCTTTACAATTGACCTGTAAAGATGTGGCTATTTTAAAGAGTTGCAGACGAAAGAGATTCTACATTTGTATCACCACATGCTCTAGATGATTGCACAGACTTATGGAAATTTGCACGTGGACTTTTTGCTTGCTGTTGATGAAATGTATTACGACAGGCTTATGCACACAGTTTGCAGTTTTAAACAGCATATATTGTTGACATTTTCAATTATATTTTGGTATCATTGGAGTATTCTACTTTAAGTGCCAAAATTTCTTGGGACAGTTCTAGATTAACTATAAATTGTCCAGAGATGGATCACAGTTTATATTCTAGCCAGTGCATTTTTAAAATATGGAAACTAAGATTCTGCATTCATCATTTCGTAATATATCCCCCTGAAAATAAAAGGCCTACCATACAGTCTGAATGACTTACAATGCTATAATTAAGATTATAATTCTGTACAGGTATACTTGACAGTTAATCCACTGAATTCAGCTCTTCATTGAAAAAAATAGGGGATTTGGCTGAAAACTCTATTGCTTTCAGAGAGAATTAAGTAAAATCGGCTTTTTCTGGAATCTTTCTGGGGTACTTAGGAATAAAATGCCAGGCTAGATTTGGAGCAGAAGGTTGTGTGATTGAGAAAACATATGGTTCTGAAATGATGCTTAATTGCAGCCTATGCAAAATAACGCAATCTGGCCTGTGGAGTTTCGATATGATGTGTCAGATTATTTTGGAGACATTTTCCAGACTTTCATTCTTCAGATACAAAGTCTTTTTTTCATTTTTGCTGAATGTGAGAAAGGGGAAAATTGGCCATTCTTGGCACAAAGGGTTTGAAATGAGTAATTACCATGTCAGATGTGATGGTCTGTTGGTTTTTAAACTAAAATGCTCCCTGGACTGCTTCAACATGTATGGCAAAATACAGTTTTGCTCTTGGTTCCCGTTGGAAATATTGTGGCTTGAAAGTAACTTTCTTCCCTATTGTTAAAATAATGCCTTGAATGTAATACAGTAATATATATGCATTTGCAATATCTAATTTTCCACTGCTTTGGAATATGAACAATTGAATATTAACAATATAAATAAAGCAAAACATCACGGGTAATTCCCCATCTCTAGGCAGAAAATTAGTTATGTAGCAGACAGCCATAGAGACCATCTTTAACTAATATAGAATAGGAGATAAGAACAACCATTTTTCTTTTTTCTTGAGGTACAGGCAGTCCTCGCATTGCAACCATTTGTTTTGTGACCATTCAAAGATACAATGGCACTGGAAAGTGACATGACCGTTTTCACATTTATGATTAGTGCAGCATCCCCATGGTCATGTGATCAAAATTCAAGCGCTTGGCAACTGGCATGTATTTATGACAGTTGCACTGTCCCTGGGTCATGTGCCCACCCTTGTACTCTGGTGACACACAGTGGTTAGAATGCAGTATTGCAGGCTAACTCTGCCGATTGCCAGCAGCATATTGACCCCAACAATGTGGGTACTAACATAATAGCTGCAGTGTTTCGCTTGACAACTGTGGCAAGAAAGGTCATAAAATTGGGCAAAACTCACTTAACAAATGTCTCACTTAGCAACAGAAGTTTGGGGCTCATGTTAATATTTATATGCCCCAAGTGTCAAACCTTCAAACTACTCTGGCTACAGCCATCTTTCTTCATTTTTCGTTTGCCACAGCAATGGGAGGGGGAGATGCATTCTTCTAGTTTAGTCATAACAATAACTTTCCTGTGGGAACCAAGGTCAAGCAGCCTAAGTTTTTGGCGGGCTGAAGCTACCGTTAGAGAGCCCGCCAAAGGTGTTTATTGGGGATTGTGATTTATGACCCATTTAGGGGTGGGGAGTTTTAAGTTTTACTTTGTAACCTTTTTGGGGGGGGAACTTTCAGTCTTGGTTTCACCTTTGTTCGTGCTGATATTATGTAGCCATTAAAAATGTTCTTTGAGGAAAACAATTGCCTCAGAGTTCTTATTTCTACTGGTCTCATCTATCAGAACCATGACACCAAGATTCACGGCTCTGTTTGAGGTTGATGATTACAAGGAACCGTCCTTTTGATAGAGCTATCCATAACACTTCCTGCCTTTGGAGAGCCATACTTTCAAAGGCTATTCAGAGCCTTTGGAATAAGACATTCAGAGATGTCTTATTGCAAAGGTGACTAATTAAAATTTGGTGTTGCTTACTCTTTAGCTATTGCTATATTTCATTTTTATTATTATTTTTAATCTTTAATTACTGCTTCAGTAAAAAATCTTAAACAGAATAACAGAGTTGGAAGGGACCTTGGAGGTCTTCTAGTTCAACCTCCTGCTCAAGCAGGGAATCCTATATCATTTCAAACAAATCCTATACCAGTCCCTTCTTAAAAACCTCCAGTGATGGAGCACCCACAACTTCTTTTGAAAGAGAAGTTGAATATATAGTATCTCTTTCTCTGGTTTGTATTTGCATAAAAATTTGTGTGAGGTTGCTTACACACAACTTCTGCTCAACACTTATAGATTGACCTTCTGCAATTTTACTCTCAAATAACAACTCTATGGTGAAAGAAAAGCTAGGAATTAGTCACTGGCCCAAAGTCACCCAATAAGTTTTAGCGTCCTCAGAATTTCAGCATGAATCTCTCCAGTTCTAAATCCAACATCTTAAGCCAATGCCCATCTGAAGATCTGTTAACTAAAGATAGTAAATTGAATGATTACAGAGGCTTCTTCAGCGAAATAAACATCTTGGATGCAGAGCAGTGTAACCAGCCATCCCATCCTTTCAAAAGCTGAACAATTGAAAACCCCTAGCAGCGACATTTGTCTGAAAAGTCTATTATCCTGGCCATGTTCTCTAAGGATTTATTGTGTCCTCCTACGGATAGATGAGGTTCTTCTTCCACCCCTTTCCAGGAGCTATCAAGGGATGTCTGAGCCAATTTGACATTTCCTAGATGCTTATCTTCGTATGTCTGCCTCCCCCCAAACCTCCTTTAAGGAAAACAAAGACTGGGGCTTCCATGTACGTCATGCTCAGAGAGCTGAGCAGATTTAATTGCTTCTGCCACAAAGATAAATGCCTCCCACACTGCTCGGTGACAGTCAGCAATACTTCTTCATTAGTTGCCAGGAGCCCCAAGCCTCAAGGGCATTGGTGAGACTTCAGCAGAACTAATTTTACCTGTGATGTTTTGTACACGGAGGTTATTTATCGTGCGGCAAGGTGACGTTGCATCGTTTTGCCACTCTGAGCACTGGTAAACTTTATACAGATACTGAAGTCATTGAGTCCTCATGCTCTGAATGATTTTTTTTTTTTTGCTGCTATTCCTCTCTGTCACTCCATCATATAGAGAAAAGGAGGAAAAACTGGCTGTCCCCACGGCATGCAGTTTATACACATACGACTTTTCTTGCCGCAGTTGTTAAGCGAATCACTGCAGATGATTAGGAGAATAAAATGGAAGGTTTCTGTTCTTGCTTTTTTTATTATTATTATTATTCTCGGTGGATAGGTAAATTAATCAATACATCCTGCTAGGCATTGTACACAGGACATAATACACAGAGGGCATAATGTAGGTATGGTTTGACATTTCAAATTTACACCTGGTTGAAATGCGATTGTGACAGAGCGGGCTGTTCTAGACTGAAACGGTGAAGCTATAAGCAAATTAGAAGTGCAGATGAATGAAATGGCCTGGCTTTCTATAAGCCCCTATGACAGTGATGGCGAACCTTTTAGAGACCGAGTGCCCAAAAACTGACCCTGCCCCCGCTCCACCCCCTGCCCTGCCCCCACCCCGCCTGCCCGCAGGGCCACTCACCACCGCTAGGGCCCGCCGCAGATCACCCAGCAGTGCATGGCAGCCACGCCCTCTGCCCGCGCCCCGCAGCATCAACTGTGCACGATGGGGCGTGAGGGCAGAGTCTTGTCTACGCTGCCTGGCTGCCATGTCCTTAGCTGCACTGCTCCGCGTGGGCCACGCTCGGGGGCGACTCGTCCAGGGGGGCTGCTGGTGAGGAGGGGGTTGCGGGGGGAGACAAGGCTGGGGCAACGGCATGTGTGCCCACAGAGAGGGCTCCGAGTGCCGCCTCTGGCACCCGTGCCATAGGTTCGCCACCACTGCCCTATGATAAGGTACATTGGCTTTTCCAAGTATGTTCCCATGATGATGTACAACGTGGCAACTTCTGGTTGTGGTATTGTTATTTATGTCTTATTAAAGCTGTAATAGGCCAATACATTAGAAGAGCACCAAGTTGGGGCTGACCGAAGCCGTGATTTCTTCTCCCTGTTCATGTAGCGAAGGCTATCCTGTCATTGACCGTGCTGAAAAGTGGCATACATTAAGCATTTGTCTGTGTGAATAGGTGCAAAAGTCATTAGAAAAGAAACCTGAGTAGTATAAATAGCCATCCTGGGACATATTGCCCCAAAAAGTAGAGAAGGAGGAAAAGGGCAAAATTGTACTAATGGTCATGGCAAATCCCCCTCCTTCTTTTTTTTAGGGGGGGTAGAGACATACTTCTAGTTTGCTGTATTATCTCTCAGCAGGAAGAATTCTGACCTTTGTGCTAAATGAAGGATGGACTTACTTTGGGTTATGATTTTGGACCTCAGCTGTTCATGGGCAGGTGATCCTCTCGGTTGCTTCCCTCACTACTTTCCTTTATCCCAGCTTGCCTTTGGGGAAACCAATGTAAGAAATGTGCCTCTGGTTTAATGTGGAGTTTTGCTTTGGCTGCATGCAATAATTAATGCCCAACCACCAACTGAGCGAATGCACAGAAATTAGATGATTTGTGCTATATATTGTGAAAAAGCTTGGCTAAATTGGGATATTTCAGCCTAAAATTAAGTCAAATTAATATCGTGTTCCTGCACTGTAAGTGGGCTTAAACACTTCTAAAAGCTGCTGGTCTTCTTAACTGTGCGGATGAAATCTCTCTCTCTCTCTCTCTCTCTCTCTCTCTCTCTCTCACACACACACACACACACACACACACACACAGAAAGAGAGAGAGAGAGAGAGAAAGAGAGAGAGAGACAATGTGCCTGTATGTAGATGAACAGCCTTAAATACAACTGATTTCAGAATAATGGATCGTTAGTAGAATGCAGAGGTGTCATACATTACATCTATTCGCCTATACTTGGCACTTAATCATTTTTTAAATGTTAAAATTTTATGAAAAGGGAAGTAGGGAGGAAGAGGGAGGAAGAGGAAAGCAAGGAAAGCAAAGACTGGAAAATATTTAACGTAGGAATGGTAAAATCTCATGAGTTTTGGCAGTGCCGTGAGATTTTAGATAATTTTGGAAAGGAGGCCAAAAAGAAGAAAAAAAAAAGGGGGGGGGGTATTAGCAACTATATAATATGAGTTTGAACTGTTAGAAACAAGTCAAGGAAGAGACCTGCTGCAGTTTTATCTGAAAAAGGTCTCTTAACTTAAAGCACTGGATTTTCTTTCTTTCAAAGTGTGCAAAGATATCCCCCACCTAATTTACTGCATCCAATTGCAGCAAAATATCTGAGATGAGTTTTGTTGCAAGTAAAGATGGACTATATCTCTCCTGAATCTCTGTCTGTCACACTGTCTATCTGTCAGCCAGACGTTGAGGAGTAGATGAGCAATTTAATCAATCTGAATTATTTTTTTCGGTAAAACTTTATTATGCTCACTCACCATTAACTTGTAGAACACAAATGAATATGCATGCAACATTTCTAAGTTGTGTAACTCAAATAAAGAATCAGATAAATGTATACCTTAGACAGCAGTGGGCAAACGATGGAATATATTAGATGGAGGAATAAACATGTAGAATCTTCTTTTTCTTATTTTAGTCTCCTCCTGCAAGTGCAGAGTCCACTTTTCAGGTCAACAACTGTCATCTCACGTTGTTGGATGTAGCAGCTAGCAAACAAATAGGTGTAAGAGGAAATAATTTGAAAAAAATATATAAACAGATAGTCCTTGACTTAAGACTGTAACTAGGGCCAGAATTATGGTTGTAAGTCATGACAGTTGTAAATCAAGGCACTCTAGATTAGGGGTCCCCAACCCCTGGGCCGCGGTCCACTACTGGGCCTTGAGCCATTCAGAACTGGGCTGCGGAAACGGTGAGCAAGCATGCTCGTGCGCGCACCCCACTTGCATAAGCGGCGGGCAAGCACGTGTGTGCATGCTTGCCCGCTGTTCACACGGAACCATCCCCTCTTGCCCCCCGCCAGGCCACAAAGCCAGAAAGGTTGGGGAAGTCTGCTGTGGATAACCAGGCTGAACCTGAGCAAGGGGTCAAGCGCATCATCAGTTTTGAGTCCCTTCAGGCCCAGAAGAGATCCAAATCCACCCCTACTTGAATTCAGTTGACTCTTATCTACCGCCAATTTGCCTTGATCATTTGTAGTTCAGATTCTTGTTTAGAGCAAGTATGGAATCAACTTGTACTCATTTCGCACCAGTTTGGCAGAACCGGTAGCTAATTTTTTGTTGCCCAGGCCCAGAACGGACTTCCGGAAGCGGCATCCACACAGAGAACTGGTTGTTCACATATTTGAATCCCACCACTGCCCTGACTCCCGATTTTTTGCGCCTGACAGGCACCCATGTGACCAAACTTGATTTTATATCTCTTTTATGGCAGATATTAAGCAAACCACACAGTCATAAGTCTGAATCCATTTTCCTGAATGGGTGTTTTTAACTGAAAACTCTCAAAAAAAACCATAGCAAATTGTGGTCACCCGGTTGCAGGATGCTGCAACCAGTCTTAAATGTGAGGCATTTGCAAATGCCTGAAATGCGATTGCGTGACCACAGAGGGAAGGGCAGTGTGATATTTTATTACAGCCAGAAGCACTCTTTGCAAAGCTGTCATAACTCTGAATGGTAATCAAACAACTGGTCGTAAGTCAAGGATTATCTGTAGACCAAGAAAAACACACGGAAGTGTTTATATTAAGAGTAATACATCTGAAATTACAGGCAAGCCTTTGTGCAAACCTTTGAAATTTGCAATAATAGCTATCCTTTCCACTTTGTAGGATGAGAGATGGAAAGAGAGAATATATATGATTGAAATCTATAGGCTATTCAAATCATTAGGCATTCTGCCTCAAGAAGGTGTTTTGCATTTTGGGACTGTGTCACTCCATACTGATCAATATGGAGGGGGAAACCAATCTGTCTATCTCAGGGGTCTTCAAACTTGGCCCTTTTATGAGTTGTGGACTTCAACTCCCAGAATTCCTCAGCCAGGCATGCTGGCTGAGGAATTCTGGGAGTTGAAGTCCACAAGTCATAAAAGGGCCAAGTTTGAAGACCCCTGGTCTATCTCATTGAATCAACCTGCCTCTCCAGCAATATGCCCAGGAAGAAATTATTTCAAGCAATGTGAAGGGACTGCTATGCTCCATCAGGGCTCTGCTTCACTTTGTGTCCTTGCTTCAAAGTTAATGAAATCTTAGTTAATGAAATTAAATGGATGATATATTGTGGCTGTAGATGACTGGGATCTGGGTGATCGACTTGCCCGGTCTTTCTTGATCTCTTGATGGCTTTTGGTAGCATGGAACACGGTATTCTTCTGGATGGTTTTGGAATCTAGGAATGGAGGATAGTGTTCTGCTGTGGCTTTCCTTTCTCCATGCTTAGTTCTGGTTGGTGTTGGCAGGGAAAGCTCAAGACCCTTGTTTTGTAGGCTTCCTTGGGACTTGACACTTTCTCCAATTTCGAATTTCAGATCTATGTGAGACAGCGAAAGGGTGGTAAGGGTCAGGCAACATCAGCATGCCTTCCAACTCTGCTATTCTGTTATTCTTTTCTGCCACCTAACAGTCCTCCGGATTTTTGCAGTCTGGAGGACAAATTCTTGGGTAAAATATTCGCTGTGGATTCCTGGGCAAGGTGGAGAGTGGCTTCGCTCAGTGTGTAGCTATTTGGCATTTAGAAAGTCTCATGCCTAATCAGAGGAAAGTGCTGTGCATTTAAGAAATTCTCCCTCGCTTTTGCAGTTGCCGTTTTTTTTTTGCAGGATCAAAGGACAGAGAATAGGCTCTCTCCCTCCGCTCCTTCCATGTGTCTCCTTGAAGGCGGCAGACTTATGGGCTCGACACCAAGTTTTTCTGCCAGTCAGGAACAATAGCAAGCTCTGTTCTCCTGAGGAGCCGTCATGCCAAAAAGCAGCAGATGGCACTGCCTGATTCTGCAGACATTGTCCCAACAGCTGGCAAGCTACAAAAGGCCAGCATCCCTGGGCGATGTCTCTCCGACTTGCCTTGCTTTGGCAAACAACATAAAGTCTTGAGAGTCTGGGCATTTTTCATAATGACCACCAGGGAGAGGCTTTGAAAATTATAGACTCACCTTCTGGCCCCCAGGCAGAAAAGGAATCACAAAGCGAGAGCAGCTTCAGGAAACGTGCAGCACTTACAGCGACAGGCAGCAGCCATCTGCCTAAAATCAATGGCTTCTGGAGAGCAAATTGTTCCTTTTTTTCTAGCAAAAGTCTTCCATTTTTTCAAGCCCTCCCGGCCTGGGAGGCCTCCAATTACCTTCAAATGATTCTGACATATGCTTTCCATTCTCTGCTTTTAGTTTAAAAAGTTGTCCTGCTGCATTTGCAAGTATTTCTCAATTGTTAACAAAAGAAAGGATGGGCAGGAAAGAAAGAAGGATCAAAACGCAGCGTGAAGTTAATTGCAGTAGACTTTAGAACATGCAAGTAGAGTTCTGGGCAGCTGATGATTTTCCTGATTAATTTTTACAATAAAAAACCAGCCAGTTTTTTTCTCTCTCTTTCTCTCTGATAATATGATAGGCCAATCTTAAAGAAGATCCTCTACTTCAACTCTCTTCCTTTCACATTCATTACTAGTAAAATTACTGAGATTAATGTGCTTTATCAGTTAGGTCTGGAGGCTTAATTGGTGAATCATTAGAAACCTTTAATGGGTCAAAGATCAAACCTGATTAATCAAGTGACATTTTTAAAAAACTCATTATTTTTAATGTAAATGCTTAGAAATTGCAGATGGATTTTTGGGGGTATTTTTTATAATCCCTACATTCTTCTCTCTTGCAAGAGAGAAAAGATCATTTTTAAAGTAATGTCAGCTGGGATATAAACATGGATCTTCCAGGGAAAGGGTCTATCAGCATTTGTGTATTTTTCTCTTACAATAATTGTTTTTAATCTTTTGCAAAATTTAATTAAGTAAGCATGATGATGATGATGCATTCAATTTATAGGGCTGCCTAATCTTCAACGCAGTATACAGTGAGTTTAAAAACATAATTGAAAGCAATATAAGGCCAAGTATAACAATAGCAGCAAATTAAGCAATATACAAAAATCAATAAAAAAAAATGAAATACAACTCTTGAAGTGGGGTTGCAACTCTTCCTGGCCCAGGTCTTGCTGAAAGAAATTCAAATTTTTAACTTCAGCTGCCATATTCTGGATCAGCTATGGTTTCCACTTGGTTTTCAAAGATTATTCCATGTAGAAGGTATTCTAGTACTCCAAACGTAAGGTGAATGTAAATATAGATAACAATAAAAGGATCCGTTGGTGCAGAAAGAAGTGCAACCAGCATAAAATGAATCTGTGCAATAGTCTTCCTAGCCACAGCTACTATAGCTGAAAATCTAGGAGGACTTCAAGAATGCCCAAATATTAAAGATGAAACATTCTTGGACAGATGCAAACCCTGAGCCCAAAGTCAACTGGTTCTGCTAGAATTGAGCCTGTATCTGTTCCTCACCAAATCTTAACAAGCTCCAAGGTCTCAACAAAGACTCAACACCTCAACAGCATCACTTGGTTGATGGTGTGTGTGTGTGTAAGGATCAAAATACTGAGCTGTTGAAGCAGGAAATACTAACTATACCATTTCAGGCAAGTGGTTGTCCAATCTCTTCTTAAACACCTCCAGTGTTGGAGCACCCACAACATCTAGAGGCAAGCCATTCCAGGGATTAATTTTCTGTCAGGAAATTTCTCCTTAGTTCTAGATTGGTTATCTCCTTCCATCCATTTAGGTCAGCCGGCCCACAGGCTGGATGCGTCACGCCAAAACCGCCGCCCACCCATTGCCGGCAATGGGAAAAAAGTTGCGATACGTCGCAACGTCACGTGACATCGCGAGTTTGACACCCGTGATTTAGGGGCTTTGGAGAATAGGTTGACCCCCTCTTCTTTGTGGCAGTCCCTTAGATATTGAAGATATTGGAAGAGATTACAGAAAAGTAAAACTCTTCTGGATTTGCATAGATCAGTTCTGGTAACTTCCACCCCTGAAATATTTTAGTTTCTGATCTTATTAACACATTATGCACATTTTCTTAAAACCTGGAAGAGCCAGTTTGTGGTGGTGTGGTTAAGGCACCAGGCTTGAAAACAGGGGAATGTTGAAGTTCTGTCTTAGCCATGAAAGCCAGCTGGGTGACTTAGGCCCAATTATTCTCTCTCAGCCCAATTCACTTTACAGATTTGTTGTGGGGAAAAATAGAAGGAGAAAGATGTTTTAGATAGGTTGTTTGTAAAAAAAAGGGATACAAATAAATAAAATAAAAACTTACAAGACTTATATACCACTTACTCAACATTTTCTATAGGCCACATTCACAGACTGGATAGAGGTTGGGGACATTTTGTTAGGGAATTTGTTAGATCAGTGATGGCGAACCTTTTAGAGACCGAGTGCCCAAACTGCAACTCAAAACCCACTTATGTATCGTCGGGTGCCAGGTGGGCATGGCCCATTGGGTGGGCATGGCTTCGGTGATAACGGCAGACTGGGTGGGACTAAAAAGTTCAATCAATCAATTCCAACTTTGCGAGATCTTTTTTTCCCTGTGAGACGTTGAAATTGATTGATGGATTGAACTTTTTTTTTTTAACACAGCGGCGGAGGCCTAAAGCGAAAAGGTTTTATAAAACCCAACTGAAGGCCTAGGACTGGGGCGATGGTGCGCGTGCCCACAGAGAGGGCTCTGCGTGCCACCTGTGGCATGCGTGCCATAAGTTCGCCACCACGGTGTTAGATGATAAAATGGGGGCCTTAAGCATCTACAAGGTTACAACACTTACTTGTCTCTTAAAAATCACCCAAAAGCCAAAATAAAAGGCCCAGATATTGGGCCTGACCTATCTCTGAAGATACATTATGACTCTGAAGACACCTCTGAAAACTATGAAAGAGAATATAACAGAATTCTTTTGAGTCTTTGAGAATTGGAATAGCAATATATTGCAAGACTATAGCATCTGTTTATTCCTTCTCAGGCAAAATGGGAAGTAAACAATATCTCTCCTGCTTCAAGAGAAGAGGGATCACAGTTTAATGTATTTACTGATAAATGGGCACATATTCAATTTACAATTTTTATAAGCTAACCCCTATTCTATTCAATAAACCTCTTTCTGTGGTTGTGAGTGCCTGACAGTGATGCAAGCAAGGTGTGTTTTTAGTACTCCTGATGTATGAGAAATACACTAAAATAGCTATGAACTTAATGAGCAGAAAACAGTCCCTGATATATAAGTAACGTATGAGGGCAATTCAGAAATAAACCTCCGTTTGAGCATGTGCAAGAAATAGGCGGGGATAGCGACGCCCGTCCTATGGTGTCATGCATAGTAGTTCAGTAGGCAGTGAGGAGTGGAAGGAGAAGGTTGTGTTGCAGTTGACTGGTCCGCTAGTTCAACTGAAAATGAACCCTGCCATAGAAAATCCCGCCAGATGTGAAGTGCATGCAGTAATGCGAATCCTGTGTGCGAAAAACGTTCGGCGGCTGCGATTCATCGCGAACTGTGTAATGTTTACGGACCAAATGTGAGGAGTGAAGATGTCGTACGTCAATGGTATCGCATGTTTAAAGATGGACGAACTGATGTGCACAATGAAGCAAGAAGTGGCTGCCCATCTATAGTTAGCGATGAACTCATGCAGGAAATTGACAAAAAGGTCTGTGAAGTCCTTCAGTTCTCGATATCTGCAAGCGTAGGGGCATGCTGACTTCCGGTGTGGTGTAGGTTCACGATAATGCTCGCCTGCACACCGCTAGACACATTGAAGAACTTTTGAAGCAGTTCAGTTGGGATGTTTTTGATTAACCCCCCCCCCACACACACACACACATAGTCTAGATTTGGCACCGAGCGACTGCCACCTCTTCAGGCACATGAAACAGTGGCTTGAGTCGCACGGCTTCGATGATGACAATGCGCTTCATGATGCTGTTACAGGGTGGCTTCATTCCCAGGAGGGAGATTTTTTTGCAGAAGGAATGTCAAAGCTTGTAAGACATTATGACAAGTGCCTCAATTTGAATGGCAAAAAGTAATGTAATGTAATGTAATGTTGCAGATACAGTTCTGTATCTGGAGTGTCGTCATTGATAACCAAATGGGAGGTTTATTTCCAAATTGAACTCACGGTACCCATGAGGTTGAAATGCAAATTACCAAACTAATATATCAGGAACCTTATTAGTAGAGGTAGAACAGTTGGTCTCCATAATGATGGGGATTGTGTCAAATGGCAGATGAATCAAGACTTAAGGCTTAGGCCCATTTTAGTCCAGCATTTGGTTTCCCACAGTTATCCTCTCAATTACCATGAGGTGCTATGGCAGATGATAGCTTGTAATTGACCTTGGATGATCTCCAAAAAGCTAAGCAGGAATAGACTTGATGGGAAGAAAGCAAGTAAATCTTAGTTCTGTAGGCTGAACTGGTCAACCACCATCCCAAAAGACAGCAGTATAGGTAGTCCTCAACTTATAACCACAAATTGAGCCCAACATTTCTGTTGCTAAGCAAGACAGTTGTTAAATAAGTTGCACCCCATTTTACAATCTTTTTTGCCACAGGTGTTACATGAATCACTGCAGTTGTTAAGATAGTGATCTGGTTGTTAAGTGAGTAGCTTCCCCCATTGACTTGCTCGTCAGAAGGTCACAAAAGGTGATCACAAGATCCCAGGACACTGCAGCCATCATAAATACATGCCAGTTTCCAAGCATCTAAATTTTGATCCTGTGTCCACAGGGATGCTGCGGCGGTCATAAATGTGAAAAACTATCGTAAATTACTTTTTTCAGTGCTGTTGTAACTTTGAACCATCACTAAATGAATGGTTGTAAGTCAAGGACTACCTGTAACAAATCATTTCCATGTTATTATCAAAGTGAAGCAACTTACAGTTAATAGCAATACACACCATTTCAACTAGCACCGTATGACTGCATATTTATTTAGACCCTTTTATTATTCATGTCATGATAAAAGATAAAGATAAAGATAAATAACCTTTATTGTCATTTTTATATTGTGGGCACAATGGCACACATAAAAAATGAAATTTAGTTGCCCGCTCTCAAAGTGAAACATATACATGACACACACCTAAACATACTATGTACAACATATATATAGACCCACATCCCTACATATACATAGCAAATAAATATTAAATACTGTCTATCTTGAATATATAACGCAAGGAGGAAGTTTGAGAGTTCGCAAGGTTAATGCTGTATGGAATGAAACTATGGCTGAATCTGGATGTTCTGCTACGGATACCACGAAGCCTCCTCCCAGAAGGTAACAAGGAAAACAGGTTGTGAAGAGGATGTGTAGTGTCCCAGAAAATCTTGCGGACCCTGCTCAAGCAACGCTTCTGTGCTATGTCCTGGATGGGAGGGAGGGAACTGCCAATGATCTTTTCAGCCATCCTCACCATTCTCTGCACCGCCTTCCTGTCTGAAGCAGTGATGCCTCCAAACCAGACTGTGATGCTGTATGACAGGATGCTCTCGATTGTCCCCCTGTAGAAAGTGGTCAGGACAGGGGAAGGAAGATGTGCTTTTCTCATGCGGCGCAGAAAATGCAGGCGCTGCTGTGCCCGCTTCACCAGTTTCTCACTGTTTAGCGACCAAGTCAGCCTACTCGTTAGCTGCACACCCAGGAATTTGATGCTGGTAACCATCTCCACAGGTGAATCATTAATGCACAGAGAAGTGTGGCTGTGCCTGCCTTTTCTGAAATCAACAATGATCTCTTTGGTTTTTCTTGTATTTAAAACTAGGCTGTTTTCTTTACACCAGTTCACCAACCCCTCAACCTCCTTGCAGTAAGCTTCCACCTTGTCATCCTGAATAAGGCCCACTACTGTTGTATCATCTGCGAACTTCACAATATGGTTGGTGGCAAACCTAGCACAGCAGTCATGGGTCAACAGGGTGAACAGCAGCGGACTTAAGACGCAGCCCTGAGGAGAACCTGTGCTCAAGAAAATGGTATTTGAGGTATTTGTTCCAACTCGCACATATTGGGGCCTGTTGGTAAGAAAATCCAGAATCCAGTTGCACAAAGGAGTGTTTAAGCCTAAAAGGCCCAGTTTGTCTACTAGATGCTGGGGAATGATTGTGTTAAACGCCGAACTGAAGTCGACAAACAGCAAACGCACATGAGTATTTCTTTCCTCCAAGTGCTTCAGGCTCAGATGGAGAACGGAAGAAATAGCATCCTCCGTAGAGCGATTTGGTCGGTAGGCAAACTGAAGCGGGTCAAATGCTGGCGGGAGGCTAGATACAATAGTGTCCTTTATCAGCTTCTCAAAGCATTTCATGATGGTGGATGTCAGTGCAACCGGACGGTAATCATTGAGGCCTGTAATTGTGGACTTTTTTGGCACTGGCAAGATGATGGCCATCTTAAAACACGATGGGACCACTGCCTGCTGCAATGAGAGGTTGAAAATATCAGTGAGAACACAAGCCAGCTCCTCTGCGCATTCCCTGAGGACACGTCCAGGGATGTTATCTGGGCCTGCTGCTTTCCGAATGTTAACTGTCTGCAGTGTTTTCCGGACAGAGGTGACATCAAAGCTAGGCACTTGCTCATCAGGATGGGGCACAGCTTTCCTAGCAGGAGTACTATTTGATGCCTCAAATCTACCAAAGAATGCATTCAGTTTGTTTAGGAAGTCTGTGTCATCCTTACATCTCGATGGAGCCACCTTGTAATCCGTAATGGCCTGGATCCCTTGCCACATTTGCCTGGTGTTTGTTTGGTCCTGAAAAAAGTTCTGAATTTTCTGGCAATGGGCTTGCTTTGCACCTTTTACGGTGCTTTTCAGATTTGCTCTGGCTGTTCTAAGTGCCAGCATGTCCCCAGATTTAAAAGCCACATTCCGTGCTTTCAGCATCTTGCGGACCTCATAAGTCAGCCACGGTTTTTCATTCGCCCTCACAACAAAGCTTTTCAGGACACAGACATCTTCTATGTACTTTTGGATATGTGCACAGAAGATGTCTGTGTCCTGAAAAGCTTTGTTGTAAAATAGATGAACGTTAGGCATACTTGGTTTAGCTTGTTGTATAATTAGGTTTGTATAATTACATGCAGTCCTCGACTTATGACTACAACTGAGTCCAGAATTTATCTTGCTAAGCGAGAAATTTGTTAAGTGAATTTTGCCCGTTTTTACAACTTTTCTTGCCACGTTTGTTAAATAAATCACTGCAGTTGTTAAATTAGTAACATGGCTGTTAAGTGAATTTGGCTTTGCTTGTCAGAAGATTACAAAAAATGATCACATGACCCCCAGGACACTGCAACCGCCATAAATATGAACCAGTTGTTAAGCATCTGAATGTGAATCACGTGATGCATGCTGCAACAGTCATGTGTGTGAAAAATGTAAAAAATGGTCATAAACCACTTTTTCCAGTGCCGTTGTAACTTCAAACGGTCACTAAATGAACTGCTGTAAGTTGAGGACTACCTGTATATTTAAAACTTTGGGAAATTTGTAATCTTACGTTGGCCATGGAGTTTTATAGGCAGTATTTTAAGATCATTTTGTACATCTGATGCTTTTTTCTTTCACTATGATTGTGAAGGGTTATAATCAAATGAACCCAACCTTAGTCGATTGGACAATATTATCTTTAAGAAGACAACATACCCTTGTATTCACCATGAGCTGAGTTTGACAAAAGAGGCTACTCTTTTTGCTGTCATGTTATATTGATATATTTTCATCACTTGCTAGTTTATTGTTAGAATCAACTTTTATCTCCGTAATATCAGTCCCACAGAAAGAGCGCATTGTTTCTCTTTTTCACAGCAAGTGCTTAGTAAATACACGCAGAAGACAGCAGGAGATTAAACAATTTTACTAATGCATAAAGCTGGAAAAGGTGTGCTATATGATGCGATCTTTTATGTGTTCACAGGATGTGTTTCTGGGCTTCATATTTATGGATGTCTTTATGGGTGTTTCACGTGTTCATCTATCCCGGAAGCTTCTTTTTCTGAGTTGTGCATTTTTGTCACCTTTAAAACCTATTTCTCTGCAGATTTCATTCGTATATTTTCATATGCATGTTGCGGCATGTTTAATCACACAAAGGCATTTCAGAAGAAATGGAGGTGTAGACAACTGGGGTCTCCTTCCCACACTCCTGCAAGTGTTGCCAGATAATGTGTTGATTTATCTGTGGCCAAATATTCTTCTGTCCATCATATATAGTAGAAGGTAGGACAGAGCAGAGAAATAATGAAAATAATTTTCTAGGGTGAGACTACTTACTGGAGGCACTACTTAAGGAAGAAAAAGCTCAAGGCCAACAGAACACAGAATAGTTAATTACTATTGTGAATAACCCAGACAGGCGTAGTTACTGACAGACCCTTCTGCTGAAATCCTGTCCATTGGGTCACAAAAGCTCAGAAGGGACTGATCAGCTGAACTATAACTCTTTACAGTAATAATAAAAAAAGCCAATTTAAACACACAGCAATAAATTTCATGACTTTGATGCTCAAAACGTATTATCGGTTTAACTGTAAGGACTTTTTACTTTGAATATTAAAAGTTATGGTAGAGAGAAAGAGAAACTTAACTTTTCTTAACCATGTGTACATATATTTGAAAGATTTACAAATATTACTGAAATTCCACTGTATATTTAATCATACTTTTGAAACTAGAAAATTGATCGTGCATTTTGTTTATGTCAGAATGTTGGTGATCTATGAAACATAATCCCAAGTTTTGGTCCTCAAGTATCACAAATGCATTGTTTTAGTCTTGCTACCTATTGGGAACTATAATTCTATAGCAGTGGTGGCGAACCTATGGCACACGTGCCACAGGCGGCACGCAGAGCCGTCCCTGTGGGCACGCACGCCATCACCCCAGAGGGAGGCGGGGCCAAGCTGCTCCCCTCCGCGTGCGGGGAGAGGCACCGCCCAGCTCAGTAAGCCATGGTTTGCCCGCAGGAGGAGGAAGATGGGAGGAGGAGAGCTGGCCGGGACGGGCACAGCGCTGCCCACGGGGGGAATCTGACCAGCCCCAGCCTGAAGGGGGGGAGATGGCAGCGTTTGGGAGGTGGTGTAAGTGCCCCCTTCAGCCATCAGCTAAGCAAGACGCCCTCCTACCCACTGCCCCACGCACGAGACCCCCTGGATCTCCCCCAACCCTGCCTGGCCCCCACAGGCATCCCTCCCCAGGAGCAACATTGAGCCCACCCTGGCCACGCCCACCCAATCTGCCATGACCACCATAGCCGTGCCCACCCTGGCCACGCCCACCCAGTGGGCCATGCCCATCCGGCACCCGGCGATACATAAGTGGGTTTTGGGTTGCAGTTTGGGCACTTGGTCTCTAAAAGGTTCGCCACCACTGTTCTATAGTCTCCTTGTCTCCAGCCCAACATATTAGCCAATACAGTAAACTGGTTTTAATTTTCTTTTGTACGTTTTACTCATAATCTGAGCAGTTATGTAACTGATGTCCTTGTCAGACCCCAAACCAAAAATAACACGTGATGATTTTTCCAAGTTCAGTTCTAGATTGTTTGAAATCTATTGACAGAATCTTGCCAGACTGAAGCACTCTACTGTCTGCATCTACAATATACTCTGGGAACTATTAGGGAGAGGCTGTCTTCACCCTTTTTCTCTCACACGTGATATCTGGACTGAATTGCCCCTTAGTTCTCTGGAATGCACCCCTTCCCACTTCCTTACTACATTCCATCACAATCCTCTACTGAATGATTGCATTTACTGTTTTTTTTTTAAGTTTGATTTTATTTGTCTCTTATAAAATTGGTCTATCTTACAAGGAATAAAAAGGCCTAATCTATAGGCACATACCACCATGATATATGGCCAATGGGTGGCACTATATTGATTATTTCACTTTTTAAAATCTCTTTATTGCTAGAAAAGCAGACCCGCCATGTGAAATCTTTAAATCTTTCACCTTAGGGAATATAAAGATAGCCTTGCAGAGTGTTACAAAGACATTAGCTTAGCTCAGGAAGATAGGAAGGGATGCAGAACAAATGTAGGAATGGCCTTCCTTGATTCTCTTGGTTATAAAAGGGAAGGAAAGGGGAATTTAGTCAGACTTTCAATGTTTTATTTTACACTCTACATCAGGGGTCTTCAAACTTGGCCCTTTTATGACTTGTGGACTTCAACTCCCAGAATTCCTCAGCCAGACACGCTGGCTGAGGAATTCTGGGAGTTGAAGTCCACAAGTCATAAAAGGGCCAAGTTTGAAGACCCCCCGCTCTACATCAATAAAATAAAGTTATTGCATTTCTTGTATTTCTGACTCTGTTTACTTGGAAGAGCTGACACTCACAGACCAGGTTAAAGTTATGGCTCTTCGGATAAGAGGATAGGGGAAATCAGAGCCAGGGGAAATAACTGGCAGCTATCCTGTTGCTGGAGATCCAAGTTGTAACAGAGCCAATACTACTACTTTGTTTTTGACAGATCCAGCAAGCTCTCAGGACTCCTGTCCTGCATCTCAGAAATTCAACCAGTCAGTCCTAGGCAGAGGCATTTAATAAAGATCTAGGATCAGAAAGCTGGACTTCATGGATCCAAGAAGCTAGCCAAAAGGCAAGGGAGTGTTAATAAGAGAAGTTTCTGTTTGAGATCTGAAATATATCAAGCCGGGATCTCAGCTAGGCATTCTGCTTGGTTTATTTACTGTACTCACTTGCTCAGGATCCTGCTGAGAGCAACTTGTATGAAATTCACATCTTATTTGTGTGAATAGACTGTTTTGCCATAGTTGGGACCTCGGGTTTCATCTCAACTGGTCTCTTGCTTCTTCTTTGGATTGATTTGCCCTTTGATTCAGAGTTGCTTATTGGATTGGGAGTGCTGTGCAGAGGTACTATTTTTCCGTAAAGACTGCTTTACTTCAGTCTTTTACCAGTCGTAAAAGGACATGAACCTGCTTTTATTTGGCCCATGGGAGATTCCAATTTACTCACTGATAGTCGGCCGTGCCAGCACGGAAGAGTTAGAGGCAAGGTGCCATCAGGAAAATAGATTATGGTAGGAGGAACTAGCAAAGCTGCTACTGCAAAGTAGGAGGCATGAAAACCCGTAAAGGTGTCTGGAAGTGCAAGTTTGAAACCTGCAGAATTCCATCACATGGCTTCAGCTGAGATCTCTTAAGCCAGTTTTACGATTACTCTTGCCACCTACTGAGAATCATAAACACGATTCTATTTCATAGGGACAATATACATACACAACCATTAATTCAGGCCTTTTACCCATGTACATTATAAAGAGAGGGAGAAAAGAGGGTGTGTTTGCTACCAGGTCCACAGTGAACCTGGGGTGAGCAAGAGCCACTATAAACAGGAATATTCTGATGATCCCCAAACTCAGTATAAAATTTGGACAATGCGTCCTTGGATCATATTACAGAAATCTGGGGATCGAGAGATAGATTAACAATGGGAGACTTACCCAGTATCTGTTGGGAAATAAATTTGGCCAAATTTCCCTGAATTCCTCAGTAATATTGCTAACTAATTCATTTTCCAAAAAAGACAAGGGGTTTGGCTATGCTAAAAGTGATCCTAATCAAGGGAAAGAGACGGTTAAAGAAAGAAAAACAGTGGAAACCCAGTGAAGATACAATCCAAGAGAGGATTGTATACTTAAAAATTTTAAGAGCCTACTTCAGCTTTACAAAACTGGTTCCTTTCTACTACATGTCCCAACATTCCTAGCAACCCAATTAGTCCTTGTTGGGAATTTTGGGAGGGAGCTAGAAAGGAAGCATTCAATACAGTAGATCAGGGGTCTTTAAACTTGGCCCTTTTATGACTTGGACTTCAACTCCCAGAATTCCTCAGCCAGCGTGCCTGGCTAAGGAATTCTGGGAGTTGAAGTCCACAAGTCATAAAAGGGCCAAGTTTGAAGACCCCTGCAGTAGATACAGGGGGCTGAATGTTCTGAGAATCCTAAATCTAAAGCTTTGTGGTAGCATTGATTTAGGTAGACTTCCCTGAAGAGACTCTTTCCAAAACATATGGAAAGCTGGTAGCTACAAATGTTCAGAGGTTCAACTACAAGACAAATGAAGCAAAGCAGAGCAGTATAACAACATGGCATAATGTTGCTGACTGAAGCATTCCATAGGTTTATTTTTTCATACACATAAAGAACATCATGAAAGAGAAAAATGATTCACCACTCTGAAATCTGATGTGGTTTCCAAAAAGCAGACTTCTGTAACAGGCATTCTCCAGATGTGTTGGATTTCAAGCCCCAATCTCAACACATCTTGAGAACATAACAATAGAGAAATTTGATCTAGCTGTGCCAAATCTTTTTGCTCTTCTAATGGATGTTATAGATATCTCTGTGGATGAATGTAGAATGACCAAATAACAGAGTTGAAAGGGACCTTAGAGGTCTTCTGGTACAACCCCCTGCTCAGGCAGGAAACCCTATACCATTTCAGACAAGTGGTTGTCCAGTCTCTCCTTCAAAACTTCCAGTGTTGGAGCATTCACAATTTCTGGAGGCAGGTTGTTCCATGGATTAATTGTTCTCACTGTCAGGAAATTTCTCCTTAGTTCTAGGTTGCTTCTCTTTTTGATTAGTTTCCATCTGTTGCTTCTTGTCCTGCCTTCAGGTGCTTTGGAGAATAGATTGACTCCATCTTCTTTATGGCAGCCCCATAGACATTGGAAGACTGCTATCATGTCATGCCTAGTCGTTCTTTTCATTCAACTAGACATATCCAAATTTTTCTTCTTAAAGCAGATATAAATAATATGCTCAGTACATTTTCCCCCCCAAAAAAAAAGACAGATGAGCATACGTACACCCAATCTGCACATGCTAATTTAACTGTAGATTATTTTAGAAATATTTTTTAAAAATGACTACAACTTTCTATTGCAACATTTTCTTTTTTTCGGACAACCTGCTAGGATAAGCTTAATTCTTTGACTCTTCAGACTTAGATGCTTTGAGGGTTCCACCACACCACTTGACAGCTGATGTAGCAAACTATACTTCATCCTGACTGAAAAGAGTTTTTGTTTTTGATGTTATATTGATTCTTGTGCTATTCTCTATATTGGCTGTTATATTGTTTTATTTTCATATTTGGTACATTGCCTGGAGCTTAGTGGTCTATAGAGATTAGAAGTGTAATAAATCAACAGGTATAACTGCTACCTTAAAAGGATAATGCTGGAGGACTGTGCTGATTGGTTGTCATCTATCAAGCCCAACTTAAAGAACTGACATTAGTATGTAAATAAATTAGGACCCCCAAAATTAAAAAAAATGCATTCCCCAGTATCATACAATTTGTACCTTGCAGTCAGCAAGGAAGACCTGGCTCATAGATTCTTTTCATAGCTCAATAGCCAAGGATATTGTCTTCTCAATAGTAGCTGTGGCAGCACTCAGAGCCCTCTCTGTGGGGCACGCCTGCTAACTCGCCGAGGTGTCACGTGACCGGATGCATCCCGGCACGGCTGGTTTCCCTCCCCCCGTCCCATCCCTCCTGGCCTCGCATGCTCTCCTTTTCCTGGGCACGATCCACTGCATCGCCTCCTCAGCTGTTGGCCGGCCATCCAGCTCAGAGGTGGCTTCTTTGAACTGCTGGCGGTGGGCTGTGGAGCCCCAGAGTGCGCCAGTCGAGGGGCCGGCAGGCTGTGGCTGCTGACGGACACCATCGGCCCCCATGCGCTCACTGGCCTCTGTGTGCTGGGGCCAATGGTGTCAGGCAGCAGCCATCCTGGCCCTTGCCTTGCCCCATGGCAATGGCACCCGTGCCCTGCCTCGCCTCACCCCGCATGATGAGCCTCCTGCCTACCACCCCACCTGCCCCTGGATCTCCCCCAACCCTGCCCACCCCCCACAGGCATCCCTTCCCACGATCAACATTGAGGTGACAACGCCCACCTTGGCCACATCCAGCCAATCTGCCATGACCACCACAGCCACGCCCACCCAGTGGGCCACGCTCACCTGACACCCGGCAATAAATAAGTGCGGTTTAGGTTGCAGTTTGGGCACTCAGTCTCTAAAAGGTTCGCCATCACTGATCTAAGATGTCTGAGTAATTCATTCTACTGTCAAAATTGTATTTTTAGGAATAATTCAGTCAAAATCAGCTTTCTTTTAACTTCAACTTCATTCCATATTCTCTGGAGTGAGATTTTGACTTTCTTCAATGTGACATTCCTTCAAGTATTTGAGGAGGGCTATCATATCCCACTCACTTGTCTTTTCTTGATATACAGTTCTACTTCTAGTCCCCTGATCGTTCTTGTAACCTTATTCTACTTGTTGGAATCCTTAAAGTGGACATATTGCTTTTGGTGGCTTTGACCAAAGCTCAGAGTAGTAGAACTGGTTTTTTTCCTGTGATTTGTAAACCATATTTCTGTTCCTGCAGTATAAAGTATCATTTGTACATCCACCTCATACTGCTCATTTGTACCCTGGTCCCACTTCTTTGCTTTACTTGTACTCATTTATAACCCAGGCCAAGTGTAGCCATCAGGACAAAGAGAGTATATATTTTAGTTAACAAGTAGGAACAAGAAAGACACACCACCAGAATAGGAGTTTGGTTAGCTATAGTGACTACACAGAGATATGCTGAGACCCAAAGATGATTAGAGAACTGGAGGCTAAAACATATGAAGAATGGTTTCAGGATATGTGTATGTCTAGTCCAGCAGTCTCCAAACTTTACGGAAAGAAAGACTAGGGGTGATATGATACCAGTGTTCCAATATTTGAGGGGCTGCCACAAAGAAGAGGGGGGTCAACCTATTCTCCAAAGCACCAAAGACAGGGCAAGAAACAATGAATGGAAACTAATCAAGGAGAGAAGCAACCTAGAACTAAGGATAAATTTCCTAGCCAGTGGAACAGTTTGCCTTCAGAGGTTGTGAGTGCTCCATCACTGGAAGCTTTTAAGAAGAGACTGGACAGCCATTTGTCTGGAATAGTATAGAGCAGGGGTGTCAAACTCGCAACGTCACGTGACGTGTCGCGATGTATCACGACTTTTTTTCCATTGCCAGCAATGGGGTGGGCACGGTTTCGCCATGATGCATCCGGTCTGCGGGCCGGCAGTTTGACACCCCTGGTATAGAGTCTCCTGCTTGAGCAGAGGGTTGGACTAGAAGACCTCCAAAGTCCTTTCCAACTCTGTTATTCTGTTATTTCATTGCAATGGAGTCTTTCCTGAGCCCGCATTGACCATTTAAATTATGTAATCTCCATGAAGCTTCGCTCGACTTCTTTTTCAGAAGAGCTGATTACAGCACCCTGTTCCTTGCTTTGACTAAGAGGCTTCCTGGGGTCTTTAATGGGCTTGAAATATCATTCCCCTTTTTTTGATTTTACGAAGAGATGGACAGCAAATATTGCAATTAAGAAGCTTTTAATGGTATAC
The DNA here is from genome assembly GCA_023970755.1 of Azemiops feae. NCBI lineage: Eukaryota > Metazoa > Chordata > Lepidosauria > Squamata > Viperidae > Azemiops > Azemiops feae. The sequence goes on from JALGBA010000759.1 coordinate 1,006,886, forward strand.
CTATAAATTAATAGGAAACGTTTTTGTAAGTAAGTTAAAGTGAGAAAACACATCAGTATAATGAGATCTAATTTTAAACTTTTGACATTTTTATAATAACGTTGTGCCTGTACAGATCAGTGACTTTTGATTTCAAAAATAAGTCTTCTAATTTAAATGCAAATAGCAATGACTATTTACTTCTTTGACCCACAGAGATTTCTTTCTAGAACATCATGTTTTTCTGATACATTTGTGTCTCAAAAAGCTAAAACGTTCCATGGACCCAACAAAACAAATGGCTCATTTATAGAAGAGATTTTTCATGGAGAAGCTCCAGCTTTCAGCTTTTGGTACGTCCGTTTAAATATGTCAGATAGCAGATTATGGGAACTTCTTTCATTGTGAACCTGCAAAGAATTTTTCCTAATTAGAATAGAAAAGATATCTGTACTGTAGCGGTTAACTTTTTAGTCTAGGATTGGAGAAGTTTAGGTTCAAATCTACCCTCAACCAGGATAGCTCCTGGGGTGGACTTTGAACCATTTTTTGGCTCAACTTTATTTCCTTTAGCAATCCTATGAAAAATTGGAGGATATAACGCTTCCTACAGAAGAGAATACTTGTAGCTCAGGGTTGAATTGTGAGTTCCTTGGTGCTCTCTGAGGATGATTGCTTTCATTACCCAACAAAGTAACATTATCACAGATAATGATATGTGTACCTTCTTCAGCTTGTATAAGAATGACAGTATAGATCTAATCAATGATAAGAAATGGTAAGAATGTGCAAGGTTAGATGAGCATAGATGTGACGTAGTTTTCAGTGTAATTGCTATCTCTGGGAGAACCAACAATAGAACAACCTCTCAAATTTAATGTGCCACCCACACAACAAAACAAAAATATTAGCTTAATTAGCACAATTAAATTATTTCCCCCTATACATGGGTAAAAAGATAATGTTGAAGGAGGAGTGCAAGGACATTTACGTATATACATATCAGAGGGGAACGTAAGGAGCAAACTCAAGATTGCCCCACCTTGATTTTCTTGACTATAAGAGCAGGAAGACAGGAAGACTCTACTATTATATCCTGCAACAATGAAACAGAATTCTAGTAGTCCTTGTGGGGTTTGATTCTTGACCAGGCCTGTCTTGAAGAGCTGATTTGCATTCATTGGGACTTTACCGGAAAAGTATATGAGTAAGACTGAGCCTCTATTTGTCATGATCTTTATTGTTTACTGGATCCTCAGAGTATTATACTGTTGGAACAGACTTAAAGGGGAGACCACCCTACTTTAGATATACTGCATATCTATAATGTACTAAAATGTTTTTATAGTAAGGATTATTTCAGAGTTCCATGAAAGACTATCATGAAAAATTATATAGCAAAAGGATCAGAATATTGTATTGCTGTTATATGGGGGTCCTTCTTGAATGTCCAAATATAATTTATATGTAAAGTCACCATGCAAGGCTGTTGTTTAAGTTACTTAGGTTGGCATGCTGTCACCTAGGGGAAGATAGAATATTATTTTATAGTAGAAGATACACCTGTTTCTCTCAACTGAGAAGAACATTTAGTAAGTAAGAAAGATTAAAACATTAAGAGTCAACAACTGTACTGGACTGGATAGGTGAATATGGTGAGCAAGATGAAACTCATTGTAACGTTACTTGGAAAAAAGTTCAAGGAAAAAGTTGATCTAGATACTATACGATCAAAAACTCAGAGAAGCAGAATTTACTGTATATACATATAGTCATGATGGTTTGTGCTTGTTGGGAAAGTATTACTTTTAAGAAAAAAGAAGCTAATGGCAGTTCACAGAACCAAACGTTATTTCTTCACAGTGATCCCTTCAAAACACTATCCATAACAAGCTTGTTAAACTGCAGAGTATGTGGTTGAGAAATAAAGCCATCAACATTCTTCAAAATGTTGATTCCCTATCTAAGTACATACAGGGTTAACCTTTTAGACACACACACCCCTCCAGATTTGGCTACCTGCTGCCACCTAGTACCAGTTAAATCCGATCATCCCCTAATGGCATGAAACTGAGTAGAAGCAAGCAAATTCTGGATACCACATTTTCCACTTCTAAATCCCATACTGCCCCCCATTTTTAATCAAAATGATTAAGGAGAAGCTGCTTGATGCTTTCAAACACCACCAAGATAAACAGCTGGCAGGGGGCATCCTAGATGATGAAACCTATTAGTTCAATGGCTCATGGCAATGTAATTAGATTCACTTGAGTACTAATGGAATGACTGGAAAACCATAGGCAGGGCTAACCAAGGCAGGAAGAAATTAATATTAAAGATAATGTTCCAGTACAGAAGGTTCTGCTCAACATTCATAGATAGCTGCATCATACCATAAAACCATTGATGAATTACAAAAACATACCCCCCAGACTTGCTCCTGATAAAACTTTATGGAGCTCAAAAGATTGCACACTCTAACTTAATAAAAATAGTTTTATCTGGACCCATGTTTTCTAGGTGGCCAGTTATACACCACAATAGTCAAGCTTCACAAGAAAAAGGTGAATAGCATTCTTGTTGGCCATGCATATAATTTGCATGAATGTTTCTAATTCAGAGCTACTGTAGGTAGTTTCATCTCTTAAATGGATTTATTTAAAGAAGCTCACGGCCTTTGTATGCTTGTTTAATTGTTTCTAGTTCAGCTTCCAGGAAAGAAGCTTGCCATTCCTTCACACTGCTCTGTTGTATCAGATCTGCATTTGAATGAAACGAATATCTTCCAATTTGTACCAGTCCTAGAACTTCTGTCTTTGTTCATTCTAGATAATCTTAATTTCAATCTGAAGATGCCTAAAGGACATAAGAGCATAGATCTCTTCCACTTTTGCTTTCTATTAAATGACATTCACAATCTTCATGATAGCAACAGCACTTAGACTTATATACTGACTCATAGTGCTTTATAGCAGTCTCTTGGCTGTTTACAATGTCGAAGCATTATTTGCATATTGCCCCCAACAATCTGGGTCCTCATTTTACTGACCTCAGAAGGATGGAAGGTGAGTGAACCTTGAGCCCCGTCAGGATCGAACTCCAGGCTGTGGGCAGAGTTAACCTGCAATACTGCACTGTAGCCACTGCGCCACCACAGCTCCCTATCATAACCATTACCCATAAACATTTTCACTTTTTAAAAAATAATTTAAATTGGTGACTAATCAAGACTCTGGTACAGCAAACCATCTAGCTGTATTTATGCAATTTAGGAGAAAAATGCTTCCGTTGGTCTACCTCAGGGGTAGGCAACCTTGCCTCTTTTATGACTCGTGGACTTCAACTCCCAGAATTCCTGAGCCAGCCATGCTGAGGGGAAAGGGAGAGGTTTCCAAGCTGAGCCATGCTGGCTCAGGAATTCTGGGAGTTGAAGTCCACGAGTCACAAAAGAGCCAAGGTTGCCTACCCCTGGTCTACCTTGTACTCAAGTGCTTTATTTTCTTGGATGACCCCCAATTTCTTTTAATATTAGTAGGGAATAAAATGGATATTATCCAGAATGTAGAAGAATGTAAATTTGATTATTTTGCTGCCAGTGAAGGAGGCCAGTGAAAAAGACTTCCAACTAGTAGTACATCTTCCCCTGAAAAAAAAAAATGGTGGTAACAGTCTGGGGTTACATATACCTTCTGCATAGGTCTGCAGGAGATAGCTGAGAAAACTTTTCTATCTTTTAAAACTGTTTTCCTCCATTTTATTATGCCTAAAATGTACGGGATACTTGTAGCATTTAACAAAACGTTCTTCCTAAAATGGCCATATGGTCATACAGGTTGACATGGTCTCTTGGCCAATTCAAGAAGTGATAAAAGTGAAACCTGCATTTTTTTTGAGGCGCCTGCTTCTGATACAGGTGCCCAGGCTTTTAAAACGTTTCTTCTAAAAAAAACAACATAAAAGGGAGCATTCTGCTACTTTAGAAGTTTATAAAATATTCACAATCCCTCCCAAGTCTAATCTGAGAAATTTTACACAGACTTTTATTTGAAAAAACAGCCGGAAAGTCTACCAGATGAGAAATCTGTCCCTAGAGCTGGGCTGTAAAATGGATTGAATTTGTTCTGTTAAACCAGGATAGATCAGAGAGCAAAAAAAAAAGACTTAACCATGTCCATTCTCTTCATACCAAGAGAAAAACTGCAGCACTATCTTCTCAATATATTTAGTTTCATTTCTCCAATAAAAGCTTCTTCTTTTTCTTAACCACCCACATACATCCAGTGGCTATTTGGAAATCCGCTGCAATTGTAATCTTCTTCGGGGATTTATCTTTTTTTAATTCTAAATACTGACAAAGAACACATCCACTGTTGTCCCTTTATATAATGAGCTCACAGAATTAAAAGATATCTCATAAAAGGCAAATGTACACAATCAATGGAAATCTTCCCAAGCGATGATGTTCTGATTGATCTGGAATAATTTGGTTTTGACCTCTTGTATCCTACACTGAGATCACCTTTTACTGACACCATTAGCCAGAGACAAACTGTAGTTTGAAGCTACCCTTTTAGCAACTAGCATGCTATTGATTTAGCTCTGAGAGCAAAGTAGTTAGCATCAAATTGTTTATGTCATCAAAGTCTTCTTTTTTTTTAATGAACTTCAGGCAGTAATGAGATCGCTAGCCTGAACATTTTTGTTTTGCATTTATTGCCACAAAGTGTAGAATTAATGTGTGCAAGAGAATGCAAAACAAGCCAAAACAACGACCACGGCTTGTTAAGTAATATGCCTTCTTTCATTTTTGTCGAATGTGGTTTTACAATACTTCTCCGTATTCAGTTTTCTATCACAGTATCAGAAATCTAGTGAAATGAGGCTCAGTAACCATACCGGGCAGGCTTCTAGTGGCTCTTGATTTTGATGCTGACTTGGAATTGAAAAATAGGGCTGCTCTCCATCACATAAGTGGATAGAAAAGTAGATACCATAAACCATGGCTGGCTGAGGAATTCTGGGAGTTGAAGTCCATGAGTCATAAAAGGGCCGAGTTTGAAGACCCCTGCCATAAACTGTCCGTTGGCAGTACGTTTTATCTTTAAATGGGCCATGTTGAAGGCACTTTGTGGACAACTATAATAATAATAATAATAATAATAATAATAATAATAATAATAATAATAATAATAATAATAATAATAATAATAATAATAATAATAATAATAATAATAATAATAATAATAATAATAATAAATAATAAAGTTGGAAGGGACCTTGGAGGTCATCTAGCCCAACCCCCTGCTCAGGCAGGAAACCCTGTACCATTTCGGACAAATGGCTGTCCAGTCTCTTCTTAAAAACTTCCAGTGTTGGAGCACCCACAGCTTCTGGAGGCAGGTTGTTCCACTGGTTAATTGTTCTAACTGTCAGGAGGTTTCTCCTTAGTTCTCGGTTGCTTCTCTCCTTGATAAGTTTCCATCCGTTGCTTCTTGTCCTGCCTTCAGGCGCTTTGGAGAACAGCTTGACTCCCTCTTCTTTGAAATGTATGCTTGAAACTATTTGGATTGAAATGACTTCTAAATAAGAATGGGTTGACGTCAGAGTCACCATTGTGCTGAAGAGCATTGCCATTGCATTGGAGTTCATATGATCCAGAGGGAGCTGGAACCAACTTTAGTTTTGAGGGGTCCTTTGTGCTCTCTGAACTTTGCTGTTTGCTTGCCGACGTTTCATTACCCAACTATGTAACATCATCTGTTACACACCTGTGCTCTCAGGTTCAGCTTATGGTCACTCACTCACTCACTCAGTCACAGCCCTGGAAAATAGCCATACTCAAATCACTTTCAGCGGACACTGAGGCACAAACGGTTCTTTAAAATACACAGAGACCCTGTGAATTTATAACAGCAAACTTTACTAGTTAATGTATATCTATTTGCTCTTTCACACACAGATATACACACAGAGACACACACACAAACACACACACACAGTCATTTGTCCACATTTACCCAACATCCTCAACTAGGAAGGCAGGCACTAGCCAGAGGGACGGAAGCCGCCAAGTCTGGATCCAAAAATGACTCAAAGAATGGGGAGGCTTCAGGACCCCTTTTATCCCCCAAAGTCCTTGCTTTGTTGGTGAGGAGGGGCTTCCCATGTGCTCAGATCCAACTTCTTTTTTAGCTGTTGATGAAACTCGGGGAGGGGCTTCCCACCCCAAAGTCCTTTTGTTTCCTTGACGACTTGGTTCCCTCCTGGTTTTCTCCTCCTTGCTTACATGTTTGCTTCACCTTTAGGAATGGTGGCCTAGGCAGTGGTGGGATTCAAATATGTGAGCAACCAGTTCTCTGTGTGGATGCCGCTTCCGGAAGTCCATTCTGGGCCTGGGCAACAAAAAAGTAGCTACCGGTTCTGCCGAAGTGGTGCGAACCGGCTGAATCCCACCACTGGGCCTAGGCCTAGTCTCAGTGCAGAGCACTGATGATGTTACCTAGTTTGGGTAAGGAAATGTCTTCAAGAAAACAACCAAGCTCAGAGAGCACCAAGGACCCCTCATTTCAACCCTGAGCTACAAATATTCTCCTTTTTTGGAACTTTAGGCTTGCATATTTCTACATGGCTTCACTCAGAGTATTTCCCTGTCTTCTCCAGTGCTGCCCATTCTATTTACCATGTTCTTCCATCCCTCACTGCCCAAAATAGCTAGGAGAGAAAAATGAGTCCACTAACTCATGTTTGTCCATGCGTCTCTTGGTTTTTCTTATCAAGATATTTCTCATTTGTCCAATTTAGCTACAAAATGGCAACGCAGGAAAAATCTGTGGCTGTCAAGCTTTGGAATGGGCCCTATAAAACAATTGCTTAGCCTTCTCTTTGAATCCAGCTATGAATTATAATTGGACACTGAGTTTGATATTTTCCCCATTCTTTCCGTCCATTCCTGTTCTCTTTTTCATAACCTCACAGAATGATATACAGCCCTGGGTTGCTGAGAGCTCTAACAGTCATCAAGAGCAACAGAAAATGACAAATTGAACTTGTCTGTGCCAAAACACTTGAGTTGTGACAAGTCAAATAAACATTAGGAAGCTTTCCAAGAAGTAAGAAATCGGCAGAAATGGATTTTCTCTTAAAAAGAAAGAAAAAAGAAAAAAAAGGGAAGATAAACTCTTTCGGTGTCTGAAATGCCTCACTCACTTTCCTCCACAAGCCTCAGAATATCTCATTCTAGTGTTAAATCACACACTGAGGACATTTGAGATGAGAGGCTTAGTTTAATGCATGTTTCTCAACCTTGGCAACTTTAAGTCCACCCATCTTAAAGTTGCCAAGGTTGAGAAACACTGGTTTAATGGAAGGGAGATAGGAGAATAGTATTTAAAAATGGAGAATTTGGCTCCTTGGGCAAAGTCAGTTTTAAGAAAACCTTGCAAATAAAGTATTTCAGGTTTTAATTTTGCTTAATTAACTCTGGTTTGATAAGCAGTGGCAATTGTAGAGACTCACAATATCTTTCAAAGAAATTGCTGATAATAGTAATTGGGAAAAATGATGGCATTAGCATCATCCTGCTGCCTGTCTCCTGCACTCTTGTCTTTTAATAGGAAGATGATAAATATTGTCTTCAGATCTACTTAAAAATTGATTACCCAGTAAGTAAATCATACAGTTTCCAGGAATGTATGCAGCATTATTGGGGTTTTTTTTTCTGTTTGATCTGCATCCCAAATGGTTGAATATGAAACTGCTTATTCAAATATCCAAAAATTAGGAATGAGAAAATGATTGGGGGATTTAAAATTATTAATAAATCTTTCCAAATGAAAAAGTGGCAGCTAAATAGGAACTCATTATTGATCTGTTACTTGAGAGACGAAATCAAACCCAGGTTTTAACAAGGGTGGGTGGATTTCGTGACTATGTTATCCAGCTCTTCTTCCATATGATTTCATTTACAAAATAGCTGTCACGGGGACATAGGTTACATAGCTATTATGTCAGAATGCTACCTATCATTAATTCTAGTGCTCCCTCTTAAAATGGTCCCTATTTCTCCTACTTCCTTCTGTCTCTTTTGTAGGCATCTGGCAATGCTTAGAAATAAAGATGGGGTTACTGCTGCCCACTATTTTATTTTCCAATTACACAATAGAACAGAATAACAGAGTTGGAAGGGAACTTGAACCTCTTCTAGTCCAAACCCCTGCTCAAGCAGGAGATCCTATACCATTCCAGACAAATGGTTGTCCAGTCTCTTCTTAAAAGCTTCCAGTGTTGAAGTGCCCACAATTTCTGGAGGCAAGCCATTCCACGGATTAATTGTTCTGACTGTCAGAAAATTTCTCCTTAGTTCTAGGTTGGTTCTCTCCCTGATTAGTTCCCATCCATTGCTTCTTGTTCTGCCTTCAGGTGCTTTAGTTTAGAGAATAGCTTGACTCCCTCTTCTTTGTGGCAGCCCCTGAGATATTGGAACACTGCTATCATGTCACCCCTAGTCCTTCTCTTCATTAAACTAGACATACCCAACTCCAGCAATTGTTCTTTATGTTTTATCCTTCAGTCCCCTAATCATCTTTGTTGCTCTTCTCTGCATTCTTTCTAGAGTCTCAACATCTTTTTTTATATTGTGGTGACCAAAACTGGATGCAATATTCCAAGTGTGGCCTTACCAAAGCTTAAAGTCCTTCTGGAAGATGATGATAATAATGATGATGATGATGATGATAAGTGATTCTTTGCTTTCAGCATACCCCTACTTATTATATAATAGAGATGTATCTTTTATTACTAAATAGGGTTGAATGTAGTGATAGAGCGGATATGCCTTTTGCTTATAACAGGGAGTCTTATTAACCCTAAAAGCTTTGATCATTTCATTCACACATTCTGTGCCATACTACGCAAAATGCACTGTAATTCAGAGTCTTCTTTCTGGCTTTTAACTCTCTAAATCAGAAGTAGACAATTCTGTAATTACTTCAGTGCCCATGGACTTCAACTTCACTGAGGATCCACCAGCAAAGCCAATGGCAATGGACTGTAATAGCTGAGAGATGTAGATTGTCTAGTCATGAGGAAATTCTCCAACAATTATCTCTGTCCATATATTTTGATCTTCGGAGGAGGCTCTGAGGTTTGGGACTTTCTTGGTAGTTAGTGGTCCTCATTGATTAATGAGATGCTTAATCAAATTTACTATAGAAATTGAAGCAATATAGATTTGTGTTATTTTTATTGTTACTCGTATTATTTCTTTATTGTTGATGTTTTTAATATGTTCTTAGTAAAAAGGTCAGTCAGGGTAAAAGGCCCAAAATACTGTGAAAAAGAAGGAAAAACAATTGTTCATTTTTTTTCCAAAAAAAGATAGTGATGTTTTTTCTCTAAAGAGTGCAGATTTTCTTTTGCTGAATTTGGTGCACGTATGTTAATGGTTGCCTTCCAAATATATCTTTTCTTGAAACTGCTACAAAGATTTTAGTAGAGACTGCCAGATTAATTACGTTTCTCTCATTAAGTAAAATTAGGGGGCAAGTCCAAATGGTAGAAATAGCCAAGATGATAGTGTAGGACTAAATCTTGAGTAGCCATGTACCCATAAAGTAGATGGCAATTAGCTTTCTGTGCATAAAATGTGGGAACATTAGGAGCCTATCCTACTATATAGCAGAAGACTCTTACAAATTGTAATATTAATGAAGTACCACTTTTCACCCCAGTGGTAAAAGCTACATAAAACATAAAAGCTAACTGATGTACAGTATATACCAGTTAGCCCTCAACTTACGGGCACATTTGAGCCTCCAAAATTTCTGTTGCGGAGCAAGATAGTTGTTAAGTGAGTTTTGCTGCATTTTACAACCTTTCTTGCCATAGTTGTTAAGTGAATCTGACTTGCTCATTGACTTTGCTTGTCAGAAAGTCACAAAAGGTGATCACATGACACCGGGGCACTGTAACTGTCATAAATATGAGCCAGTTGCCAAGCATCCAAATTTTGATCGCATGATATGACCAGGGGGCTGCTGCAATGGTTGTCAGTGTGAAAAACGGTCATGCCTCATTTTTTTCACTGCTGTTGTAACTTTGAACGGTCACGAAATGAGTGGTTGTTAAGCCAAGGACTACCTGTCCCAAAGGTGTTTTTTCAAAAGGCAACTGAACTCCCTTTGTTTTTCCTTGAAGATGTCTCACTTCTCATCCTAGAAGCTTCTCCAGTTCTATATTTGGAAGGCAACCTTCAATTCTGAAGAAGCTTTTGGGATGAGAAGGGAAACATCTTCAAGGAAAAACAAAGTCCAGTTGCCTTTTGAAAAAGCACCTTTGTAACAACCATGACCTGGATGATTGAGAACCTCCATAGATATCGAAGATGACTTATCCAAACTTTTTTTTGTGAGTTTGGAAGCAGGACCAAATTCCACATTTTGAGCTGAGACTTCCATTATTGCACAATCATTTGTCTGAAATGGTACAGGGTTTCCTGCCTGAGCAGGGGATTGGACTAGAAGACCTCCAAGGTCCCTTCCAACTATTTTATTCTATTCTATTCTATTCTATTCTATTCTGTTCTGTTCTGTTCTGTTATCATTATTCTACTCTACTCTACTCTACTCTACTCTACTCTACTCTACTCTACTCTACTCTACTCTACTCTACTCTACTCTACTCTACTCTACTCTACTCTACTCTACTCTACTCTACTCTATTCTATTGTGTTCTATTCTATCATTTATTCTATTCTATTCTATTCTATTATCATTATTCTACTCTACTCTACTCTACTCTACTCTACTCTACTCTACTCTATTCTATTCTATTCTATTCTATTCTATTCTATTCTATTCTATTCTATTCTATTCTATTCTATTCTATTCTATTCTTTCTAGAGAATTAGCTTACCCATTCCCTTTCTCAATCTCTGCAGATGTTGATCAACTCCACGAGAGCAGGTGTGAGGATGGAGTTGAATGCAAGCACACTTCCTGAAGTTTTTGGCTTAGCGTAGTTCTTTAGAGTACCTTTTTTCTGTAAAAGACAGATTCCAGCTATATATGTATAACAGATATTTGGATTTTTTTATTCTAATGTGTGGGAAGGAGCTAGATTACTTTTAGGTTGAGAACATGGATGCATTTTGCTTTGGACTGCGATGTTTTAGAGGAATTCTTCCTGTAAATAAAGGAAAAAGATTAATTTTGACTGTACAAAAATCAATATACAGGTAGTTCTCGACTTACGACCACAATTGAGCCCAAAATTTCTGTTGCTAAGCGAGTCAGTTGATAAGTGAGCTTTGTCTCATTTTACAACCTTTCTTACCACAGTTGTTAAGTGAATTACTTCAGTTATTAAATTAGTAACAACATTGGTAAGTGAATCTGGCTTCTCTATTGACTTTGCTTGTCAGAAGGCCACAAAAGTTGATCACCTTATCCGAGGACACTGCAACCGTCATAAATATGAGTCAGTTGCTAAGTGTCTGAATTTTGATCACATGACCATGGGGATGCTGCAACAATCGTGTGAAAAACAATCATAAGTCACTTTTTTCAGTGCCATTATAACTTCAAACAGTCATTAAACGGACTGCTGTAAGTTGAGGACTACCTGTATTAAAGTTATATCTGATCCAGTAATGTTTAGATTTTTTGTTCAAATACTAGATGACAATAATAGCAATTTTAGTTCAAAATGTTTGTCGGTAGAATTAATAGATAAATGCATAATCCAGATAAAGCTTAAAGCAGAGGTCCCCAATCTTTTGGGCACCAGGGACTGGTTCTGTGGAGAGAGGTTTTTCCGTGGACTGGAGGGTGCGTGGTTTTGTGTGCTGCCTGCCTCCTGTGGATGGGGCTTTCCTTGTTTGTGCGGACCGGTTGCTGGCAGGCTGCGGCCCGGTACCGGTCCACGGACCGGGGGTTGGGGACCCCTGGCTTAAAGCATGGGCATTGGTCCTGAAACTTCTCCCCAAGCACAATTCACATCATACATTCTCATCTGATCCACTGGTAAGAGTGGATCTGATGAGATCTGGCGTGAATATGCCTTCTAAAAGATTATGAGCATAACATTTAAAGAGGATCTTCACATGGTGTATCTAACATCTCTTCTGGACTGAGAATTAATAAGCAGATTTAATTTTGCTGCACATCTCAAACTGTATTAGCCAATGTGATCGTGGATATATATGACTATTTTTATACAGAAAATTAAAATAATGTATTTTACAGAAGACAGGTGAAATAAACCTTATGATCTTTGCAACCTGTTGTTAAAAGTGAATAATTAGGAAAAGTGAGAAGTGTTTTACAGATTTCCCGAGAATTTCAAACTGATGAAAATCATGGGTGGGTTAGATAATACAGTGAAATTATCTTCAATCTATTTATTTATTCAGTCAATGTCTACGGTTACCCATCTCAGCAAGTGACTCTGGTAGCGAACAATCTTCAGTGCTACTTATGTGAAAGCATGGTCTTGGATTCTTCCTTATTTTGGGAAAATCATAAGTTTTAGATCCAGGCATAGAGAGTTATGCCATAGTGGTGAATATCTGTAGCTCGGCTGTAGGATGAGGGTGAAGGCTTCTTCTCTGAGCTTGTGGGTTGGTTTCCGAACATTTTGTTACCAGGCTAGGTAACATCTTCAACAGAGTTTAGGGGATGGCAGTGTCTGTGTTCTTCTGTTTATAAGGGCTTCATATGATCAGTGGTTCTTGTGATGTGTCAGGTGTGGGTATGTCAAGTGAGGGTCTTGAAATGGGTCTTGTAATGGGTCAGGCGTGAGTCATCAGTGACCCATCACAAGACCCATTACAAGACCCTCACTTGGCACACCTATACTGACCCATCACAAGACCCTCACTTGACACATCCACACCTGACCCATCACAAGACCTACTGAACACTCGGAGACCCTTATAAACAGAAGAACACTGACACTCCCTAAACTCCGCTGAAGATGTTGCCTAGCCTAGAGAGTTATATGTGATGAAGTGTCAGGTGCAATCAATCTTAGCAAAACCGGATGGGTTGGAAGGTATATCTACAGTTAAAATGAATCCAACTTATGCAGTTCAGGAAATCAGTAAACGAGGAAGCTTGGACAAGTGCAATAAAGCTAAGCGTCATTAGTCTCTCTTAGAAGTCATTAAATGTTGCATAAATGATGCAAAAGAGCCTCAAATGTGCCTTCCTGATGTGAGCAGATTTCTGATTGATCTCATTACAACATCCTAAGGAGCACTGAGAGATAATGTCTGACATGCTTGTTTACAGCATGAACATGCTTGATCTGTAGTCAGTCAAACGTGGATTGCAATCTAACATTCAGGGTGCCTGGCAGATTTATTAAACTTTTAATTTTTAGATGAATGAAATAAACAGGTTCCCAATTTTCATGGAAGCCAGAAGAAAAATAGTGCTGAGGCCACTTTCACAGACTTACATACACATGTGCGTGCATCATGAAAATAAGTATTTTGATCTAAAGCTTTTCACTTGGCTCATGATGTTTTTGTACATAAACACTTTTTGTGTTCTTGCTTGTGAAGGACCATTTGGCCAGGTGACAACCTCAAGATCTTGGACCATGACCAGCTTGTACCCATCCTATATTTGTAAACTGCTACTTGTGAAAAGCTAGATCAAAAGATGTACATGAATATGTTAATAAGCACTACTTATTAAAATCTACTGCATTGTGTTTAATACACTGTCCTTTCTAAAACAGTTATTCATGACATTGATTCATTGATTCATTCATTTGTTGACTGCTTGGCTCCCAGTAATTCTCGGCAGTTCACTACATGAGGGGTCCTTGGTGCTCTCTGAGCTTGCTTGTTTTCTTGCAGACATTTCTTTACCCTAACAAGGTAATATCATCAGTTCTAGCACTGATGATGTTACCTAGTTAGGGTGATGAAACGTCTGCAAGAAAACAAGCAAGCTCAGAGAGCACCAAGGACTCATTTCAACCCTGAGCTACAAATATTCTCCTTCATTAGTTCACTACATAAAAGACATTTTAAAATAACAATAAATACAATAGTATTCATGAGTACCGTTGAAGCTTGGTCAATATTCTTTCTGAAATTAATGGGATAATTCATGTAATAATTAGTTTCACTAAATTGCTTTTGGGCTTTCTTCTTATCACCTCAATCCAAAAACAAAACAAATCAACTGTATTTCTTATTAATCTGAAAGGGGAAATTACATTCTAAATAAGGAATGGTTCCTTGAAGCATAGAACAGGAGGCAAAGCCTAAGTTTAGACCTATTTTCCATAGTGGAGGAGTGAACACACACAAAAGATCCTTTTGATTTCTTAATCAAATAAAATCCCAAAGCTGAAAATCCTCTCCAATAACAACAAATTTAAGTAAAATTTGGGAAACCTACTAAACATACCCAAACAATAAGTTGAAAGAAAGCCGACTTCCGGTCTTGCGTCATAACGATGTGGCCGAGGGATTGCAGAACTTTGCAACCCACGGCTGGTTTCGCCCTGCGAGGTGACCCTACAATGGATCTAAAGTCACCCCGGAGAGGCGATGAAGAAGGAGCCCCCCCCCGCTGATTATGGAATGAAGGCGGTCAATCCGTTTGATCTAGGGGAAGCTCTCTAACCCGACAGGAGAAAGGCTAGCCACACCTTGATGACTAGCCTAAGCTACCAGCAGCCGAAGTCCAAAAGCACTAACCAGAACAACTGTGAACAGCGTGCTTGGAACTGGGTGAGAATATCGATCTTCTGTCTCCTATTTTGTAACTGATTTCCTGAAAAGATCCCCAAGAAGCAAAAAATCCTCCGAAAGTGAGAAGGGAGGGGGCTACACCCCACCCTTCCATAGACGGAAGCAGCGAATGAATGTTTATGGGGGACAAAAACATATTGAAATGACGTTAATAATACTACAGTCTGGATAAATCTGAAAACTATGAAAACTGTTAAGATTTCACATCTGAAAGAGTATTGATGTAATTATAAGAAAATAATTCGTTGTCTTAAAAGTTGGAAAATGAATAGCTACCGACATCTAGTGGAGAATTAGAGTATAAAACTACAGCTGCATTGACTCAGAAATTGGCAAGATTTTTTCTGAGAAATTTTCTCAGAAATAGAGAAAAAAACTGTTCCTTTGAACCTCAGTGACTCTCAGCCAAATAAAGAACAGCTGGGAACAGAGGAAAGAAAATACACTGGGGTATCTACTACAGAGTGAGAACTACATTTGTTTTAAAAACTGCTGACCTTCTGGGATTATAAATACTTACTGAGCTGTGATTTTTAAGCTCAAGAACTGTTTGCAGAGAAAGAAAAACCTTGACTTTTGGCTAATCTTCTAGGGAGGAATTTACTGAAAAGCTTTAGGTGGCTAAACATTCTGGATTGCAATTTTGACTGGTTGATAATTGTAAGACCCCCTGAACAGAAGAACTATTATAAAACACTGCTTTCAATGGTGCTTCGACAATTGGAAACACATTGGATGACAAAAACCATATATAGAGATAAGAACTATATACGATTTGGTTGTTTGGATTTTAAGATTGGCTGGTTTGACAAGGCTAATCACAGAGACTATGGTATCGGTGAAAGACTGTCTGGAGGGGGAAGACCAAATGGATGTTGCATACTTATTTAAAAGTGACAGGAAACCCACATCTAATATTCCCTTCAGAAGGCCCCAGCCTGGAACATCAGAAATCTGCAGGAGTAACATTCCAAGACAAGACAATTATCTTCCAGGAGGAAATGTATGTAATGCTGCGACAGATTCAAATGACAATTGTTGCAAACCATGATGAGATTAAAAACAACTTTGATGACATAAATGAGCACATCTTCAACATAAACTTACAATTAAAAAACTCTCAGAAAATGATGATAAAGAATGAGCAAACAAATCAGATAACAGAACATAAATCAGAAGAAAGTGACCCAAATAGGGAAGCTACAAATGAAGAGAACCACAGCATAATACAAACAAAAGAAAATCTGCAAGATTCTGCCACAACAATGAAAACGGAAAAGATATTTTATCTTTCAGGACTTCAAAACAAACTTGAGGATAAGAAAGAAGATCTACAAAATGGATTATAGAGCTGTCAGGAGAATCATTAGAATTTGGAAGACAAAAAAACGTACATTCTACTTAACTTGTTTTTCCTATTCCCAAAAATACTCACAAAAGTACAGGAAGAATACCCTGGCAAGTGGAACATACTGACATGGAAATCTATATGGCAAAATAAAAAGACTAGAGTTAGATTCAAGAGATTCGATTTGACTTACCAGATGGAGTACTATATGATTAAACACTTGTTTGAATATGGTTAAAAGAATAGATAAATTTTGGATATAAAGGGGCCCTACAGTAAGAGAGATAAGATATATAAGTAGTATAGTACTTTTTATAATATATGAGATGTAAAAATATTGGGATGGTGTATGTGAATGAAAAGTTTGGATATTTAAAGATAATTAATTTTGAGAAAAATATGACTGATAAGAATGGTTTGAATACTGAGGGGAAATTAAGCTTAAATAAGAATCTTGAAAACAGGACACATAGTGACTTAATAAGATGACTTTTACAAATACAGTTGAAACATAAGCCGATCAGAAAAGATGTTATATTTGGATGTTATTGTTATTTGTACAAACACAAGAAAAATGTTTATATCCAACCTTGTATGTATCAAAAGTATTAAGAATTATATTCGTTTAATGTTGATAAAAGAATACTACTGGAAGAAGAGAAGAACAATGAACTATATCATTAACTAATATATTGACTATGGACTTATAGAAATTAATTATTATTGATTGTTTTAAATATATGAACCCAGACAACACACTGTTTACTAAGCACTAAAGATTCCTATTGTAAAAAGTCAATAAAATATATTTTAAAAAAAAGAATTGAAAGAAAGCTATTGAAAGGTCTAAGAGAATCAGAAGGGTTGCATTCTCCCTGCCTCTCTTTCAGCAATAATAATCCAATGGGATAATAATAATAATAATAATAATAATAATAATAATAATAATAATAATAATAATAATAATAATAATAATAATAATAATAATAATAATAATAATAATAATAATAATAATAATAATAATAATAATAATAATAATAATAATAATAATAATAAAGTTGGAAGGGACCTTGGAGCCCATCTAGTCCAACCCTCTGCTCAGGCAGGAAACCCTATACCATTTCAGACAAATGGCTGTCCAGTCTCTTCTTAAAAACTTCCAGTGTTGGAGCATTCACCGCTTCTGGAGGCAGGTTGTTCCACTGGTTAATTGTTCTAACTGTCAGGAAGTTTCTCCTTAGTTCTAGGTTGAATCTCTCCTTGGTTAGTTTCCATCCGTGGCTTCTCGTCCTGCCTTCAGGCGCTTTGGAGAATAGCTTGACTCCCTCTTCTATGTGGCAGCCCCTGAGATATTGGAACCAAAGCAGTTTCAGTGCAAAAAACTCAGGCATAAACCACAGTTGAAATATATCCCAAAAGACTGTTTCACCTAAGAATAATTGAATCTACCAGTCATTGCACAATATTTTTTCAAGCACATTTTCTGTTCAGAAAAACCTGGGTTTGGCTGCAGCTAAAGCTCCTGTAAAATAGCAAAATTTACAACATTTGTGCATTCCACTTATTTATAGCATCAAACTCTTTCTTGTTCTTTCTCTCTTAAAGCCATGGGAGAATAGATGTTGGCTAAGCTATAAGAAGAGGAAATATGGGTTTTATTTCCCCAGTGGCCCCTGAGTGCTTAAATAGTAACTACAGTGGCTTAAATCCAACTCCATTTTTTCAGGAGAAAAAAATTACTCTGCCATTGCTTGTCAGATGAACGAACCAAACCATTTCATTTGAGCTGCATGCTTAGGAAGTTGAGATAGTTGTACTGGGGGAAAAAAATCTATGAAGAAACGGTCAGACTATTAAAATCAAGGTATCTTTATTTTATTTTTCTATCAACTATCATATCACTTACATATTGAGCTTGGGTTGAATTCATGTGATGTTTTTTAAACTTCTCAACTCAGTTTTCATTATAATCGTTTCCAACCAAAGATATGTGTTTAGCTTTGTTATACAAAGCAGAATTTCTGCACAAAATTTTATTTTTTTGGGTTACTTGAATACATTTTGGGGCTGTAGAGAAGTCACATGAGAAACCGTTTTCATTTCCAGGTCATGTTAAAGAATTTTTTCCCCCTGGGTGGTGATAGAAAGGAAGGAAGAAGTGAACTTATTAAAATAAAGATGATGAAAGGGGTTTTTTTTTGGTAGCATCTTTAGTCTGGAGGATATAAAGTTCACATTTTTTAAGTCTGCAATTGTGGATGGACAAGTGTAGTTAAGTAGATGGATGAAGTACTTGCTCTGTTAATTTCCTAAACAGAGTTTGCATTAAGAAGTATGCATTACAGCAACCTTTTAAGTCAAGTATACAGTAGTTGGAGAGGAGATGAGCTTGAGAGATGATGATACAAGAAGACTAATTTGCTGAAGAATCTATAGCATCCATGGAAGCTTTGCAACACCTTGAATGAATGAATGAATGAATGAATGAATGAATGAATGAATGAATGAATGAATGAATGAATGAATGAATGAATAGAAAAAAGTGAGGGCTAAAAGTAATTGATCACTGGGAGAGGATATACTGCATACATGAGAATTAAAAGTGTAGAGTGGTAATATAAAGGCAAACTCCACCTGTATTGACACTTTCCATATAGATTTCCATTATAGGTCTTGCAAAGGTCTTTGGTTAAAAACATAAGGAATCTGTCAAGCTGATTGTATGTGATGTGTAAGGCTCCACATTTGACAAACTAGACAGCGATCTATAAAATATGATAATATAATGTGCTAGTGTTTAAACTTGCATAAGACTTTTTGTTGTCAATAGTTGTTAAACTATAGTCGTAGCTCACTTTTCACATATAATGTAAATTGATTTTTTCCCTTAAAGATTTCAATCTCTAAAAATTAGGTTGCAATTTTGAAGGCATATGTTGCTGAGTGTTATTTCTAGACTTAAAATTCCTGACTGAACTGTTTGAATTAATTTTATTTATTGGTTCGAGACACTGACTAGACTGTCTCTGGATGGCTCACAATGTAACTGTACAATTAAGAAATGAAATGCACAATAAATAAGGAACGAGTTGCGTAGCCTGGGCAAACCACACAGAAGAACACGTATAGACATAACCAATGAGGGGCTCCATTCACTCTAGCCCAAGGGGGTGGGAGAGCAGCCAGAGTTTTAAGGTATTAGGGGACGCCATCAGGGCGGGAGCCACACAGGTCGCAGGGAGAATCACATTCCAGAAGGCAGGCACCACAAGAAGGCATGTTTGCTGGGTCCTGATAGATGATACTGTTCAATTGAAGGGACCTGGAGGGACATTGGAGATGGGCAGACTCTCCACTAACCAGGTTTTAGAATTGATAACAAGCACCTGAAGTTACATCTGAAAGCACAGTGGCATACATTAATATAATCATATGGAAATGGCTGGTGGGGAAGCCCTGATATTGGATAAAAAGAGGTCATGTCAATGGGCTGGAGTGGGTGCTTGGGCAATTTGCAAGTATGAAGCTAGATCACTTGCCCTAGGATCATTTCCAGTGCACACAGGGAAATTCCTTTTATTAATATGTCAATGTTGCTGCTGTCATTGGTTCTAGTTGCACTACTATAACTTGCAAAATAAAGCCTTCTCCTTTAACTACATTCACTATTCCATTCACATTAATAAACTTGCAGGAGTAAGGCCAACATCCCAAAAGACAAAGTCAGGATCCAAAAAGATCTTGACAGACTTGAACAATGGGCCCTATCCAACAAAATGAGTTTCACTGTGGAGAAAAGCAAAGTTTTACATTTAGGCGGGGAAAATCAAAGGTACAAGTACAGATTGGGCGAGACCTGGCTTAAAAACAGTAACTGTGAGAGGGAACTTGGAGTCCTAGTGGACGATCACTTAACTATGAGCCAGCAGTGTGCAGCAGCAGCCAAAAAAGCTTATACAATCCTGGGTTGTATAAACAGAGGCATAGAATCAAGATCATGCAAAGTATTAGTACCGCTTTATAAAACCCTAGTAAGACCACACCTGGAATACTGCAACCAATTTTGGTCACCATATCACAAAAAAGATGTTGAGAGTTTGGAAAAAATTTAGAGAAGAGCAACTAAGATGATCAAAGGTCTGGAGACCAAAACATACAAACAACGGCTGCAGGACTTGGGTTTGGCTAGTCTAAAGAAAAGAAGAAATAGGGGAGACATGATAGCAGTATTCTAGTATTTGAGGGGCTGCCACAAAGAAGAGGGGGTCACGATATTCACCAAAGCACCAGAGGGCAGAACAAGAAACAATAGTTGGAAACTGATCAAAGAGAGAAGCAACCTGGAATTAAGGAGAAACTTCCTGACAGTGAGGACAATTAACCAGTGGAACAGCTAACCCCCAGAAATCGTGGGTCACTGGAAATTTTTAAAAAGAGACTAGACAGTCACTTGTCTGAGATGGTATAGGTTCTCCTGCTTGAGCAATGGGCTGGACTAGAAGACCTCCAAGGTCCCTTCCAGCTCTATTCTATTCTATTCTATTCTATTCTATTCTATTCTATTCTATTCTATTCTATTCTAATAGAATAAAGATCTCCAAGTATTGAGCACTCTTCTAAAATTGAAAGCCTTTCTGATATGCTGGATTAACAGTCTCAGAATTCTTAGCCAGCACGACTGGGCCTTGCTTATTTGGGCTAGTAGTCCAGTATCTGCTATTGTAAAGTGAATGTCTGCTTTTGAGACCTAAAGATACACTCTTTAATGTAGATATACAAGACCGCAGTATAAAGTTTTCAGCATCTGATTTGCTAATTTGGCTAGATAAATCTGGACCAGTGAGCTGTTACCCATCTGCAGCTCCATAGCGCTCTATCATATGCGCCCTCAGCTTATTGAAAAGGTTCCTTGCAATCTGTCTTCCTGCATATTGCAATAAACTTGCCAAATTGAATAACTCCTGATGTTGTGTCTCTGCATAACTGTTTTCATTTAAAATGGGGGTGGGGAAAAGTTTTCATTTATTTTAAAGAGGCACGTCAGGCAATAGATACTCTAAGGGGATCTTTCCTGCGCACTTAAATTAATAACTTATGCATCATTAAACTTTCTCCTGAGCCCAAGACTTTTATTGGTGATATTGCTTCCTTCAACTAGTTATAAGATAGCTGAACTATCAGCAAGGTTGTTCCACAAGCAGCCCAAAGAAATTAATAAACATGGGTTACTGCTTGGGATATCTACAGGCATTCCTGCTGGGAAAAACTACAAAGTATTTCATTTGACGTCAACATTTTGTTGGATTTCAATTATATCTTTTTCAATTGTTTAAGGATATGCTATTTATAGAACAAGGATATACCATGTCTTGCAACAGCCCAGACCATCAAAACATGCTTACATATACATCTAATACATATAGAAGTAATACATCTATGCATTTAAACACCACATTCAGTCAAACACAGATGAAACACCAATGCACACACAATGGCTGAAATGTGGATAATTGCTCTTCATTTGTCCCAAAGGTGCTTTTCCAAAAAGCAACTGGACTTTCTTGGTTTTTGTTTTCTTTGAAAACATTTTGCTTCTCATTCAAAAAGCTTCTTAGTTCCTCAAAACTGAAAAAGCTTCTTGGATGAGAAGCGAAATGTTTTCAAGGAAAAAACCGAGAAAGTCCAGTTGCCTTTTGGAAAAGCACCTTCGGGACAAACATGACCTGGATGATTGAGAATCTCCATAGACATTTTGTCCTTCATTTGATTTATTAAGGAATGTTCAATATTTCTGCTTTTTTGTTCCTTGGCTCAAGGGTTGCTGATGATGTGCTATAAATTATCTTCTGTCTCTGTTCCCCTAAAATGAATGCGTCACTGTACATTTTCACCTGTTTATCTTTCAACCCATCAGAAATGAAAACAGGGGAAGCAGGTGCTTTTACAGCAGCTGGAGAGCAATGAAACATGTAGTTATGGCCTCCACACTTACTGAGCCAGAGGCTAGCTAGGTAGTCATTATTAATGTAGGTTTTTTTTTTCCAGCGTTCCTCAGGCATATAAAATGTGGAAGATAAGGTGTCACTTGTCGGGATTTGGCAGGGTCTCATTTCTGCCCATATGAAAATTGCCTGGTGAACTGGCATGATTAACATTGCACAAAATAAAAGTCTGTCTACCACGGGCACTTGTCTTACCCTTGTCAGTCGGAGATCTCCAAGGCGACAGTGTTACAACTTAGATGCATACAGTTTTGTTATATAAAAGACGTTGCAACCACTGGAGATGAAGAAATTCACAGTAGAGAGAGGAAAAAGTGTTCCTGCCCAAGGACATCACTATCTTTATTTTTCAGCAATAGAGTTTCTTTGAAACTCTGGGAAAGATCAGGAGCCAGTAATGAGTGGGATTGCCCACTGCATGAAATGAAGGGAAAATGGGGAACACTGAAAAAATAAAAAATAAAAAATGAAGACACCTTCCAGAAAGGAAAAAATACTTGCAAAAAATCACAGAAAAAAATATTACCCAGCAGAATGGCAGTTGCCTTTTAAAATATGGAAAGTTCACCATTAAATTTAAAAGCAAGAGAATGGGCCAACATAATTATAATAAATTATTCATTTACATAGGGGCACAAGCTCAGCAGAAAGATGCTGAGCTTGTCATCTGGAAAGGTTAGGATTAAGGTTAGGGTTAGAGTTAGAAGCTGGAAAGCTGACAACCCGGGTTTGAGACACGAGTGACATACGATGTGGGATTCCTTGCCCCAGATCCTACCCCCCCTAGCAGTTAGAAAGCATGCAAATGTGAGTAGGTAAATAGGTACCACATCAGTGGGAAGGTAACAGCGCTCCATGCACCTCGGTGTATAGCCATACTAGCCACATTACCATGGAAGCGTCTTCAGATAACACTGACTTCCTCAGCTAGGAAACAGAGAGTCAGAAACAACTTGACAGGGGGAACTATTTACCTTTACCTTTATTAATTTACATATAATAATAATTATTATTATATAATGACTTTAAACTAATCAAATAGAAGGGGACAATAGAGATCCCATGTGGGCCACTGATCATTGTTCCAGGTTAGCCCACTCCCCCATAACCTTGTTTCAAAGGATAATAATCCTTTTACCTCCCACATGTTTAAAGATGTCATCTGCATTAATGCCAGCTTTCCACTTCATACTAATCAAGAGCTGGCAGGGGGTATGGATTTTGACAGGTCCAGAAACGAGGTGTGTGCACAAGAGATTAATTCCCCCAGCCAATCCCTTTTGCTCAGGCTCTTCTCTGCTGCTCTTTACATATGAAACAATTGCAATTATACCATCCACACTATGTTTACTTTGGCCTACAAAAACAGTTCTAAATGCAACAGACAAATCAGTCCAACATCTGGGCACAGAATTTACTTAGCAACATATGGTTCCTTCTCCAAATCTGATCACTTGTAGGCTGATTCTGGGACGATTCAATCCTCCATCTGCAAGGATCACTCTTGCTAGCTGTTCCAGCATGATTTACTATACACATACTATATATATTTTCCTAGAAACAAATTCATGCCTGTTTGATCATAACCATGAATTAGATGAAATACTGGAGTGTTTAGGGACAATTTTTATTGCATTCCAGCAGAATTTTATACTGGAATATGTTCATCTGAAATGAATGCTAATTCAGCGCAATGTCAAAGTGCTCAGAATCTCGCAGCTCCATTTGGTCAGCCAGCTGTATCCCTTTGGAGCTTGGCTCTAATTCATCCTTTCTTCTATGTGAGTGTTTCTCCATTGACTACAGTTCATTTGTTGTCCTTCCTTCCTTCCTCATCCAGTGATGGGAAGGTTGGCTCCATTTGCACATAGAAAAACAGCTGGGCACTCTTGGTAATTGTTGAAATGGAACATTTGGGGAATTGAGCTCTGGCCAGGATTGCAGGTTGGCTGGCTAGCAACTGGCAAGCCAGATGGGAAGAAATGAAATTTTCTGATTGGACCATGAATTAAAGCACTGGATTGTTCACCAAATATTAAAAATACTGGGAAATGGAATTTTCACGCACTACAGCAATTCCCATTGTTTTCATGGCTGGAAGTTGTTACTTATACTGACAAATAAAAAGAACCATTCAAGAATATAAACACACATAACATTGATTCTGATGTAATGACCTCTTGCTAACTAATTCATTGATCAAATCAACCTATTGAAAATTGAAGGCTGGCATCAAATTTCCTGGGGGGAAAACAGTTTTAATTTAATTTATACGTGTCAAAAGTCAGGAAATATATATTAAGAAGAATATTTTCAAAGCAGCAACATAAAAATATATATTTGGATCACTGATTTTGGAATATGAGAAGTATTGTATGCATTCACAAAACGCAACTGTTTCTTTCCATATTTAATACTTTTCAAATATAGTGACAAAGAACCACTCTGATTCCAAGAAGTAACAACAATATGCTGACTTGGACCAGAATAGGGTTTTTCAAATGTTTTGAGGCTGCAGAACCTCTAGGTTTTTTTAAAAAATAAACCTGGAATCCATGGCAAAGCTCTAGTGATAGAAGAAATTGGCTTCGTTCGTGAACTATGGGGAATGAGTGGATTTTTGCTCTTAGTCAGTCATCATAGCGTTCCATGGAACACAGTTTGAAAAATCTTGGACTAGACCACTATGTAAGCCACAATACATCACAATTCATTGGTGTATCTTCTATTTCCTTTGCTGGCAATACCAGGAGATACAATTCCTTGCCTTCTTAGCTCTGAAAATATGTTTCATTTCTATCCAATTAATATCAGGAGGAAAGAAATAAGTCCAAATGGAGAACTGCTTTCTCTATATATATATTTAATGGACATGGACAGAATAATGTTAAGCAACTTGACACAAAGTCCTCTTGAACAGGGAATGTCCAAATGTGAAGCACGTATAAAGGGACAGGGCTTCCATCACATAGTTTTGGATATAATCTTGACTTTTGTTTTACTCTAGGGATGCCCTTAATCTTTAATACTGACAGATTGACAATAATCTTGGAACTATACAATCCTTTTAAATTTTGTTGGAAAAAAAATTAGTGAATACTTTCTAACATGTAAGCAAAAGGACATGAATGAACAAAAGTTCAAGAACACCGCATAAAAATAATATAGGCAGGATCAACATGTTTAAAATACAGCCTGCAGCTTTTCAGATAACCTATATTCTCACCTATCCACCACTGATCCTCATAACAAGATCTCCCTTTTCCTTCTGAAGTCACAATCTAAACCATTTTTCCCCTTTACATCTATGATTTCTTAGATACCAAGTGGGATGATCATTTTGTCAGGTCAATTCAATGTTTGTACTTGACCGGATGCAAAACACAAAGTCATACATACATTAGCGAGGCAAACAATACTAAGGCAATCATAACTTGTTCCTAAAATCAAATTATACCAGCTCGGTCAGATGCTTGCATAAAATAACAGACAGCTATGGCAAAAAGGCAATTTAAGCCCTAGTAAAAAGACTAAATTGAAGCATGTTCAATCAATATAACCTTAGAGCAGTGACTTCCAGACAGGAGGTAATTTATGTTACCAATAATATTGTACATACATTAATGAGTTACTACAAAGTAATGCAAAAACACTTCTTGGTAGAGGCTGTGTTACATAATAATTATAGACCCAGCAGCAGCAGCAGCAGCAGCAGCAAAAAAAAAAATCTTTTTGATAAAGTATAGGGAAATTTTGATCATTATAACTGAAAGGTCAAGAATGATGAATCATTGCAATCACTTATCTAGAGCTTTGTCCTTGTATCTTAAAGTAATAGTGCATCAAAACATTTTAGAGAATTTGTCTTCTCCAAAGACCTTTCATAAAGGCCAGTACAGAATTAACATCAGAGAACGATACATTCCATGCATAGAAATGGTTTCCATGTTATATAGGTTTCTTAAAAGTGAAATATCAATAGTTGGTTCCCAAGCAGTTCATATCCTTCTGGACAGCTACAATCCATTTACATCCACATTTACCTAATGTTTGCCCTAAGAAGAGCAACTAAAATGATCCAAGGCCTGGAGACTAAAACATATGAAGAACAGGTTTGGGTTTGACTAGTCTAAAGAAAAGAAGAAATAGGGGAGACATGATAGCAGTATTCCAGTATTTGAGGGGCTGCCACAAAGAGGGGCTCACGTTATTCTCCAAAGCACCAGAGGGCAGGACGAGAAACAATGGATGGAAACTGATCAAAGAGAGAAGCAACCTGAAATTAAGGAGAAACCTCCTGACAGTGAGGACCATTAACCAGTGGAACAGCTTGCCTTCAGAAATCGTGGGTGCTCCATCACTGGAGGTTTTTAAGAAGAGACTAGACAGTCACTTTTCTGAGATGGTATAGGTTCTCCTGCTTGAGCAGGGGGCTGGACTAGAAGACCTCCAAGGTCCCTTCCAGCTCTATTCTGTTCTATTCTAATTCTAATTATATCAAGAAACAATTGAGGAACACAAATCTATTCTTAAACAACATACAACAATCCGTGTCATTTGGAGACCATGTTGTTTGTAAGACAACAGTTTTAGAGTAGAGTAGGATCTTTTGGATTCCAATTGAACAAGCATTGTTGAGAATTGAAATGAACAGTCTAGTAAAATACTTAACCACTCAGCGATTCCTATCAATATACACCAGTACAGAAATTAACAGGATATTTGTTTTAAGGAGAGTAGGAACCCCTGTTGCTATTCTGTCTCTATTTCTAAATCTGTGGTCAAGGAGGGTGCCCTTCAGTTTTGCTAGTGAGACCAAACATGTTTTCTTCAGTCCTCATAAGTTCTTCATAGAAGGAAGAACTAGGAATCCTGACTTAACATGGCTATTTAAACCTTTAGTTGATTTTGGTAGAGCAACATTCCACTTGCTGCCATTAGAAAGCCAGGATGTTGTTGCAGTTAAGATAATAATAATAATAATAAAGTTGGAAGGGACCTTGGAGGTCATTTAGTCCAACCCCCTGCTCAGGTAGGAAACCCTATACCATTTCAGACAAATGGTTGTCCAGTCTCTTCTTAAAAACTCCCAGTGTTGGAGCATTCACCGCTTCCGGAGGCGAATTATGGATTAGAATCAGAGACCAGGTTATAAATCTAGCCTGATTTTGGGTCAGTCACCTTTTCACAGTCCAGCTTGACTCACAAGGTTGATGAGGGGGAAATGGAGGGGGAAAGTGGGGTGTATTGTGTTCCTAGAGGAAAACAGAATATAGGTCTAACAAATAACTAAACAAACTATATTGAAATTATCTGAGCTCTATTTTCCAGCCTGAATGTTTGCCTCTTGACTATGCTTAGAATAACAAAATATTGAATAAGAAAAGCAATCATCGCCTTCAGGTAGCCTAGAATAAAACAATAAAACAATCGTATCTTTTAGTGTCCTGGCTAAGTTGAAATAGCTAAATCAACTGTAATAGTATGATCCCAGCAGGAGAAGAATTCAGGGCATTATTTATAAAATTCAGAATATTCTCATATATTCCCCAGTTGTTTGGGGAAAGGGCAGCCAGACCACTAGTTCAGAGAAGAGATATTAGAAATTGAAAAAAATCTCAGTCATAATGAGGGGGGGGGAGATAAATTGGGTTATAAAACAAAGTAATCCAGTTGTTGAAATTTCTGAAACCTCATCTCTTAACCTTAATCCCTTCAATACATTTTGCTAAGAAAAAAAGACTGAGAATCTTGCTCGAGTTGGATATAGAGTTGAGTTGGATATAAAGACTTGATACCAACCATGGCTGATCTTGAAAAGAAGCAGGTTTGGACCTGTTAAAACTGGAAGGGAAGACTATCCAGATTTTTTTCCCTCTTCCAACCTTTTTACTGATAGTCTTTGTACATTCATATGTATGTGTATTCTGGCAGCAAGGTGTAGGTGGAACATGCTCTTCTCTGGAATATGTTACTATGAGAGAGGAGGGAGGGAGATTATAAGTTATCCACACACTGGGAAATTTCTCAGGACTTTTTTCTCCAGATTTGCCCATGATTTTCCTTTTCCCAGCTTTCCCCCCTCCCAAATGTTGTCCCATTCTGTTCAACATTTGCAGGGTTGTTACAGTGGCAGATGTACAGATGGTGTCCTGACCTTATTTACATAATTTCTTTCCATCATCCCATTGGATTGGAATTAATAAAACAATCATGGAAGAAGGCAATAGGGAACCACTTCTGTTATTATGGACCAGGAAGGAAGGAAGGAAGGAAGGAAGGAATTCACCCCTGAGTCAAGCTCAGCTCTTGATGACCAAATGGATGCTAGTCACTATGAGCTAAGCTTGACTCAAGGGTGAATTCCTTCCTTCCTTCCTTCCTTCCTTCCTTCCTTCCTTCCTTCCTTCCTTCCTTCCTTCCTTCCTTCTTTTGCAACAAAACTACCATTACAGTTGTATTATTTACAAAACAACAATAATAATCATCCCATTAAGAGAAACAATTACACTTTTAAAGATCATGCAGTACTTCTGCATGATAATTAGATATTAGAATGTGAGTTATTACTTATAAATATCATTTGATATTTAGGTTTTTCCATATATTGCAACAATCAAGAAGTTAATGCCATAGCATTCATTCAATTTCTCTAATGGATAAATGTTGATATTAATAATATTATAATAAAGAGAGTCCCATTTATGGTTTTGCATTCTGACAGTAAGGATAATATTCCACTATGAGATGGAGACACTTATAATTTTTGCTCATTCTTTATGCCCTTTCACTTTTTGTCCATATTATCTCCTCAAGTGGTAACTCAGATGCTAATGTAACCTTCTTTTGTGTAGCCCTCAGTATTTCAAATGTACTTTTAAAATTAGTGCCATTCTGGAGCTAGAAACACATGAAAAATAGTTAAAATGTAAAGAGAACGCGGGGTGGGTGGGGAAGGAAAATTCTGCTCCGTCATGTTATGATACTCCCAATTTGCATAAATATCATATCAGATGCTGCCCTCACCTTTCAACAACAACAATCGTGAACTTCAGTTTCCAAAAGATTTGCTTGACTTACATCCTTGAGTTTTGCTTCGATTTTCTATTTGCACATTATGTCTTTTCATTATGTTTCACATGTGGTTGTGTAGCCAGGTGATCCACTCGCAAAAGTTATGATTATATGGAGGAAGTTTATGTCTCAAGTGAGTCCAGCTCCTTCTCAAAACCGGTCAGTTTAAGAGAGTGGATCAGCCTAGGCCAGGGGTAGGCAACCTTGGCTCTTTTATGACTCGTGGACTTCAACTCCCAGAATTCCTGAGCCAGCATGGCTCAGCTTGGAAACCTCTCCCTTTCCCCTCAGCATAGCTGGCTCAGGAATTCTGGGAGTTGAAGTCCACGAGTCATAAAAGAGCCAAGGTTGCCTACCCCTGGCCTAGGCCCTAGGACATTATCAGCACATTTTTTTATGCCTAAATGCAAATCTTTTATTGCCAATTAGATCTTTGGACTAATCCAGTAGGACTATTATTCCATTTGTCCCTGACCCAAGAAAGTGCTTTTACTGTGGGAAGAGAAGCTTTCTTTTTCTATTTTCTTTTTTGTTCTACAAATTAATCTGATTTCCTGGTTGGCTAAATCTATTGACTGTAAGCAACAACTATGGAAATCCAAAGGATTCTCTTTCTGAGTCTCTTCCCTTCACCTCATGTTTTGTTGTCTTTGTACTTGTTTTAGTCTGCGTAAATTGGGTGTCAAATTCCAGATGGAAACCAAGCTGCTTATTGTGAACATGGGTAATTGGGCATTCATAGGTAGGTGAAAAATCCATCACATTTGCATCCAGATTTTATTGGTGTCTGGCTGTGCAGTAATGCTCTCTTTTCAGGAACCAATAGCTGTTTATCAGTGCCTGCTTGTTTATATTTGGCCATTCCTCAACTGCTTCTTTCTTCAAAAGAATTATGATCAGATAGTTCTCTTTTTGTTATCGTGTTTCCCCCCCCCCCTTGCCTTGCTTTTCCAGAGTTTAAAATTTTATGTCTGGGAAAAAAGCCAAAGACCTTTCCAATTAATGGCATATTGAAGGCGATTTCAATCTGTAATACAAATCAGAAAGTGGTCAGCCAAAGTACAGGTCTTTTTTTTTTAAATTCCTTTATGGTCTCTATGCGCTCAAATGCTTGATGAAAAAATAACTTTTTGAGACTTGCCTGGTTGCTTAAATTATACTGTAGATGATATTAAAGTGTGTATTGGACATGGTCTTCTTTTCCGATGATGTGTAAAAAGAAGCTGGACAGCTAGCTTTCCAGGAGGGTTTTAGTTGCTTTTCCTGTGCTTTGCAAAGGGTCGTGTTACAGAATTCTTGTAGTCCCTTCCAGCACTGCAATTCATGATCCTATGATTTCAACTCTTTGACTTCTTCCAAGCAACATCTAAAGAGGACATTATTATGGTCTGGCATTTTCGTCTATTTATTGAGTCCTTTCCAAGGACCTGGGATAAGCAGATGTGGATGTTGGATAATGCTACAGATATTGTTGCAGGATGTAAGCTGTTCTGAGTAAAGCCATCTTTTGCAATTGAGTGATGATGATGATTATTTATTAAATTTATTTGCCACCTATCTCACCATGGGACTGCTCTAGGCAGCTTACAACAATGAAAAAGGAGACATGAAAAGAAGTGTAAACATAACAGTTGTAAAGTAATGGAACAATAGAATAAGGAATGAAAAAGAAAACAATGAGGCAGTGATATGAGAATACAAGATAGGTGGGGGGGGAACAGGGAGCGAGGGGAAGGTGGGGTTTGCTATCAATTTAGTAGGCACCTCAGTGTGGTACTCTCCCATGGGGTCACCAGAGTAACCAGCAGAGTCAGGATTTTCAGGCTCTTACAGAAGGATAAAAAGGTGGAGGCAGATCTCAGTGCCACCCTTTGGAGCAAAGACTCTTCTTCTGGATCCCAATAGTTGGAGTTCTTTGACCAACAGGATGCGCAGTAGGCCCTCTTTGCTGGAATAAATAGAGTGGGTTTGTCCTATCTAGTGGAATGAGACAGTTTATCAGGTAGCCTAGACCTATGCCATTAATGGCTTTAAAGGTCATAACTAACAACTCGAACTCCAGTAATAATTATAATAATTATTGTACTATAATTATAAGCATGCCCTCCACACATGCAGCTTTCTTAGGAGACTGAAGGGATTGGGATTATTGTAAAGCCATGAACAAGAAGTCAGATAATCAGAGGACAGCTGAATATTTAAGCTTCAGCTGAGATAAAGAGAGAAGACTGTTTCTGTAAGGCGGAGTGAGAAATATCAACATATTTTCCCAAACATTCAGAAGCTGGTTCTGGTTTTGTCCTGATTCAAAACTTGGCAATTCTTGGACATGATACTGGAAGCTTGGACATGGCAAGTTCAGAGTATGAAACAAATTGAAAACAGGGAAATCAAAATATTCCACAAAGGTTTTACAAACTATTTGCTGGAAAGGCAGATAAGATATTTTAAAAGGCAAGTAAAACAGCAGAAGCAAAACCTTGATCCAGAGCCTGGACAGAAATGTTCCTGAACTGGTAAAAAGGCAAAATGGGGAACATGGGAATAACATCAGAAAGTCATAGAAGTCTCCATTTCTATGTGATGACTCTTATATGAGTTTACTTTCTCTTCTCTTTGAACTATTTTAAAAAATATATAAATTGGCCCCCTCAACAGGCCACAGTAGCTATCAAAAGTTAGAAAGCTATCAAAGTGACAGAGGAATTCTCTCTGCATTTGTACCATTCCTCCAATTAGAGCTTTGTAAATTGTTGTTTTGTCTCCTAGTTAGTTTCAAAAATGAATGAAAAATATATAAACTGTTCATTACATGAGTCTGACGCTTAGTTCTTTGTGGTATGTAATTTCAAACCTTTCATGCATTGTCCCTTTTTCTTAACTGTTAGTTTATCAGAAGCCCTGTTAAAAAAAAATGCACTCACCCATACTCGTACATCTAGGACCTTGACAGACTTGAACACTGGCCCTATTCAACAAAAATCAGTTCAGTGGTGAAAAAATAAGGTCTTATACTTAGGCAAAAAAAATCAAATGCACAGGTATAGAATAGATGTAACTATTCTATAGATGTAACTATAGAATAGGAGTAACTGTGAGCAGGATCTAAGAGTCCTAGTAGACCAGCGGTTCCCAACCTTTTCTATACCCTGCACCCCTAGAATGTTTCTGATATATTCTCACACCCCATACAAAAGTTTGAAATAACGAAATAACGAATTATGCGTATACACTATAATTTTGAAAACCCAAGTTTTCACACCCCCTGGAATATCGTCTCGCACCCCCAGGGGGTGCAAGCACCCCTGGTTGGGAACCCCTGTAGTAGACAATCACTTAAGTATGAGCCAGCATTGTGCCAAAAAAGCCAATGCTGTCCTAGGCTGCATCAACAGAGGGATAGTATCAAGATCATGTGAAGTGTTAATACCACTTTATACTGTAGTGGTAAGACCACACTTGGAATGCTGCATCCAGTTTTGGTCACCATGATACAAAAAAAGAATGTTGAGACCCTAGAAAGGTTGTAGAGAAGAGCAACAAAGATAATTAAGAGACTGGAAGGTGAACAGTAGCAGGAACTGGGTATGTCTAGTCTAAAAAAGAGAAGGATTAGGGATGAGATGATAGCAGTCTTCCAATATCTGAGAGGCTGTCACAGAGAAGAGGGGGTCAACCTATTCTCCAAAGCACCTGATGGCAAGACAAGAAGTAATGGATGTAAGTTTACCAAATGGAGAGCTCACCTAGAATTAAGAAGAAATTTCCTGTCGTTGAGAACAATAAATCAGTGGAACAGCTTACCTCCAGAAGTTGTGGGTACTCCATTACTGGAAGTTTTTAAGAAGAGATTGGTTAGTCATTTGTCCGGAATTGTACAGGGTCTCTGCTTGGGCAGGAAATAGGACTAAAGGCCGCCAAGATCCCTTCCAAATCTGTTATTCTGTATTCTACTCAACTATAAAAAATCAATCTAGCTTTGATTTAGACGGTTTCTGAGTGTGAAATATTACCACCCAAAATTATAGCCTGGAGAATAACGTTATAATACATATTCATATATAGTCAAACTATATCATCTAAGAAAATATGACCTAAAATTGGTTTCCCTTTAAAATATTGCTTAGAGAATTTTATTTCCTTTTTACAGTAAGAGTAAAAGTGCCAAGACTTCCATAATTAAATAATAATAATTAAAAAAAACTTTAAAGATCATTGTGGTCACAATAGTTAAACAAAAGCTCTTAAAAAAATAAAAGAATTATTTGCTCCATCTAAAAGGAATATTTTTAATTAAAATGTTACCCAAGATGCACATCTTCCTTGGCTCTATGTAAAGAAGTAAGATAAATGGTTTAGCACAGCTAGTACACCTTTTTAATGTAATTTGCTTCTTAATTGTGAAATAGGCTATTAGTTTGTAATTATAAAAGGCCAAGCTTTGTAAGACCTTTGCAGAGTGGGAGGAAAAGTCACCTTTGAGAAAAGTAACAGAACACTAGAGAAACCTATTTGAAAATTTTACTCCACAGAAGGTTGTTGTATAATTCTGTATTTGTTGTCCTCTTGCATGGGAAAAAGAGTAGGCTGTTACATACCAGCTTTTATATTTGAAATCCACATTTTGCAGTCATTCAAAAACATTTGAATCAAAACCATTGGGTTGAATCCACAAGAATAAAACCATTTGAAATCATGATTTAACTCCCCATGGGTACTAAATGGAATTAATTTACTTCTGGATCCAACCCAAAGAGTGAACAAAACTGTTACTCTTTGTAGCCTGGTACGGCTTCTTCTGTGGGCTGATATTGAAATGGATCATGCTAACAAAGAACAGTTATGATGGTGTTATGATGACGTGTCTGTAGATACAAACCTGTGCAGATCTATATCACAAATAAATATAATGATTGTTTTCTATAGTAGCCATTTTCTTCTCCAGAAATAAATGACTTAATATCAGTTGGGCACAACGGTACCTTCGAAGGTCTCATTTGGCATTAGTCTCTGGTATCATCTTTCTTTCCAAGAAGGCTTTTAAACCTCACTAGATAACACTTGACCTGAAGGGTCATTTTTCCAGAGATATTCTCTTATCTAATAACCACAGATGGACTAAAAAATCAGTGGGAGCAGTAGCGGCTTCCAATTTCTAGTCAGTGTCTGTATTGAGTTTCCTTGTGGAAAGCTGGCAGGGAACATCATAAACCTCCCTTCCTTCGCTTCCTTCGCTTCTTTCGCTTCCTTCCCTTTCTTCCTTCCTTCCTTCCCTTCCTTCCCTTCCTTCCTTCCCTTCCTTCCTTCCCTTCCTTCCTTCCCTTCCTTCCTTCCTTCCCTTCCTTCCCTTCCTTCCCTTCCTTCCCTTCCTTCCCTTCCTCCCTCTCTTCCTTCCTCCTCCCTCCTTTCTTCCTTTCTGCCACATTGGGTTTAGACTTCCTGCTGGCTTCCCCATTGACTTAATAAATAATAGGTACCATGGGGATATGGCACATTTGGAAAGAGTGTATGGGAGTATGCAAGTGGCCATCTTGGCATGAGTTCAGAAGGGCTGGAGAGGTTGCATAAGTTGGGGAGACTTATGCAATCATGGCTGAGTTTACACTTCCTGCCAGCTTTCCCATTGACTTGTAGGAAGTTGTCAGGGAATGCTGTAAATGATGATCATCTAACTATGGCTGACCAGATAATTTAAGTTAGTAACAAAGACCCAGAAAGTTTGGATTTTTTTTTATTCTTAGCCTCTTGTTGAAGGTAAAAAAAAAAAAGAGCAGTACTTTTCTTAGATTTATTGGGCATGGACTGCAAAAATCCAGGCAACCACTAAATCTTCTTTATAAATAAATGCTCGAGTGCATATTATTTACAGCACTTTAAGCAAGTTTAAGCAGTTTGTTCATTCAGTCAGGGACACAGTGCTTCCTTTCTTCTCTTGAGGATGGTCAGAAGGGGAGGGGTATAGAAACAGACTGTTACTATGGCAGCCCATCGCTTTGGATATATCGTCAAAGATCTTATTGGCCTCCACAATTTTAGGATTTAAGAAAGGTGGTGTAAAAAAGGTCACTGCTGTTTGCAGACTTTAGGAACCTCAGGTGCTAGCACATCATGCTGTTTTTAATGCCTGTTAGTTTAATTGTTTTGATGGCATTTCTTTGATATTTATGACATTTTATATGAGCCACCTGGATTCTGAAATTGGGCAGGATGTAAACTATGTAAATAGTAACAGCAATAATAGTCTGGGAGCTTTTTTTTGCTGGTATGATGTTTCTCCATTTTTTTATTTCATGTTACCAACCCTATGAATTTTTGAGAATAGAAAAATGCAGTAGTTTAACTTCTCTACTCTTGTGCATTGGGTTGGTGTTTTTAATATTGAGGGACAGACCACCATTGTACTTCTTTAACAAGATATTCCTTAGTCCAGAGGTCCCCAACCTTTTGGGCACTAGGGACCGGTTCCGTGGAGAGAGATTTTTCCGTGGACCGGAGGGTGCGTGATTTTGTGTGCTGCTTGCATCCCACGGATGGAGCTTTGCTTGTTTGTGCAGACCGGTTGCTGGCATGCCGCGGCCCAGTACTGGTCCATGGACCGGGGGTTGGGGACGCCTGCCTTAGTCCATTATAATTATTGTTTTGTGGCCATCCTATAAATTGCTCAGTAGGAAGGTGAGGTGGCCCAGTCCATCTGTGTTTCAAAGGGGTTGCCACAATTAGCTGAAATCCACAACAGTTGGAAACCAATAGAATCATAGGGCTGGAAAGTGCATTGGACAATCCTATGCTCAAGTCAGGAGTCTTATACCATCCCATGGAATGATTGTCAAATGATTGTCCAATCAATTTTTGAAAACTTCCAGTGATGATGGAGGAGGAGTAGTAGTAACGTTTTTGAATTTGTTTGCCTTTCCGTCCTCTTTCACATGTCAGTGGCTTGATTTCAGATGCCCCAGTTTCTTCCAAATCCAGCTTGTACATCTGACAGTCAGTGTATTTACAAGGATCAGAATAATGGCAAGTGTCACTGCATTACAATACATAATCCAGCTCTTTTCTGCATCCATCACAACATCCCAAGTTTTCAGCATTCAAACAAAAGTAGCAAGATGCTGTTGGCAATTCTAATTCCATATGCTGTTGAAGCCTAAATCTTGAGTATTATTTGCACGTGAGATGAGCACTGACTATTCTTGGCAGTAGCTTTATTTTAGTATGGAATATAAATTCATTTTTTACAATCCCTGGATCACTTCTGAATTTTCCATTCTTGCAAAGCTGCAAGCAGATTTTAAACTGTGTTGTCAAGATTTTATACAGTTCTGCTTTGTATTTTATCAGCTCTTGAAGTTTTGTTGTTAGCAATTTTCTTTCACTCCCTGTTCCAAAGCCTGTCTCTAATTCAGTATCAAAACAAAGTTGATAAAACCTGATAAATACTATAAAACCAAAGCATGAATTAACTCCTTATTGGTTGGAATGTAAGCCTACAATAAACAATGCTGTAGAAAAATTACTCCAGACTAAATATTGTCCCAGAGGTTAAATACTGTGGGAAAATGATTTGAGTGTACCCTGTTTTGAAAGATAATCACACATAAAATAGCACCCAGGGTCAAGGAGTTGCTCTGAAATATCTCAACATATTTGAAATAACATGTCATTTTTTTCAGTCTGCATTCAGCTCCCAGCCTCAGATAAGAAGATGCAACTTTGCTCAAAGGACAATATTTCATTTGTAATCGGTTGCAGGCAATTTTGCCCCCTTGATTTTGGGGTCTATAATTCATATGGATCTTTTGTGGCTTCTAAACTTCTGAAACAGGATTCATACAAATAACTATTCTACAGTATTTCAGTTGTCCAACAGTATTGATGTTTAAGTGATTTTTTTTAAAGCATTGTTGATGCTCACATTGCAGCTAATGAAGAGTTAACATGATTCTTTGTTTCTAATCCAAGGACTGAAATCTTTGTGCACTTCATGAATTTGGTGATATTTTTGTATATCTTTGTGTATTTCTTCTTTATTTCAATGGGTAGTCCTTGACATATGACCAAAATTGAGCCCAAAATTTCTGTTGCTAAGTGAGTTAAGTTCATTTTACTCCAATTTATGACCTTCCTTGCCACAGTTGTTAAGTGAATCACTGCAGTTGTTAAGTTAGTAATAAAGTTGTTAAGTGAATTTGGCTTCCCCATTGACTTTGTTTGTCAGAAGGTCACAAAAGATGATCTCATGACTGTGGGACACTACAGGCATCATAAATAAGAGTCAGTTGCCAAGTGTCTGATTTTTTTTCATTTAATGACTTTTATTTGTTTATCAATATATAAAATACAAAGAAAAATCAAAATAGGAAATTAAGGGAAGGAAAAAGAGAGGGAAGAAAGAAAAAAAGCATTGACTTCCGACTCTTTTTAGCACAATACAAGATAACAACATTCCAGCCTCAACTTTTTACTTTTACACATTAGTATGTAACTAGCCATTTCTATAACAACAAATCCATCTAACCAAAGTCAAAGTTTCATTTTTTTATCACAAGCACAAAATCTAGAAGTGATATCCAAATAAAAAACATATTTAAATATATTCTCCTCTTTGAATAAAACAATCAATTTAACCAATTCTGCTTTATCTTCCTTGCTGTAGAAATAATATATATTTCTATTTGCTCTTAATAATCTTTATAAACTATCACCATTTATATGTAAAAAAGATGTTGAGATTCTAGAAAGAGTACAGAGAAGAGCAACAAAGATGATTAGGGGACTGGAGGTTAAAATATATAAGGAAAGGTTGATGGAATTGGGTATGTCTAGTTTAATGAAGAGAAGGATGAGGGGGGGACATGATAGCAGTGTTCCAATATCTCAGGGGCTGCCCCAAAGAAGAGGGAGTCAAGCTATTCTCCGAAGTGCCTGAAGGCAGGACAAGAAGCAACGGATGGAAACTAATCAAGGAGAGAAGCAACCTTGAACTAAGGAGAAACTTCCTGACAGTGAGAACAATTAACCAGTGGAACAACCTGCCTCCAGAAGCGGTGAATGCTCCAACACTGGAAATTTTTAAGAAGAAACTGGACAGCCAGTTTGTCCGAAATGGTATAGGGTTACCTGCCTGAGCAGGGGGTTGGACTTGATGACCTCCAAGGTCCCTTCCAACTTTATTATTATTATTATATTAACAAAATTCACTGTATTCTTTCAGATTTTAACCTTAAAGAGAAAAATACTTTATGCACTGATATTCCTCAACTTACAATTCCTTTGGTGACCATTCAAAGTTACAATGGCACTGAAAAAGGTGACTTATGACCGTCTTTCACACTTACAACCATTGCAGCATCCCCATGGGCATATGATCAAAATTCGAACACTTGGCAACTGGCATGTATTTGTGATAGTTGCAGTGTCCTGGAGTCATGTGATCACCTTTTGTGAGTTTCTGACAAGCAAAGTCAATGGAGAAGCCAGATTCACTTAACCAACATGTTACTAATTTAACAACTGCAGTGATTCACTTAACAACTGTGGCAAGAAAGGTCGTAAAATTGGGCCAAACCCACTTAATAACTGTCTTGCTTAACAATGGAAATTTTGGTTTCAATTGTGGTCATACGTTGAGGACTACCTGTACAAGAAAGAAAAAAGTTTGTAGTTAACTATTACAACATGCAAATCATTAACCCTCTGAAACATCAAAATGGTACTTAGAACTGATAGCTTCTATCAGATGGCTGCTGAACTGGGGACTCAGCAAATCCTACCTCAAATCCTGGACATCATGGCAGAATGTTAGAGTAGGTTGGCAGTTCCTTCTTCAGTTGGATTTTATTTAGTCTGATCCTTCATCTATGATTTACCTATCATGGATGGCTCATTTGGGAGTCTAGACTCCCATGAGTTCATAGTGTCACTGGGATGTGCAATAATAATAATACTACAGTGATGAATGAAGAGAAAGGGAAGATTCTAACTCGGTTGCAATCTGGTGTTAAACTAGATAGTGTGGTATCCACTTGAAAAGAAAAAGGATTAACAATTATTTTGTAAGCCATTTCTTTCAAATTAATTATCATTTAAAGAAATGGATGAGGTGATTATCACAGCAGGATAAGCAAAGTGGGCTGCAATCAAAGAACATATTGAAATATATAGTTCCCTTAATTCGCATCAGCTTTAATTTCTGTTTAATTATGTTGCATATATAATCCTTGTTCCAACAAGTATGTGGTCGTACTAATAGCATGGAGACCCTGTCCACTTCCTTAAGAGTCTTCAACTTAAATTAAGATGACACCATCAGGGTTTGCATCCTGCAACTTGTCTGTACTTGCACAGTCAAAGTTTAACTCAGTGTGAATCTTAGCATCATTATCCACCAAAAAAAAAAAACTCATCTCAGAATATTTCTCACAACAGTCCTACAGAAAGTCCTGTGGCCTAATCCCCACTGAGGAGGGACCAGGTGACCTTTACATTTAATATAATCTGGGCAATAAATAGCTGCTTCCTGTCAAGCACCTGGGAAATCAGGTGATTCAAGCAGTTCAAATGAGTATAAAGATTCATTGCAAGCTTAAGCTCTCTACAAGAATCTGAACTACTAAATGGTCAAGGGAAATTAGCAAGAGTTAAGAATAGAAAGGAATTCAAGATGGGCTGGACTTAGATCTCTTGTGTACATTATGACTGATGACGCGTTTGACCCCTCCCTCGGGCTAAATCTGGTCATCTTCTACTTGTCCATAGCTATTGTATTACCATAGCTATTGTATTACCATTATTAGACCTAATCCAATTAATTGTATACTCCAAGAGTTACTATATTGCTGTGCCATTTCAACAATTCTGAGTAAAAAAACAACACCTAATTATTATAAAGATGAAAAAATGGTATCTGCATATCATGGTAACTTGCATTTACTTTCAGCTCCATGTCCAGCTGAATATTGCCATATTGTCTTATTAAAGACACCAATGGTTCCAGTAACAAGCTATGTATTAAAGGAGATATTAAAGGCACCTTGACATTTTCGATATCTCATCTTGATTGCAGAGAGGAGATAATCCTATTAGCAGTTATCCAAGCAGAAGAATTAGGAGAATAATTTTTATCCAAGAAATAAATTATCTGCAAGTCTACTTGTCTTCATAACTTGCTCCCAAAACATAATTTGCATCCTAGCAAAGTGTTTTTTCCTCTTCTAATGAAGCCCAAACAGCTGTTTTATTTTTATTAGCATATAATGCTCATATAATATCAGTAATTTAGTATTATTTGGGATTTGATTTTTTTTCATAAAACCCAACTGCACAAAATAAATAATTGCAAGTAAGGCTGTTTGCATTCTATGTGCCAAAATAGGTGTTAAAAACTTGGCATCAACATTTGGCCAAGATTTAGGGGAATAATTCACACAGTCCATAGGATACCTTCCTATTTTTAAAATAAATGCTTTCTATGCAATATGGTATGATGTGTTGAATGCGCAGCTAAAATTTCTGGAAGATTAATTCCATTTTTAAAAAGGGCTTCCCTACTCAATGGGATCTCTATATTGACAGAATATTATATCTTGTTAAAATTCAGTAAATTTTATAAGAGAACTAACTTCATTGTAATGGTTATGAATTATCCCCAAAAAACTCTAAAGAGATATATATATATATATATATATATATATATATATATATAGAGAGAGAGAGAGAGAGAGAGAGAGAGAGAGAGAGAGAGAGAGAGAGAGAGAGAGAGAGAGTTACTTTGTTTTAATAATTTTAAACAAAAAGCTAATAGTTTACCAGGTCATTTCCATTTCCATGACTTTTACTTGAATGAATATCCAGCATTCAAAACATACAATTGTTCATGTTCTAATTGATCAAGCTTTAATTTGTATATTTCCAAACTGTGATTTCTAGCATATATATTCAAAGTTGCTTTTCCTTCCTTTTCTCATTTTTTTACAATTATATCTATATTTTTCTGCAAGAAGCATAATACGGTATTAATGTAAATGCTTCAAAAGCATTCTAAACAATTATCATTGATATTATCACTAGTATTTATTTGTTTATTTATACACCCATCTTGCATATGTTTGTGGGTTACATGACCCTCACATAATCCTCTGTTGGTTTGAAAAGCGTATCTATATATATAATATACATAAATGTATGTATGTAGAGCTAGTTTGGTCTAGTAGTTAAGGCACCAGGTAGAAACCAGGAGACTGAGAGTTCTAGTCCTGCTTGAGGATGAAAGCTGCTTGGATGACTTTGGACCAATCACCAAGAGATTGTGAGTTCTAATTCTGCCTTAGCTATGAAAGCCAGCTGGGTGACCTTGGACCAGTCACTCTCTCTCAGACCAAGTCATCTCACTGAATTCCTATTGTGGAAAAAATAGGAGGAAGGAGTGTTGGATATGTTCCCTGCCTTGAGTTATTTGGACCACCTATAAACCAAAAAGTTGGCAAAAAGAGGATGTCTTAATTGTAACCACTGTTCCTCTAGCGATGTTGGCAAAAAAACTGCCAGCTCCTGAAACAGAAGTAATAATAACAACAACAACAACAACAACAATAATAATAATATAATATCCATAAAATGTTTTCAAGATTTGTAATATGATATTATTCAAGATTATACATATGTGTGTGTGTTGAAAAACCATTTAAATTGTTTATCTCTGGCCTTCCTAAATGGTGTAATGATTTTAATATCATTCCTCAAGGCCAGCTTTCTTTTCAAAGTTTGTTAATTGAAGAATGCTCTATGCTTACAACACTATACTTACATTTCAATAGCCATAATGCTATAGCAGTAAAACAATCCAATGGGCTGTAGTTCCTAATAATGAATGGTATAAATTATGGAATTAAGCAAGGGTCATTTAAAAGGTTTCCAGGGTACAAATGTCCTAATTAAAAGAGGTTTAATATGAAGAATGCTTTTGATTAGTTAATGACACAGTTAATGAAGAACTGGGGGGGAAAAGAAAACGACACACAGAAGATAGGATTACTGGTGGGAAAGAGAGGTTATTCCCAGCAGGTAGTAATTTAAAACCCTGGTTCTTAACTAAATGAATCCATAGTCATGGGTAGTTGCTTTGAATGCCCTAAGCAAATAAAGTACTTTTGAAAGTGTCTTAAAATATTACATGTTTCTATTCTACGGAAATAATTAACTGCTGTTGCCACAACAATAGAAAATCACCACAGGCAAGACAAGAATAGGCCATAGAATAAACTGTTCAGTGAAAATACTGTATGTCCCTTGGATAACGTGATAATTACATCTTCAGTTGTCCATGAAATGGTGAAGATAACTTACAGCACGCTGGCTGCATATTCTTTTATAGTTCTATGTGCTTTGATGGGTAATTGAGGTTTGGGTATAAGAGATGGAGAATGGTCAGTAGATGCTGATAGGAATCAATTAATTCTATAAATGGGAAATAGATTCCCATAACTTACTGGAAACTAATTTTAGTTGGCTAGCAATGTAATTATTATTTATTGTTTGGTCTTTCCCTTCCCCATTGATTTGAACAATAGCTTCTAGCAGATATATGCAGCCCATTCATGAATACATGTTCACTTATTGAGGAGAAACAAGGGTTGGGGTGGAACAACTGGTACTTGTAGGTTTTTTTTATCTGTATCATTCTTTTTGTCTATTCTTACTCTTTTGGGGTGACTTCCTTATGGACCATAAGCATTATATAGAAGTGCTGTTAAGATATTTAATTTAATAGCTGGAACAGTAAAGTGTATAATGAGCCAGAACACACAGTTGTAATTGATTGGTTGGAAAGTGCGGGCTCCTGCATGAGGCAATCTATGTTATGATTGGTTGCTAGGTATAAAGGGGAAGTTTCCCCTTTTCCCGCCTTTTTCTTCTGTGTGATCTGTATGCTGTTCTGTGATTTACCTGATGATTTACCTCATGATGTAGTGATGTGCCTGACTATCTTCTTTACTGCAAATATAAATGTAAAATATCTTTATTTATATAAAACTTTATTTAAAAAAAAAATACGTGTCAGTGTCTCTGATTCCATTTGGACACTGGCTGCTCAATTCCCTGAGAAGTGCCATATAATTACATTAATCCAATATGTATATGAATATACTATATATGATACAATACTTTCCTCAACCTGGTATCCCAGAAATGTGTTCGACCTCAGTTTCCATAAATCCTGTCCAGCATTCAGTTTTCAAGCTATGAACACTCTTCATTGTTTTTATTGCAACATAGAAAAGCAGCTGAGCATCATATCTCTGAAAACCTTAATCATTTCAGGGCCCGCTTGGAGGAATGGTTCTTAGGAAAGGGGACTGGGGAAGGGAGGGAAGGGTTATACTAGATTTCCAAAGAAGAAAACAAAAAGTCCTTTTGCCACTTTTTCTCAATCAAAGAAAGGCACAAGACGTTGTGATATTATTTGGCAATGGACTCTATTTTTCCTTCATTCCCATTGTGTTTTGAAAAAAACTGAATACAGGT
Source organism: Azemiops feae (assembly GCA_023970755.1). Taxonomy (NCBI): domain Eukaryota; kingdom Metazoa; phylum Chordata; class Lepidosauria; order Squamata; family Viperidae; genus Azemiops; species Azemiops feae. The sequence continues at coordinate 1,050,582 of JALGBA010000759.1, forward strand.
AGTCCTTGACTTACAACAGTTCATTTAGTGATTGTTCAAAGTTACAAAGGAGCTGAAAAAAGTGACTGTTTTTCACACTTACAACTGTTGCAGCATCCCCATGATCATGTGATCAGAATTCAGATGCTTGGCAACTGATTCATATTTATGACAGTGTCCCGGGGCTCACGTGATCACTTTTTGCAACCTTCTGACAAGCAAAGTCAAATGGGGAAGCCAGATTCATTTAATGACCATGTTACTAACTTAACAACTGCAGTGATTCACTTAACAAACGTGTCAAGAAAGATCATAAAACAAAGCAAAAATTCACTTAACAAATGACTCGCTTAGCAACAGAAATTTTGGCTCAATTGTGGTCGTAAATTGAGGTCTACCTGTATTTCAGGACAGCTTTAATGTGAAGTAAAGACCTTTTCTTGAAATCAATACAAGAATCATTTTGTTTTTTCGGTGGAACCAGGGAAAGTGGTACGATGGTCATGTTCATCATATCTGTCGCAGTTGGAGATGAGAGGTAGAATTCTGCATTTGTGATGCTTTGCTTTTGAAAATCCCTTCACCAAGTGATATTCAGGACATTATTTTAATCTTCTTCACCATTTGAAAAGTTTTATTTTTCCAGGCCTTTTGATATTTTAGCTCTCTTTTCCTTAGCTTATGCAATCTCTTCGGTAACTAATTTAACGAAATAGCAATTTATACCAAGGACTAAAACAAACTAAAATTGTTGGACTTTCTAAAATAGTTCCATTGACTTTCTTCAAGAGCAGTAATGCAGAGGAATGGATTGATCCTATCAATTTAAATGCTGAAGTTGATTTTTTTCTTTTTTTCTTCATCAAATTGCAAATACTAAAAAAAAACAACCTCATGCATTGATTTTATGTATGGGGCACAAATGCAAGACAGTTTATCAATTCTGTGCTGGATTAGACCTGGTTGATTATCACTGAGATACAGATCTGTAAATAAGCAGCTTTAATGGATTAAGAGGAAATCTTTGCACACATTAATTGCACAGACAGATTCAATCCCCTGGAAAACCAAGAAGGAAATCAATGGGTAATTTTAATGTGAAATCAATTGGGATTATCTTTGCCAAAGCTGCTGATTCAGCACCACAATGCAGCATTGTTGTAGCAAAACATAATATGGTTTGATTGCCTAATGCATTATATTCCAATTGTTTTTTTTCATGCCTCAAGCAATAGTATCCTTTACAGTTCCTATTATTACAATGATGGAAATTAGTGAAATGAATTTTTAAGCAAGCATTTAACTTAGGTAGCGACCTTTATTTTGACGCTGCAGATAACTAATTCAACTCATTCACTTTTTGCTGAATATTTTTGCTAGACATCGATGTTTAGCTTTATGTTTTCAAGGCATGGAGAAAAAGTCTTTTTCTGTAAATTCCAATTAAGCCTTTATCAAGGATGTTTCATTGGTTGCGGCAAGACTTAATGATACTTGTTTAATAATGAGCCACAAAAAAAATTCACCCTTGTGGATTTCATTGTGTGGATGAACTGTCCACAGAAGAAAGGTGGGCTCCCTGCGTGGGGATTTCTGCCAGCAACTGTAGATAAACCTGCTTGAACAGATATTTTTGTAATTATAGTAGCTGTCCCTAGTGATTATGGTATTTTTGGTCACTTTTTTGCTGATGGACTTTACAGTATTTTGCCATGAAAACACAAACTGGTATGTGTGTATGTGTAGTTTAAAGAAACAAACTAGCTCACTCTGCTAGTAACCATCATCCAATAGAAGTAAATGTTTAAACACCAAAGGAACCTTGCTATCAATGACTGAAAAGTAGAACATTCTATGAAAAAGAACAATTCTTTTAAATGTATGACATAATTACATGTGTGCAACACATGTTTTATTTTTATAGGGGTTTCATAAATATAACAGAATTATTTCTGCAGTTCCATTTTAAGTCCAGAGTAAGGACTAAATAAAGAAAGAAAAGCCAGTATGGAGAACTTAACACAGCATTTTTTTTAAAGTTATTTCTAAATAATAGACCTAAATTTATTAATAGTGTAGTTAGCCATTGGGTGATTATTTAAATAATTAGGGTAGATTGTGCATATGCTAATTGAGAAGGATAACATAGATATAGAAATACTGGTTACACTTTTTATTGAAATATATTGTGTGCCATATAGAAAATTGTAACCAAGTAATGTGTTGAAAGTCTACTCAATCTGTGAGCTAGGTAGCTATGGTATACATAAATAAATAAGCAACCAACCAAGCAAACCACATGGCAGCCACAACAATGTGTGACTGAAATTCCCTGACTCACATAACAACAGGCAGGTTTTCGATTGTCTTGCTGTGACCAGCAATTATTATTATTATTTTTTGCTATACTCTGTGGTCACCGCTGGAACAGCCCCATTACCTGTTTGATAAACATGCTATATTAGGCCAGCATTGTTACTTCTGAATGAAATCATGCTATCAATCAAAGAAGTAAGAAATATCCAGGCCTAGTCTTCAGGATCTTATTGACGGATTCTTAAATAACATTTGCTTCTATTTTCAGTCATCCATTTCCTAAGTCAGCCTAGCAGTTTGAAAGCATGCAAATGGGAGAAGATAAATAGGTACCACTTCTGTGGGAAGGTAACAGCACTCTATGATGTCATGCTGGCCACATGACCATGGAAATGTCTTCCGACAGCCTGGCTCAATGGCCTTGGAAGGGAGATGAGCAGTCCACAGGGACTCCTTTACCTTTATTTCCTAAGCAGATCATGGCTGGTTGTGTTAACATTTAAATAGTAATAACAGAGTATTATCTAAAAAAAATATAAAGTTCTTAAATATTATAAATCAACCCTGAAAAAATGGATCTTAAAGGGTTTATTAAAGCCTACTAAATGTGAATTCTACATTGACCAAGAAGGCTCACTTTGAGAGGAGCTGATGGTACTTGAAGACACATCTCTCCTGATTAGCTTTATGCAGTATGGGGTCAAACAAACAAACAAAAGCTATGGAGGAACATAACTGTCATTTTCAGAATTCTGTAAAACATAAGGAAACAAGCTGAAATTGGTCTACAAAGCAAAAGTCTATGTATATGTCTCTGACTGCTGTGTAGACTTTGCAGTTAAATCAGGAATATACTTTTCTCCCCCATTGCACTACAACTAAGCAAAAGCATGATCTCATTTCCCTGAGTAACTTCAGAGATTAAGTGGGTCATCCCATGTATCCTGAAGACTAACAAAGCCATACATCTAACAGGGGTTCAACCATCACCAAAACCTGCTCCAAGGTTTGGGAGAACGGACAGGTCTTCAAGTGCTTCCTGACTTTCAAAGTGGAAGTTGGATCTCAAACCAAGCCAGCCCTATATAGAGTGCATTGTAATAGGCCTGCGTGGAGGCTACCAGCTGATTTATAGCACCAAAAGCATCCTGTTATTAATAAGTCAACAATGAATGAGGAACTTCAGTGATGGAGTGGGGGAAGAAAATGGGGCCATATGATATATCGCATGTTAAGACATCCTCATAACACGTGCAAAGCCTTTCTTAGCTCAGTTTACAAACTACCTTTGGAAACAGCTGCCAAAGTGAATGAAATAATGGCACCTTCTCTCCTTTGCCCACCCACTTCAGGCTAGCAATTTTCTATTAGGCAATCTTTGCTGCTGTACATACATTCTTCCTCTGAATTTATGAATCCAAAATTTATTCATTTACTTTTCTTAGAGAAGGAAATGGAGCTGCATGTGAGACGTGCTCCTCTTTAGGTTTATGGGTGACCTTTTAGGGCTATATCATATCCTGTGCCAAACAGCCTTATCAGTGTTAAAAGCTCATAAATCTTATAGCACTGTCTTGTTGTTCTGTGAGGTTTCCTGTCATTCATCATCATCTACCTTTCTATTGGAAAATTGAAACAATTTGTGAAAGAAACTGGCTGAAGCATGCAGGAATGTCCCAACGAGGCCTGGGCTCAAAATCTGCAAGTTGATGGCAGGCATGACATTGCCATGAAAGTCCCACTTTTTTTCTGTGAACCAAACTCTGCCTGAGGCATATTTCTGCTGAAGGAATAAAGCAAACTCTTTCCACTACACATATAGCAGAATAACAGAGTTGGAAGGGACCTTGCAGATCTTCTAGTCCAGGGATAGGCAACCTTGGCTCTTTTATGACTCCTGGACTTCAACTCCCAGAATTCCTGAGCCAGCATGGCTGGCTCAGGAATTCTGGGAGTTGAAATCCACGAGTCATAAAAGAGCCAAGGTTGCCTACCCCTGTATCTAGTCCAACCCCCTGCTCAAGCAGGAAACCCTATACCATTTCAGACAAATGGTTGTCCAATCTTTTCTTTAAAACTTCCAATGTTAGAGCATCCACAGCTTCTGGAGGCAAGTTGTTCTACTGATTAATTTTTCTAACTGTTGGAAGATTTCTCCTTAGTTCTAGGTTGCTTCTCTCCTTGATTAGTTTCCATACATTGCTTCTTGTCCTGCTTTCAGGTGCTCTGGAGAATAAGCTGATCTCTTCTTCTTTGTGGCAGCCTCTTTAATATTGGAACATTGCTACCATGTCACCATAGTCCTTCTTTTCTTTAAACAAGACACACCCAATTCCAGCAACCGTTCTTTATATGTTTTAGGCTCCAGTCCCCTAATTATCTTTGTTGCAGTTCTCTGTACTTTCTAAAGTCTCAACATCTTATCCTACCCATTATCCTGTGAATACCGTCTTCCATAGAAGACCTGTATATTGTGCTGAGGAGGGCTGAGAAGGTATCTGCAAAACCCTCACATGCTGGACACAAACTGTTTTCAATTCCTTTTCTTGGGACAGCTCTATAGAGCATTGCATGCCAAAAGAACTACACAGGGACAGTTTTTCCCCCTCAAGTGCTATCACTCTGCTGAACACCTAATATTTGCTCTTGACAAACACGGTGTTTATTAAGTTCTGTTTAATGTATATGTATATGTGGGTTAGAATGTGGCTGTAGTATTATTTATCCTTTTATTACCTCGCATTTCTCCCTTTTACTGTTGCAGACTTTTATTATTATTAAAATGATTCGTCACACAGTCAGCGAGATGTTCAAACTGGATTTGGCATTTTTATCTACCTGTCAAGTCCTTCCCAAGGATCTGAGATAGGCAGAAGAGGATGTTTGATGCTGGTGTTGTTGTTGCTATTATTCATTCATTCATTCATTCATTCATTCATTCATTCATTCATTCATTCATTCATTCATTCATTCATTTATTTATTTATTTATTTATGTCTGTCTGTCTGTCTGTCTGTCTGTCTGTCTGTCTGTCTGTCTGTCTGTTTTGCAAGTATACTGAGTAGTCTTATACCGGAAACAAATTTCTTGTGTGTTTAACCACTCTTGGCCAAATAAAGTATTCTATTCTACACAGAACAGAGAAAACACTGATGATGTTGGAGCATCTATTAAACATACTCCTCTTATCTTCTTTATTTGCACTGCATCACTGGAAGTTGTGTTTGATAAGTACAATGTCGTAGGAATAGAATTTCAGGACTATACCTACTATAACATTGGTGATAATTTCTTTGCATTGTTAGGTTGAAAGTTGCTTGGTCAGCGCAATGGACATTTTGTTAGACGTTATGGGGTCATGACATTAAGCCTGAAATGATTTCTGCACAATGTGCTGAGTACAATTTGTGTCAGTCTGATGCACTCAAGATTCTTTTCCAAATATTTGACAGCAGAGGAAAGGCACAAACATATTTAAAGAGCATCTTGAGGAATGTATCAAAAATCAAGTTGAACCATGTACCACAGAATGTGTACATGTGCTATATATGATGGTTCTATATTCATCACCCTATATGTTAAGGAATGCTCACAAAAGTAATAAAAATATCTAAATTCGGGGCATTTATTGTGACTCATATGTACTCTTCAGTGCTCTGAGGTTCGGGAAGATAACTTAGTTTGCTTTTCTTTTTCAGACTTTTGCAGATTTTATGCATTTGTTGCAATGAATATTCCAAATGTGATTGTGGCAATATCCTCAGGAATGTAGAGACTCTATGAAAAATTCATGACTGTTTATGTGAAATGATGCAGAATAGTTTCTATTTCAGACACAAATAAGTTACTAGCCATATTTAAAAAAACTAACTGCGAGGATTCATAGGTATAATTCTGAAATTTGTGAAGTTCATAATATTACCTAAGGACTATCACCATATGCGTGTAAGCTGCAATGCACGTCTTAAATTCTTGTCACTTTCCACCTCTCCATCTCGATTCACCTTGTCTATCAGAAGTATTAGAGGCAACTTATGACTACAATTCAACCCAAAATTTCTGTTGCTAAGTGAGACATTTGCTAAGTGAATTTTGCCCCATTTATGACCTTTCTTGCCATAGTTGTTAAGTGAATCACTGCAGTTGTTATGTTAGTAACGCAGCTGTTAAATGAATATGACTTCTTCCTTAACTTTCTTGTGAGAAGCTGCAAAAGGTGATCTCATGACCTGGGACATTGCGACCATCATAAATATGAGTCAATTGCCGAGCATCCGAATTGTGATCACGTGGCCATGGGGATGTTGCAATGGTTGTAAGTGTGAAAAACTGTCATAAGCTACTTTTTTCAGTACCGTTGTAACTTTGAACGGTCACTAAAAGAACTGTTGTAAGTTGAGGACTACTTGTGCTAGTTGCATTGCCTTTAATACCCATCACAATTAGGTCACCCAGAGCACCCATGAAGAGTAATTAGCTGATCTGGTGAAGGAGTAACAATGTAAGACCGTTTCTGAGAAGGATTCATATCTATTCCTTCCTGATTTTGTAAGGTTGGAGTGTGACAATTGTACATCTGCAAACCTTGTAAATCAGTTTGTCAGGCTGCTGACACATGTAAAATTTTTTCCATCCTTTTCTATTTCAAGCATGAAACTTGGATCGCGAGATGGAGAGCAAAACCTGAAATGAGTACACAAAAATTCAGAACTAAATGCGAATGTCTATGGAGATTCTCAGTCATCCAGGTCTTGGTTGTCCTAAAGGTGCTTTTTCAAGAGGCAACTGGATTTTCTTTGTTTTACCTTGAAGACTGTTTCGCTTTTCACCCAAGAAGCTTCTTCAGCTCTGACTGGATGGTGGGGAATGGAAGAATTTACATTCCTTGCAGACAGCTGGTCATTTGCATTCTTTTAAAGAGTAGTTGAGACCACTTGGAGGTTTATTTGTGTCCTCAAGGCCACCTGAGTAGTGCAAATGGGTGTGGAGCCTTCTTGGAACTGCTGAAATGGATGCAAATGACCAGCTGTCCGCAAGGAATATAAAACCTTCCATTCCCCACCATCAAAGTCAGAGGTGAAGAAGCTTCTTGGATGAGAAGTGAAACGTCTTAAAAGAAAAAGAAGAAAGTCCAGTTGCCTCTTGAAAAAGCATCTTTGGGACAACTAAATGCAAAGATCTCACAGAGCTTCAATTTTAGGTTGCTCCCCACATGTACACATCAAATAAAGATACCACGTGGGAATGTGTGAGAAAGGTCTTCATGAAAAACCTAAAATGAATAAGTTTCCATCAGTTTTCTTCCTTGTGACACCAGCTTTTCTTGCCTATTGACGTCAAGGGGGTGAGAACTCTTATACTGCAAAGTCTCCTGATTCAAACAAAATGCTCCCCATTGCCCTAAAGCCAAATCTGTTCCAAATGTGGCTTTTACAGAGATCCTTGGTTTCAAATTCTTCTCCAAAAAGCATCAAAGATCATAAATAAAAAGGCCTTCCCCTGTTCCCAGCAAAATCAGCCTGAATCTGATCAAACTAAGGCTAATACTTAGGCTAGATGGGAGGCATGATCATGGTGATGATGATGTTATCCATTCAGTCATTTCTGACTCTTGATGATTCTGCGGGCCAGGTCTCTCCACGTCTTCCAATCTTGCATTACTTCTTTGAGTTTTTCTATGCTCTGGTTGGCGTCAGTTTTGATGGTTTCCAGTATTCTTTGGTGGCCTGGTTTTCTTAATTCTTTTAAACATAATTAGTAACATACTAGGGGTGACATGAGAGCAGTGTTCCAATATCTAAGGGGCTGCCATAAAGAAGAGGGGTGTCAACCTATTCTCCAAAGCACCTGAAGGCAGGACAAGAAGCAATGGATGGAAACTAATCAAGGAGAGAAGCAATTTCCTGACAGTGAGCACAATTAACCAGTGGAACAACTTGCCTCCAGAAGTTGTGGGTGCTCCAACACTGGAGGTTTTTAAGAAGAGATTGGACAATCATTTGTCTGAATTAGTATAGGGTTTCCTGCTTGAGCAGAGGGTTGGACTAGAAGACCTCCAAGGTCCCTTCCAACTCTGTTATTCTGTTAATTGCTTTCTCTAGTGAATTCTCCCGCCTGACGTGGCCAAATAAGTGAGACGCAGTTTTGTTATTTTTCCTTCCAGTGACATATCTGGGGTTATGCGCTCCATTACTTGTTTGGTGGTCATCTTTGCTGTCCAAGGAATACGCAGGAGCCTTCTCCAGCACCACAGCTCAAACAAGTTGATTTTCTTCCTGTCTTGCTTTTACAATGTATTTACAAACAAATACATAAATACTAAGAATGCTATCGCTGTCCCAGCTGTAAGAAAGGAATACAGACTTGGGCTTTTAAATGAAAAGCTTAGATCAGCAGCCTGATTTGGAAGCATCTATGTCTTCTTTAGTAGCCCTTTAAAAATGTAAACTCTATCCCTCTTATTAGATCAACAAAAGAAAGGGAAAGTGAATGTGGCCGCCTTCATTGGTGGGATTCCCAAAGCCAAAACTTTGTAGCATTTTTCATTGACATTTATGAGTAATGATAAAGGGAACCCAAAACAAAATGTTGCAAGATGGAGTAACTTCAGTTCAGGATTCTGGCTGGTTGGCCATTTTTGAAGATGGAAATAGATATTCAATTCTATCCCTTAAGCAATTCACTTGTCTCCATCCTCCCTAATAGCTATTTTACCCCTTTTGCTGATTTAGCATATCTGGAAGCCGATAAGGTGCCTTTGGGTCTTATCCCATCTCTGGCTTTATTTTCTAAAGATGTATCTCATATATAAAAACTCTGCTATTTTATTGCCATTACAATGGTTTTCCAAACATATAAAACAAAGGAAACCTAATTGCACTTCAAAGCTACCTCACATTGTCATTCAAGAGAATGACTCTACCATTAACATAGAGGACAAGGAACTTTCAAAAATGAAATAATTGAGCTTTTATAACCAACACTTAATAAGAGCAGGCCTCTGAAGGACGGTTGCATTTTTTCCTTAGAATTAGCAGTAACAACCTGGCTCATTTTGAAAGAAGGAACTCGGCGATTTCAGAGAAGGGATAAAAGAACAACTGTTTTTTTAGAATGTTTTTTAAATGGTTTCCCATTAATAGCAAATGGAAATCTTCTCACATAGGGCTGTGCTGGCAGATTGTGTTACAAAATGAAACCAGGGCTTAGCTGTGGTCAGAATAAATGATGCAGCAAGAAATCACACTATATGGCTCTTGAGAGACCTGACAGCAAGACTTCAGTATATCTCATGGATATTTTTACGAGGCCATGAAGTATTCAGGATTTAAAGGCAAAATGATGATATGGAATGATGGAAGGAAACATACATAGCATCTCTCATAAGCTCTTTATGATGTTCCACCATTTTGGAGTCCCATGAAAATAGTTTAAAGAGGAACCAACAGTGAGTAGTTCACACAGCACATTGGAATCCAAAGCCTTCCTTTTTAAACATAGATTAACAGGTTTATTCTCACTCTGGAACACAGATTGGAGGCTTTACTATCAAACTGCTATTATATTTGCAAAATATCCGCCACTAAAATTAAAACACAGAAACAAACTTTCATAAACCCCTCCAGTGCAGAAATGCCTTGGTTTCAGCAATTGGGATTAATAATGACTTCCTACATAGCTTGGCTCCTTAGCACTGTATGAGGTAAAAGTAAAAGCAACTGTCATTAAAAATAGTATTTCTTCTTTCCCTATATTGCCAGAAAAAGTGGACTATTTTAAAAACTGTCCCACATTTCAACAGTACTTACCACCTTATGTCTTCATTTCTTTTAGAAAGATATAGGTAGCAGGTGGAATGAGTTGTCTTAGAAATAAAAGAAAATTATTGCTATCCCTACCAGATTATTCTGTGGGGGGGAAATACCAAATATAAATGCATATTTTGGGGATTGGGTATGTGCCAATCAGCAGTAGTGCATGGTCTTTATATACAGAATATAGTGAGAGAGAGAAAGAAAGAGATGGGGAGATAGAGATAGAGAGATCGATAGATAGATAGAGAGAGAGAGGTCTGTCTAGCTATCTAGCTAGATAATCTATCTGGTTCTAAAGTTCATTTTAAAAGGAATTAGCCAAGAATTGATTGTCCTTGGTAAATAGTATGTTAGAATATTTTGTACTTCAGTGTTTTTATTAGAGTGTTGACAGTACTTAAATACCAGATCACCTGAAATGGTGTTATCTTGGTTCAAGGAGGAATAATCTCAGGTCCACTAATATGTTTACTTTTATATAACTTTATTTATAACTATATGAAGTACGTTCATATGATTTTCCACAGCAGTTACCAGCAGAATCTTCTGTGTTTTTCTGTATAAGATTAGATATTTAATAGACATTCAGATTTCCATTTTTAATGATCTTCCTGAAAAAAAAAATCACCTTTGTAATAAATGTGTTGGGTCTACATAGTCAGTCCATCTTCTGATTAGTTCACAGATGTGTTCAAAATCTGGCTTCATCTTGTTCTTAGAACCAACCAACTCCCTGGTTAGTATTAGACATCAGTACAGTTTTGTAAATTATTACAGGTTAAAAACCTGATTTTTGCTTCAGAAGGTCTCACATAACCTCATTTAATTGTGCCTCACCCAAGGTCAGGACTAAGCCATAAGGATAATTTTGCCCTTATTGGTGGTTCCAGACAATGGTTGGAATATCTTTATTTTTCAATTTCGTACAAGACGAGGGGAATGAGATGGCTATGCTTCACCTCTCTTCTGAGGTTCCTGTTAGCAGTTTCAATAACTAGAAAAGACTTCTGTATGAACAAGCACAGGCATTTGAGCCATTTCTTGCTATTGGAAATGCCAGATCAAGTCTGCAAAGCTTGTAACAAATTGCCTCAACCTTTTCACCTCAGAAGAGAAAATCATATTGTCTTCATGGCATCAACATCTTTGTCAGGGCAAATTGAAGCTACCTTGCACAGGCTTAACAAAATGGTCTCTTCCCAACTCAGTTTTGCCTCAGCCTCCAGTGGCCGCTGCTATTATAATAGGCTGCTAGTTCTACGTTTATATTTCGTTGTAATTGTAAGACGAGAGTGCCTAATATATCAATTTATCAGCATTATTCTTGCATTATATGCAAGACTTCGTCTTGTCCTCTTTTTCATTAAAAAAAAGCGCAAACAGAGCAATTTTATAATCATCGTAGAGAAGGAGAAAATATATACAAAAATGGGAAATTGGAATATTGTAAAGCACCAACCTCCCAAAAACATCTCTATTTCCAGAGTGTCTTTAAGCCCCGAGTGGGACCTAAAAGCGTTATTAGAAAATAAAAAGGACAGGCAGCTGCACTTCAGAGCTTTGACTGAGCTGTCACTGATGTCTAGAAAAAGGACTGAGTTAAACAGGGATAATAGAAAGCCTGCCTGTTAGCCTTCGAGGAAGGTAAGGTCAAGAAACAGGAGCAGCAGGGGTGTCACGAATGCCTTTTATTGCTGTGGGGTAGAATAAAAGAATCTTGAAAGCCCATCAGTGTTCCTCTCAACTCTTATCAAAGAATATCAAGGTTGGCTATTCTGGGTTTCTTTATCACCCTTTATGCTTTCTCAGGACTGACCTCATCTCTTAATGGTTCATTTCTCTCTTCCCCCTTCCTAAAGTCAGATCTACACTATTTCCCACCTTGAGGAAAGAGAGCCAGAGAGAATAATTTTCTGATAAATCAGTGTTGTATTCTCCATAGTATCCTTTCTGTGAATGGAGAAGGGATCTCACTGGCCCAGCCTACTCAGGCATGATTCAGTAAGTCTTCCTAAGGTTATCCAGCTTCCTGAAGAGAAGGTTATCTAGCCTGGTATCTAGCAGTACCAGCAAAGCCAATATCCCCGAGAGGCCCAAGTGGGGAGAGATAATAGCAACAAGGGATCTGTTGAGATTAGGGTGCTTGCTTCAATGTCAGCCTTTCTAAGTTATAGTTTGGGATTTTATTTCAATTCAGGTTTTGTTATTCTGAAAGTACTTTGCTTTCTATGTAGGGCTCCTCATATAATTTAAAATTGTATAGTTCTTTGCTATATCATCTTCCTTTCCTTGCGCTCTGAAAGAGTGTTTACACGTATCTTCCTAAAGTTCCATTTTAGTTGTTGGAAGAAAAGTCTTCATCATGGTTCATCCAAGCTGGGAATAAACATGGCAACTGCTTTGGGAAGAAGGTTGTAGTTTATTGGAGAGGAGAGCCAGACAGGAAGATGGTTCTGGCAGCAAGAGAAGTGAAAAAAAAGGACTGAGCACATGTAGGCAGTGGATTTTTATACTCTCTGGAGCCTTTTGTTTGGAGTTATTTCCTGTTCCTGTTTTGAGACTATTTCCTGTGTCATGTATTCTGACCTGAGTTTGGGTGTGCTCTTTGGCCTTTGTGAGTTAATCCTACCATGTCCTGTCCCAGGTGGGGTATGCAGATTTTAGGTCTTTGTCTTCTTAATCTCCTAGCTCCCTGGATTTACATCTGCATCTCTATAGAACTGGTTTCTGCTTGGGGAAGAGAGACCTGGGGCTATTAAGAAAACTGGGCATGCTTTCCTGCTTCTTTAAGATCCTTGGAGGAAATATATTTTTCTGCCCTTTTAATATTTCCTTCTCTGGGGGGCTGACTTCCCACATAGTGATGTATGAATTGCTTTACCTTAGGGCTTTTCCCCACCACCCAGATGTAGACTATACCAAGAGAACATTTAGTATTAGAATCTCCCATGCTATGTAGCATATTGGACAGCAAGGGATCTGCAGCATTTTCAGTCTTGGGCAAGTACTTCAGCGTCTTCCCATGTGATGTTCTATTCCCATGTCATATTCTCTGCATGGAGAACAATTGAATCCCCAAGATGGCAATGAGATGGACCCCCCTCCCCGATGCCAAATGATCAAGAGGATGCCCTTGAAATACATGGCGAAGAATGTTCATGGAAGACCAAAGACTCTAAACCAAGAGACAATGGAGTTAATAACTCAGTTGACTTAAAATAGGATAATCTTAGGGCTGGAAGAGATCTTGGAGGTCTTCTAGTCCAACCCCCTGTCCAAGACAGGAATCATTCTGTCCCAGACAAATGGTTGTGCAATCTTTTCTTGAAAAACTCCAGCAATGGAGCACCCACAACTCTAGGAGGCAAGCTGTTCCAGTAATTAATTGTTCTCACTATCAGAAAATTTCCTTTAGTCCCAAGTTGGATCTCCATTGATGAGCTTCCTCCCATTGCTTCTTGTCCTACCCTCAAGTGCTTTGGAGAACAAATCAGCTGCCTCTTCCTTGGGATGGCCCTTCAAATATTGGAAGATGTTATCATGTCTCCCTTAAGCCTTAAGCAGAAGATTTTAAATATTCATGTACAATTGAAACCAGATACATTTTGGGGGGATTGTGAATAAACAACTGGAAAACAAATAATGGAACTTTATGGCAACTGCAGAAAGACTATTATCTAGGGTTGCAGGGTTGTTACAAGCCAGTTTGGTTTAGTGGTTAAGGCACCAGGCTAGAAAGCAGGAGATTGTAAGTTCAAGTCCTACCTTAGCCATGAAAGCTCTCAGACAAACCCACCTCACAGGGTTGTTGTTGTGGGGAAAATAGGAAGAAGAAGGTGTGTTGGATATATTTGTCATCTTGAGTTACTGTATTTGTAAAAATAATAAAGTTGAGATACAAACAAATAAACAAAAGTAAATATATATAGGGAGTTCGCAAGTTACCATCATAATTGAGTCTGGCAATTATCATCATAAGTGGTGAAAGTTGTAAAGTAGATCTGGATCCATTTTTACAACTATTGTGTGGTAGCTGTTAAGTAAATGCCACAGTTGTAAAGTGAACACTGTGGTTATTAAGTGTTGTTCACTATGGGCTGTGTTTTATTGGAAACCATAAGTAAACACTGGTTTCCAGCAAAACCATCATAAATTGTGCTCACGTGACCATAGGGTGCTGCAAACAGCCATAAATGCAGTCATGTGACCACAGGGGATCATGTCAGAACTTCAAAACCAGGTCATAAGTCCCTTTTAGGAGGGGGGGTGTCCGTCATAACTTCAAAGGTTGTTAAGTGACCATCCATAAGTCAAGGATTACTTGTAATTCACAAAAATGGAAAGATTCAATTTTATCCATCATGGGGACATGGATGGTGAAGATGATGGAACTTGTTGAGATGGTTGAATTGACTGCTTTAAATTAAAGATAGTACATTTTCTAAGATTAAAAAGCCTTTATTGACCTTTGGTGGGAAACAGGGAAAAAAAATCAAGTCATGATATGGTTTTGATGATTAGAATAAAAATAATAGATAAGAGGGGAAGGAATATGACTGTAAATGCCACTTTGTTATTAGACAACCCGTTCTGCTAACATCCTGCAATTTTTCCAACTTCCAACCCTGCAGTTCAATCCCAAGAGGAAACATCAAGGGAAAACTCTACCCTTGGGTCTGCAAAGTGTAAGCAGTCGGGGACACTTCAGAGTGATAAAAAGTTGTGTAAGACAAAAGAAAAGCACAGTGATAAGACACTTCCCTATTTCCAAGAGTTAAGCTAAGGGAGAAAATGGGAGCACAGAATTAATTTTAAGGGCAAACTTACCCAGTTTGTAATTGTACTTCTTTCCTTTCATACTTGACCTTGGTGTCCAGTAAAAATTTGCAATTGCACATCAATCCAATTCCTGTGGAATTTACAGTGTATAGATGTGAAATCCGTACACATTCTTTTAGTGTCTTAACAGTCAATCCGCACACAAGCTAGAATGTGCTTGTAATTTGTTGGCTTTATGCTGCTAACGGGTATTAAAGTTTTGTGACTCCGCTGAGCATATGTAGCACTAAAAAAGATAATAGATCCCCCAATAAACCCTCCATCTGATGTGCAAATGAATAAGGAATTGTGGAACAAATGCAGGCTTATTTTATGTGTGAGTCTCTTCATTCCCCCCCCCCCCCAAATGATAAGCTGAAATGCTGCTGGGCCATATGTCAGCCTATGGCACTTTCTATATTTTCAAGCACTTTTAGGGGTCCAACCTCTTTGAAACAGTGCACACCTATCTATAAAAAAAAGGCAAAGGTAAGTTGAGGTTCTAAAAGACTATGAATAACAGTTCAGGGATCTCTGAGGGTCTCTGAGAAAGGATTTTAAGTCGCAGCAGATAGAAATACAGGACTCAAAAGCTAAGCAGGATCAGATTTACTATCTCAATGGAAGATCCGCTGTTGGAAGAAGGTAATGCCAGTCACTTTAGTAATGATATTAAAAACCCCTAATACCTAAGAGTTGAAGAGTTAACTTCAGAATATCTTTGCCTTTATATCTTTCTAGAAAGTTTACTGTGCATTTCAGTGTATAGTCATGCTGGCCATATGACCACCAAAGTGTCTTCGGACAACACTGGTTCCCCTGTCTAAGAAACTGAGATAAAGGTGAATATTTGTAGCTCAGGGTTGAAATGAGGGGTCCTTGGTGCTCTCTGAGCTTGCTTGTTTTTTTGCAGACGTTTCATTACCCTAACTAGGTAACTAGGTAACATGATGTTAGTAACCACCTAGTTAGGGTAATGAAACATCTGAAAGAGAGGAAGCAAACTTTGAGAGCACCAAGGACCCCTCAAACTGAGATGAGCACAGCCCTCTAGAGTCGGACACGACTGGACAGGGGAAAACCTTCACCTTTACTAGTTTTTGACAAAATCCTGAATTGCACTGTCTCCTGATGCTAACTGATAGTTAGATCCTGTGAGAATCAGCCGAAGGGTTGATTTTAGGCAAATGCCTAGTTTAAAAAAAGAAAATCTTTAGTTTTATTCTAAAAATCTATTTTTATTTTACAGTAAACCCCTGGCAGGTGAAAGAAGACTAGTTTTGCATCAGAATAACAGGGGACAATTATTAAAGAGTTCAATAAGTCAATGGCAAACAATATCAATACTTATTGACTATATTAATAGTAAAATACTTTTGCTTTGGGATTTTTTTTTTAAAAAGTGAACAAACAGGATAAACCTGTATCAACAATAGTAAATATTATGCATTTCTACTGTGCCGCTGGTGCTGTTTTCTGGGCTACAGTCAACTCTTCACAATTTACATATTGCTTCCCCCCCCCCCCCCCCCCGTTTTCCTATAAATTGTACTCCTTGTCATACGGATTCTAGCTCGCCAGATTGTTTTCCCATGAAATGCTCACTGAAATTAATTGACCCTATATCCTGTATCTAAATAAGAAATATGAGTATGTTTAGCACACAGCCTTTGTTGGTATCTGAATAAGACTTTCACGATTTCATTCCATAAATTCCTTTCTACCACCATCAGCTATTACTTCTATCCTTTTTACTTTAGTGTGTCTGTGTCTGTGTGCGTGTATGTGTGTTTTAAAAAGCAACCCCTAGCCTAGTATGATGTTTGACCCAGATTTGCAAACGGATCTTAAAGAAAAAAGATTGTTTTGCAGGATCTGAGTCAAAACATCAACCCAGTACAAGTGGAGGGTTTTTAAAAGATCTTTCCTTACATATTGGGAGTTTTAGAAAAGGAAGGAAGGAAGGAAGGAAGGAAGGAAGGAAGGAAGGAAGGAAGGAAGGAAGGAAGGAAGGAAGGAAGGAAGGAAGGAAGAAAGAAAGAAAGAAAGAAAGAAAGAAAGAAAGAAAGAAAGAAAGAAAGAAAGAAAGGAAGGAAGAGAAAGAAAGAAAGAAAGAAAGAAAGAAAGAAAGAAAGAAAGAAAGAAAGAAAGAAAGAAAGAAAGAAAGAAAGAAAGAAAGAAAGAAAGAAAGAAAGAAAGAAAGAAAGAAAAAGAAAGAAAGATAGATTTCTGGATCTTTGTGGTTTAACTTTTCTTAGTCTGAGAGCTGAAATTTTAATCCTTCCCCTTTCCTTCTTCTCTTGCTCACATCCAAACATCCACTGAGTCTGAAAATAAACCCACGTAGTCTAAAATATACTTCTTTGTTTTGTTTATGACTGGAGCTCAGAGAAGGCTGGCTTCAGAATCTATGCCCCTCTTCGGTTCTCTGATTCACTGCTCTTCTGTTTGTTTCAAGCTGTGATTTATATCACTTAGTGCCACTTCCAAAGGCAAGCCGGTCCAAAGGATTTGTGTGTGTGTGTGTATGTGTGTCTTTTTCCTGTTTCGATTCTGTTCACCTTGCGCCGTCCTTGTGTTCTTTTTTCCTCCCCTAACTTCGGCAGCTTCTCTGTGTATGCATGCAAATGTTTATGCCTGTGTCCCTGCAGCACCGGTGTTAGACAGAGAAAAGTTGTTGCCATTCCTGTGTGATAGAGTCATGGGAGAAATTGCAGCGAGCACACAGATAGTAAGGGGGCAAGCCGCAAAGCTGGCTGGGCTGGGAAGCAGCCCGTAGCAGCAGGAGCTCTGGCTGGCGAAGCTGGAAGCCTCTACATCTGGAGCTGGATCTTCCCCTGAAGCACTTGTAGGAGTAAGGTGAGAGTTCAGACTTGCTTTAGATAAATTTCTTGCTTGTTTCCAGCTGCATCGAGAGTGAGCAGCGGGGATCAGGCGAGAGCTTGCCCTCGCCTTTCTAATTTATCTCTTAATACATTCTGAATGCTGCCAGAATCTTCAGAAAATTTCTTGCAGAAATCTTGGGAGCCTTACTCCTTCCTGATTGGGATCTGCTACTCAGGGTTTTGCTAAGTGATGGGTTTTGTTTGTTTGTTCCTTGTTTTTAAGTGATGTGACCTTTCAGTGAAACTGAATAATTCTGTCTGAAAGTAACTTTTTACTAATTTATCCCTATGCAGCAGAAGTGCCTGTCTTCTGATAATTTTACTTCCCTTATCATTTTGGAGATACTTCATTTTTCAAATCACACAATGATTATGATCTTTGCTTTAAACCAAGATCCAAACTTTGAAGAACAACAGGTTTTCCTTGTAAAACTTGAGTCCCAATAAATTCAAAGTAAATATAACATAAAAGGTTTAAATAGTATTCTGGCAATCCAACTAACAATCTACATTATGGTTGTAGCCCATGAGTCCTTGTAAAATATGAGTCCTGCAAATGAAAATTATATCCAAACAGACTTTTAACAACCAAATAAGAACCTATTGTTTAACATTATGTGCCTTTGTAAATATATTCTTTAGTTTCAACTAGCATGTAAACTGAGACCCATATGTTATTTATTGCAATAACATTTCTGGAATAACTTATTCCCAGTATTCTTTTGGAATTTATAGTGCAATTTCCTAAATATCAGTACTTCAGATTTGTATATTTATTCCTGGCAAAGAGAAAGGGCCTAGAGCTGTATACATGCATATAGAACTTTTACTAAGAGAAAAATGGGATTTTGTAACTGGTATAAATTATGCAAATTCAAGACATTTGTGCTGCTTCATAACTATTTCACTTTTGCTGGTGGTTTGGCTTCCCCCATTCGGTGTTTAGAATTGTTTCTAATTTTTATCATGATGTAAGTCAAGAACATTGAAACTATAAATTGATAGAGCAGACAAACAGGTGTATAAACACCCAGGGATATAGAGTTGAGAGACATAGGAATATGATAGGAGACATTTTCACATGAAGGATATTGATCTCCCAGATATCCCATATCCACATAGCCATTGTATCCTATATATTTATATATTGTCCCACACTCAGTCTACTAATTTGTGGTTTTATTTTAAATTAACAAGTTACTTGCAAATATATTATTTGCTGGTCTTTGGTCATTATATTATATTGGACTTGACTGGATTGGATTGGATTGGATTTGCAAGTATGGTGGACATTGGGTGAGTGGAAAAACAGTACTTTATGCATATGGGGCCGATTTATGATGTACAGAAACTGTCTGTCCATGTTGTGCCTACTAACATATTACACTCCTATGTAAAGTCCTTAGACCTTTTATCATTAGATTGATTGACAATTAATCAAATCTATGTGAAAATCTAGAGTACTTGGGAAAAGCATCACTTAAGTTTGAGTTAAAATTATTTTAGGCCATTAAATTAACAGTTCAATTTTAATGGTTAAATTCTGCTCATTCTATAGTCATGGTAAAATAATGGAATGTTGTGAAAGATTGGCTGGAATTAGTAGTATGAGGTAAACAGACAGATGATAGATAGATAGATAGATAGATGATAGATAGATAGATAGATAGATAGATAGATAGATAGATAGATAGATAGATAGATAGATAGATAGATAGATAGATGGATGGATGGATGGATGGATGGATGGATGGATGGATGGATGGATGGATGGATGGATGGATGGATGGATGGATGGATGGATGGATGGAGGGGAGAGAGAGAGAGAGAGAGAGGATGGGTAGGTGATTGCCTGGTTTTATAGTAACTGGGTGATCAAGTTGATTGATTTTAACCTTCAAAGACTCCTTGCAAAAAGGAGGAGAAAGAGATTTCTAGACAGCTGGTTAATAATTCAATCTAATGTCATCTCACTCTATCAAGCCCTAAGGATATTATTTTTTATCTTACTGTGAGTTTTAAAAGGGAGACAGGACCACCATCAGTAGTTCTGAATTTCTTAAAATTGGATGGCTTTGCTATGCCTCTCCTTTGAAACCCCTTTACTAGTTCAAAGAGCTGAAATAGATTTCTATGTATGCACAGCTCATGTGTTGAAGCCTCTTCTGACAGGTCAAGTCTTTGAGGTGAAGTGACAAAGCAAATTGGGTTACTGATTAAAACAATCACAGGGTGTGAAGCTGTTTGTCAAGGTGAGCCAGAGCCACTTCATACAAACCTCACAGAAGCCTCTTTCCAATTGTGTTACAGAGCTGGGCAAAAGTATAATTTTTGGAGTCTTCAGATCAGTTTTCAAGGACAGGTCTCCCTCTTCAGCATGGATAGTAACGTCACGCACAAAGACTTCGGTAACAATCTTGAGACCTCCATGAATTTCTGTTCTCTTTTGAAATAATGTTTTCTTCAGATTGAATGAGAAGGCGCAAGAAACCAATAGCCAGGATAGAATCAACAGACTTCAAGGGAGGCTGGTCTTTTTCGGAGGTGTAAGGATCCAGAGTGATGATGTAGTTGTAGTTCAGTGATGGCGAACCTTTTAGAGACCGAGTGCCCAAAAACCGCCCCACCGCCCCCGCTCTGCCTCCCACCCTGCCTGCTCCGCCCCCCCACCCCCTGCCCCACCCCCCCGCAGGGACACATACTGCCTCCATGGCCCGTAGCAGATCACCCAGGCAGCCCTGCAGCATCATGGCAGCCACGCCCTCCGCCCACACCCCGCAGCATCATCTGTACGCTATGGGGTACAAGGCCGGAGTCATGTCCCTGCTCCCGGCTATGTCCTTGGCTGCGCTGCTCCGTGTGGGCCTCACCCGGTGGCGATTCTCCTCCAGGGAGGCTGCTGGTGAGGAGGGGGCCATGGGGAGAGGCGGGGCTGGGGCGACAGCATGTGTGCCTACACAAAGGGCTCCGAGTGCTGCCTCTGGCACCCGTGCCATAGGTTCGCCACCACTGTTGTAGTTGATCCTGCCTTCGGGTTCAGCCTGGTCATCTCCTACATGAATGTGTTTGAAGTTCTGAGACAATGATCCACCAAATAGAAGTTATAGTAATGGCTGGTAGTCTTTGGGACAGCTGTTACTAAACGTTGCCAGAAAGGAAAGTGGACACAGGACAAAATTCTTAGTGTTTGGGATTTTGGCAGCAGTTTCACATAGTACGTAGGTAGGTAGGTAGGTAGGTAGGTTTTCACACTATGACTCTTTGATTCCCTGATTTTAGATGACTCACAGCCTGCCATTATCCAAACTTAAGATGTGTATCTGGAAAATCAACAAAAATATGAAGTTCTTAATATTTCCAACACTGGTCTTCTGGTACAAAAGGATGCCATGGCCCAATTGAAAGGATGAACAAATCCCTCTCCATATTATAAGAGAACTGTAATATCTGACGTAGCAAGAGATGTTCTTCCTAAACTCAATTCCATCTGGATATTATAATAATAATAATAATAATAATAATAATAATAATAATAATAATAATAATAATAATAATAATAATGTATAATTCCAACTCATTGTCTATACCTGATATATAGTTATCAGGTGTGCAATAAAACAGTAAACTATAATTAATAACATTTGAAATTATATAAAGTTGGGTTAATAGCCATTAAAAAAGCGTTTCTTACAAAAACAAAATCATTTGCCTTTAATGATGTTATTAGGAAGGGCTGTAGTGATGTTCAGCTGTGACATGAGCAAACTCTTCCCATCTGTACACAACATAATATTTTCTGTTTTCAATAAGAATTCAACTTTATGGAAATCTGTCCAGAGTACTTTACAGAAGAGGTTGTAGGTTATTTCATCCATGCAGCAGAATTGGGCAATCTAAGTAGATAGTGAGGGATCTCCTCTAAACTACCATCCCGATAGAAGCAATTTTGGATATGTGAGATTTTTAGGCAGTAGATAACACTCATAGCAAATACTGGTTGTTGCCTTCCTAATCTTGTTAATGTTGATCAGAAGAAAAGTGCAGTAATACATTTCTGTCATGTGGCTTCCTTTTGAATGTTTTTTTTTTTATTATTATTGCTTACCAGAAAACAATTTTGCTGTTAGAAATTGAACTTTTAAAAAACATGTGTAGATATATTAAACATCCTGTTCTTGAAATCCTGTGGCACTGGCAAGTTGTTTCCCTATGCAAAGAAAGAAGAAGAAAAAGAAAGAAAGGTGAATATTTACAGGTATACATGAAGCCCCTTGCTGTCATGAACCAATAAGGACATTTTGCTGAAATACAGGTAGTCTTCAACTTACGACCACAATTGAGCCCAAAATTTCTGTTGCTAAGCGAGACATTTGTTAAGTGAATTTTGCCCCATTTTACAATCTTTCTTGCCACAGCTGTTAAGTGAATCACTGCAGTTGTTAAGTTAGTCACATGGTTGTTAAGTGAATCTGGCTTCCCCGTTGACTTTGCTTGTCAGAAGGTCGCAAAAGGGGACCACGTGACCCTGGGACACTGCAACTGTCATAAATACGAGTCAGTGTCTGAATTTTGATCACATGACATGAGGAGGTTGCCTCAGTTGAAAGTGAGATAAATGGTCAGAAGCCCCTTTTTTCAATGCTGTTGTAACTTCAAATGAACTGTTGTCAGTTGTATACCATCTGTATAGCTCATATGCTCTAAAAGACAAAACTTAGGTAACTAGGAATATACAGGGCCTAAAAAGAGATAATATCTTTCTGTCTTATGCTGTATGCTCTTTTTTTTTCCCCTTGACCTATCTGTCCTACACTCAACTTCCCTAAGCCCAATTCTGATACAATCTTGGACTGGTTCCCAATTATTATGCCTACTTTTGATTGGGGCCAGTTGGCTATGCATATGAAAGAAAGTTCCAGAATGCAATACCGGCTTTATTTTATTCCACTTTCTGAGATGGAGTTTCTCTTTAAAACAACTTGCCACTTCGGCAAGTCATGCAAATATTTGAAAGAGATTACCATTATGTATACCGCACTACACAAACATAACTGAAACACTTCAGGAAAATAAAAACCCATAAAAAACAGAGAAGGTTAATTAGAATTGCTACAGCCCAAATGCTCCATCTCATTATGCATTGCCTAGTTACTGTAAATGTTTTCGGCTTTATTTATATATGCATGAATGATGTTTAGTCCTTAGTTAAGATTTACTAACCTCAAAGGGCACGTTTGTCCTTTTCCTCTAATAAGGGCTGTTGCTGCTCCACTGCTTCTGCCTTTGTCTGGAAACCAAAAAAATAAATAAATAAATAAAAAATGGCTAGTCTGTCATTTGTCACGGTTCTGCTTTGTTTTCGGTAGTCTAGTTTTGTTGACTGAATTTAGAGTATCAGAGAGGGTGACTTTGGATTGCTAACACTTTCATTCTTTCAAAAGTCAGCTCAGCCTTTTGAATTCCAAATGAAGAAACTGTTGTGAAGTAAGTGGTAACACTTTTATTATTGGCCATGGGGGGGGAGGAGGAGGAGGAGGAGGAGATTTTGTAATGAACTGCTTAGCAATGTAAAAGCTTTGTTACATTAGTCCACTGCTCATATTGGTATATTATTAGACAACCTGGAACCCATTGGGTCATTTTTCCTTTTTTCGCATGTTCTCCCTCCCTTCATGATTCCTGGTGAAGCTGCCTCTTCTTCCTCCTCCTCCTCCTCCTCTTCAACTGACCTACGGAGCTGCCTACCACTTTGTTGTGGCGGGGGGGGGGAGAAGAAGCAGTGAGTTGTGAGGAAAACTGCACCCCCGGTCCCCATTCCAGGGGGTCCCCAAGAGCCTCCCCTCTCCAGGAAGGAAGAGAGCTAACCTATCACCATTGCCCTCCAGCCAGCCAGCCTTACTTTATTATATGTTGGAAGAGGAAAGACAAGGGAGTGACCAGGCATCCTGGCCACTCCCTTGTCCTTTCTCTTCCAACATTTAATATAGGCTTGTGCTGTTTCCTCTCTTCTTGTGATCCTCAGGAGAGTCCCAGTGAAGTCGTCTCCTCCTCCTCCTCCTCCTCCTCCTCCTCCTCCTCTTCCTCAGCTGACCTGTGGAGCTGCCTGCCACTTTGCTGGCCCAGGGGACCGAGTGACTGAGGAAAACTGCACCCATGCTTCTCTTTCGGACATGTCCCCCAAAAGGCCCTCTGTCCAAGGAGGAAGAGGGCTCACTCTTCAACTGATGGCCCCCCTCCAAGTCAACCTTCCATTCCTCCTTCACTGGCCTCCACCATTAAGAGATTTCAAGTTTCAGCCTCAGTTTCAAAGCAGCCTATAGCTGCTCACCCAATTGGGACCAGGGGCCAAAGCGGGCAGGAAAGAGGGTGGGGATATGCCCCTCCCATTTCCCTTATATCACACAGCCTACAGGTTTCTGGGAAGTGTAGTTGAAAGGCCTGGTGGTGCTGAAGTGGCCACAACTTTGGCAGGTTTCTATCCCACAGGAGTCATGGGTCCCAGATTTTGGATGCATTCTGTGTATAGCCCATTTGACATAGGTTGATCCAAAAATAGCTGCACTATGATGCCCCTAACACATTTCGCCTAATTGAAGGTTACAAAGTATCAAACAGACACAATGGATTTAATAATATATGTGTTGGTCTTTGTTCAGCTGCATGACACAGCAAAGTTTCCTCTCCTGGAATAGGAGCATGTATTCATTGGGTTACAAGCAAAGGTTATTACACAGTAGTAGGAAGTACAACCTTCCTACCTTCGGATTGGTCCCAGAATTTCCCAAACCAGTATGGTCTTTGTTGAGAATGCTGGGAATTGAAGTCCTCACATTTGGAAAACATCAACCTCTGTATAGATGTTTTGCATATAAACAGTCCAAAATTTGGTTCTAAATAGAATTTCATTCATTTGGTCAGACTGTACAGGTCTTCCCACTGTGCATCTCCAAGAAATTTTGGTCTCTAAAGTACTCACTGAAATTTGTTTTTAAAGCAACCCACCTTATCTTTTTAAAATAGAACAAAACAAAAAGTTTTGGAATATTTTTTTTCCTGTGCAAGTCTGTGGGAAAATGAAATAGTTTTCCGAAACAAAGCATCCAGTCAGATTAAATTATCTCCAACCCAATTAAATCAGGCAATTCCCAGAGTTTTAGAATTGGGTGGTGTTTCCATACCTTAGGCTAAAATGCCTCAGTCTTCTCCAACCTGGAGATGTGTCATTCAGATAGGTTACGCTCAGAATTCCCAGCCTTTAAATTTAGAAGTGTCTGGCACCAGATTGAGGGAATATTTCCAAAAATGTTACTGCTAACATTCAGATCAGACAAATTCTGTAAAGCATCTTTACACTGAAATCATTGTTTCAAATATTTCCAGTTGCCACACTTCTTATCTCGCTGATGCTGGAAGACTTTAAACACTTTCATTACATTTCTTCAAAGATAGCATCTGTGCTGCAAGCCACAAGCATCTTAGTAGAATGGGCCTGAAGTTCTTGTAGATGAAGTTCACATTGCACCCCATTTTGGGGCAGTTTCATTCTACAATGTTCTTGAATTAACTTTCCCTCTGTTAGATATCCTGGGGTCAGTGACTACAATTAAAAAACAAGTTTCTTTCTTTCTCCTTTGCATGATGCTACTGCTATCCCTAAAAAGAGTACTTTTTACTATTTATTGGACTGGTAAATGAGAATATTTGTAGCTCAGGATTGAAATGAGGGTTTATTGGACTGGTAAATGAGAATATTTGTAGCTCAGGATTGAAATGAGGGGTTCTTGGTGCTCTCTGAACTTGGTTGTTTTCTTGCAGACATTTCATGACCAAACTTGTAACATTATTAGTGCTAGCCATCTGCATATGAACAGAGAGTAAACCCCAGTTCCTTCTAGCACTGATAATATTACCTGGTTGGGTAATGAAATATCTGCAAGAAAAAAACCAAGGTCAGGGAGCACCAAGGACCCATCATTGTTTATTGTTTCATTATTTATTTTATCAATATTTTAATTGATCCAAAATTCATAGTTCGATAAACCTTAGTACAAATGACAAACGAGGAAATGCACCAATCAGGACATGAAAGGGGAAAAATAACGTGGTGTTTATTTTATTTCTAATACTATTCCTTGGGTATTGTTGTTGTTGTTGTTGTTAGTTGCAAAGTCGTGTCTGACCCATCACGAACCCATGGACAACGTTCCTCCAGGTCTTCCTGTCCTCTACCATCTTCTGGAGTCCATTTAAGCTCAGGCCTACTGCTTCAGTGACTCCATCCAGCCACCTCGTTCTCTGTCGTCCCCTTCTTCTATTGCCCTCAATCTTTCCCAGCATTAGGCTCTTCTCCAGTGAGTCCTTCCTTCTCATTAGGTGGCCAAATTTTCCAGAATTTTCTGTAGTGGCAGTAGTGATGAGGCATTTTAGAAATCCAAACAGATAAAGGTACAGTTTTAGGCCAGATGGTCTTATTAGGTCCGATGAAAACTTAACTATGTTAAAGAATATGCAACTCTTGATTTGTCCAGATTTGTGCTATCTCATTTTTTGTTAACAAAAAAATTATGCCAGAAGTTTCAGCCAAAAGATCTGCAATTCAATGTCAATGTCTGGATGAAACTTGAGATAGATGTTGATGTTGTCACTTAACACCTAGCATTCAGTAATAAAGGAAAATAATTGCTTTTTACCACTTTGAAAACATAATGGCCATTAATCCGGAAGGAAGGAAGGAAAGAAGGAAGGAAGGAAGGAAGGAAGGAAGGAAGGAAGGAAGGAAGGAAGGAAGGAAGGAAGGAAGGAAGGAAGGAAGGAAGGAAGATTATAGTTTGCTCTGTGGAGGTCTGAATGCATTTGATAGGTCAGCTTTGAATTCAATGCTTGAATTTTGGGAAAAAGAGAGCAGAGAAAAGAAAGAAACAGTAATGTTTGAAAAAAAGGCTGCATAAAAAAAACTATATGCATTGTTCAAATTAATCATGCCACAGTGTCTTGTAATATTACTTTAGAAACTGCTATAGGTATTTAATTTGGATTTGAAGAAGATGCATGTAAAACCTATATGAAGGCACTCAGTTATTCTTATCTGTTTACTGTTAGCCACTAGGTGGCAGATGAAATAGAACATAATCAGAGTGCTTTCAAGAAACTCAAACCATTCCAGCCATACTTGGGGGTGGGGGATGGGGATGTATGGCAAATTATTGTTTTGAAAAACAATAGTTTACAAAATTGCATGATCACTCCCAGTACTCATTTGTGGGTCCTTCTGGATGAAGGTTCTTTACTTGAAGCAAAAATAGCAATATATTCTGGAGGGAATATGAGTTGAACCTCCTACTTAATTATTAATTTACAATGAAACCTGCTCTTGTAGTTCATGTGATTGAGAATGATTATTGGAAGGTTCCCCATTGTGTTTTTTTAAAGATAACATTTCTGATATCTGATTGATAGCCATTTATTGTTTAGCATGAGAACCAGTTTGAGGTGGTCAAAGTCATTGAACTAGAAGCTGGGAGATCATAAATTCCATTTTTACTTTTGATATGAACATATTTAATACTAGCTATCCTATGCAGATATCTTATTTGGCAATACAGGTAGTCCTCAACTTACCTCCACAATAAGCCTGAAATTTCTGTTGCTAAGCGAGACAGTTGTTAAGTGAGCTTTGCCCCATTTTACAACCTTTTTTGCCCCAATTGTTAAGCAAATGACTTTTAAGTTAGTAATATGGTTGTAAAGTGAATCTGGCTTTCCCATTGACTTTGCTTGTCAGAAGATTGAAAAAAGTGATCACATGACCCCGGGACACTGCAACCGTCATAAATATGAGCTAGTTGTCAAGAGTCTGAATTTTGATCACATGACCATGGGGGTGCTGCAACGGTCGTATGAAAACAGGTCATAAGTCACTTTTTTCAAGGCCATTGTAACTTCAAATGGTCACTAAACAAATAGTTATAAGTCAAGGACTAACTGTATTGAATAACAGTAGCATCTTTCATATTGGAAGTTAGGCAGGTTTATGAGTCCGTGAGATTGTGGGTGACATTATTAGGTCTTTGAAATGTCTAATAAGATATAGGAAAAAATAATCAATTTAGTCTCACCACAGGTTTTGGTTTCTGCTTCTCCATCAGCGGAGTACGTTTTGTTGTTGGAAAATAACTGATGTGAAGTTTTATAACTAATTACAAACAAGTAGACCCTTGCTGCACAAGATTCTGGAAGAGAAATACATTTTTCAGGTTATCTTACAGATTTTTGAAGATATGTCTGAGCGCTTTTTACTAGGACTTGTATGTGATGAGTGATATTGTGAGGTTTTATGGTTGTTGTTTTTTAATGTTTTGTTTCCTTCTGAGTCTTATCTTGTAAATAGATCATTTCTAGATCTGGACATTTTCCAATTAGTATCCGAAAGGGGCATGACTATTTTTACTGAGGCCAAGAGAGAGACGCAATATTATATTTGTAGGAAAGATACAATGGTAAGTCACTTCTAAAAAACCTTGCCAAGAGAAATGCAGGGACTCATCCAGGCAGCCACCAGGAATCAAAACTGACTCAAAGGCAAAAAACAAAACAAAATATTGGGATCGTTCGCTGAAAGAATTATTTATGGAAAAGCTACAGTACATCTCTCAAGCTGTATTAATAGGCTTCCCAGAAGCATGTGGCCAACAGTTGTGGGAAGAAGTAGATGGACCTTGGATTAAGTCCAGGAAAATCTTCTTACAAATTGTAGAAGGCCTTGTATCAGCTGTGGAAAGATTAGAGTAAAGAAAGTGTGTCATTATATGACTAAGCAGTGAAATAATTTATGACCATGATACCACCTTATAATAGAAGCTCACGACAACAGCATAGACAGATTTCCCAGAGCAAAAACACACAAGAAAGGGTTGTGTTTACTAGACATGAATTTCTGGTTGTGGGCAACTTGAGTCAGATGTTTTTCAATGCTGGTACATCATGGCTTTGCTCAGAATGGAAGAAGACCTAGTTAGAACAGAATCTGGACATCCTAGAGATGAGTCATCTTGTCATCCTAGAAGATCAAAGAGAGTGGAAACACCATAGGTCTGAAAGTGTCAAAGAGTAGAGGCAATCATGGTTTAGTGATGAATGGTCTGACTCAATGCAAAACAACTTTCTATGTTCCTTTCTACTCGTTTCAATGAGATTTTATTCAGATTAATGATACCTTTTGGCATTTTGAGTTTAAAGATGTGAGGCTGCATCTTTAATTCAGAAGAGGATCCAGTACCTTTAAATCAAAGATTGAACATCACATGCTGCGGCTTCATATAAAATGCATCAACTCTGCAGTGGCTGCTTAATAGATTATGGGAAATTGAGTTAAGTGTTAGTTTCAACAAGAGCGGACATTATCAGACCAGAATTGGGGGGGAAAAGAAGCAGTTAATATTGTTGTCATGGAGTCTGCTTGCTTGCCACTTTGATCTCTAGCTAGTATGAAGTAAAACAAAATGGTTGCTTATCTTTAGATCTTCTTTCTTTAGAAGTAAAACTTGGGTCAGAGGCTGGAAATATTGGGTCAAAGAAATGAAGATAAGATCTAAAACAAAGGATACGTTAAATCATTTTCAATAGATATATAGAGGCTGATACAGACTTGGGTGACAGTTAAGGGACAGCGATCGATAAACTGGTGGAGGTGTTTTTTCAACTGAACCTTTTCTTTGATGGAAGAAGAAATGAAATTGGGAATCAATAGTGAAATTAATTGGATTATAAAACCTTTTTTTTTCTTTAGGCAGCCAACAACCTTTTCCTCTGCTTTGTGAAATTTAGATTGTTCTCACCAGTATAAAAAGGTAAAGATTTCCCTGTTGGTCAACATGTTCAACTCTCGGCTATGGTGCTCATCTCCGTTTCTTGGCCAAGGGAGCCAGCGTTGTCCAAAGAAAATTTCCATGGTCATGTGGCCAGCATGGCTATAAGCCAAAGGCTTACGCAACACTGCTACTTTCTCACTGAAGGGGTACCTATTAATCTACTCGCATTTGCATGCTTTCGAACTGCTAGGTGGGCAGGAGATGGGGCAAGTAATGGAAGCTCACCCCATTGCGCAGAGCTCGGGTTTCGAACCCAGGCTGTCAGTTCGCCAGTTAACAAGGTCAGTGTTTTTAACCACTGAGCCATCGCACCTCCTTCTTACCACTATATTGATCAGCAAAGAAAATGAAACATTGCTTTTTACTGGCATAATGTTGGCACTGTTCGCACGTTGTTCTTTGGGGAAAGCAGGAACTAAGCTATATTAAACTATTCTAAAGTGGAGAAGATTATCGCTGAAGGGTGAATGTGACTGGAAGATTGGGTTTGAAGATGGTTCTCTCCAGTGACCCTTTTGGATAGATCAGTCTGATGCATCAAACTGGATAACTTCAAACTGGTCAATGATTCAACAGACTTTGGCACACACTTTTTATCAAATCCCTGAATCAGATTGATCTGATGATTCAAATCATCAAATCATTTTGACTTATCTATTCAAATTAATGAACAGGTTATTGAGTAAGTCATATATCACTCATGGCTGATAAAAAATTAAAGAAGCAGCATATTGTTCCTACAGGGCAATAAAACACATGGACACACATAATATTTGACTAAATATATTTTTGATCAGCTACCTGTCCATGGATTTGGGGGGGAAAGCACAGGGAGTCTCTCAGATCTTTACCAATGCAGGAATTATGCTCTATAGTAAATAAGTTGCTTCTACTTTATGAGCCTGAAAGGCAATTCATTTTAAAAAATGTATTAGAGATGTGCCAATAGGCAGTGTATTCATTAATTCTGAATTACTTACAGGCTTCATGGCAACCTAGTAAGAAACATTAGAGGGGATTAATAAATAGCTTTATATCTCCTGTTCAAAATATTGCAAAATTAAGTCTCCCATGTTTAAAACTCAGGGTGTTATGCTTGAAAAGCTAATTCCTTACAGAGGTGCAAACTATGCAATGGTTAGACTGTGGAATTAATTGTGTTACGAAGTTTTCATGCATTCAGTCAACCTTCCCTATCCTTCCAAACTTGTTAAGACTACAATTCACCGATATCTTCACCAGCATGGTCATTGGCCAACTGAGTGTTCTGGGAGCTGTAATCTCAATCAGATAACAACCAGGTTGTAGATTTGAAAAGGTAAATTAGACCTGCAGCCAGGGTAATCTAACAAGCATTTGGTAGAGAGCTCCTTAATTACTTCTCACTACACGTAGCACCTAATCAATCTATTATTTTATTTATATTGTATATTTCTTTAAGACTTCAAGGAGACTTACATAAAATTCACAAGCAGCCTCTCATCGGTTAACGTATTCATCAGCCAGATTCAAAAACAGGAATCTTTCTCTGATTTTACAAGGGTTTTTCCCCAGTCTTAGTTCATTTCATATTATTCAAAAAAGTAATAATGGGCATAGATTTGCTTACTGAATTGAGTTTAATTCCTTCCTCCACCTAGCCCATTATGCAAGCAACCAGCCATGAAATAAATAATAAAAATAGAAAAAACCGTTTTGATTAAATGATTAAAGAATGATTAGAGCTTAGTAAAAGAATGAGTATGGTCTAATAATAATTCCAACTATTTTAGAATATGCCTGAAATAGTAGTAACAACTGCTGACATAAAAGGCCATAATCTCTTTGTGGTTTGGACTTTGGTCAACTTCTTGAAGGAAAGATGATCCCAGTGTATACACAACAGTGACTGAAGATGCCTATTAGTAAAGATCACAAGGCAGGAGAGCTCAAAAGAATGAAAGTTTTCCATAAGATATGTGATCTTCCTCCTTAGTCCTGTCCTATATGGCCAAAGAACATTCCAGGTGGGGTTATGACTTTGAAAGTCCAACATATCTGGAGATTATCAGATGGTGGAAGGAAACCATAAAATATTATAGGGAGCCAAGCTTTGGCTTTGTAACAAACTGCATAAAGAAATGTGGATCGTCCTTTTGAAAACACATTTTCTTTTTCCTACCTTTGAGTTATGAGGTTCATATCTAAACATGTTATTGGATGTGCTGTTGGCTGAACTCAAGAGATGGCTTTTAATTACGTTTTCAGTCTTGTTAGGTTTGACATCTTAACTCCACATCTGGATCCTGAAAGCAATATTGCTGCGATGAAGAGGAACGCACCCCTTTAGAGAATTATTTATGCATTCTCAAACACATCTGCATGCATGTGGACACACTCACACAAACCTCATATTTCTCATCCATCTAACTATGGGGAAGCAGAAGCCTTCATGAGTGGCAAATGTATACAGTATAAAGTTTGGTTGTGGCACATACTAATTTATTACTAAAAAAGCGAGCTCTTTTAAAAAAAGTATGGGAGAGGAGCTGTTAGGTATCTTGCAGGATAAGCACTAAATGGATTATAAAGCATTGTTGATCGATATTTAAGAGATTAATTTTCAGCCTCTTAAATTACAGCTCTTATAACAAGACATGCATTAACAGTGCTGTCTTTTGCCCTACACAGAGTAGAGATTTTGCACGTTGTGCTAGAACAGTGGCCTGACTCTAGGCTAGGAGTGCTTATCATTTAGAAGTGGAGTCCTGGGACGAGGTGGTTTTGATCGAGCCATTACAGGTAGTCCTCAAATTACAACCATTAATTCCAAGTTACAACGGCACTGAAAAAAGTGACTTATGACTGTTTTTCACGCTTAACAATCGTTGCAGCATCCCCATGGTCACAGGATCACAATTTGGACACTTGGCAATTGGCTCATATTTGTGATGGTTGCAGTATCCTAAGGTCATGTGATCATCTTTTGCGACCTTGGGCAAGCCGGATTCACTTAACAAACGTGTTACCAACTTAACAACTGCAGTGATTCACTTAACAACTGTGTTGTAATATGGGGGCAAAACTCACTTAACAACGGCCTTCCTTAGCTACAGAATTTTTGGTCACCATTGTAGTCGTGTCCAGGACTATCTATATTAGATGGATATTCCTCAAATTAGTTCTTTACTTTTTGTCAGGATAAACATTCAACAAGTATTTCCTTAATAACAAAACCCCTTTTCCCTGCTTTACTTTAGGATTTTGAGATGGATAAGGATTCTATTTTTTCCTCAGTGTTTAGCATTTAT
The DNA here is from genome assembly GCA_023970755.1 of Azemiops feae. NCBI lineage: Eukaryota > Metazoa > Chordata > Lepidosauria > Squamata > Viperidae > Azemiops > Azemiops feae. Next base: position 1,083,551 of record JALGBA010000759.1, read on the forward strand.
TCATTAAATGACAGTTTCATCGGTTTGCCGATGCGGACGCTGCGGACATTTGGAAGGCGACTCCGTCTTCCACGTCCGATTTTCCTTCGCTGGGGGACCCTGGAAAGGGTCGAAAGTCACCCTGTAGAGGCGATGAGCAAGGAGGGGACCCATGCTTGATCGCGGGAGGGCGGCAGCCCTTCCGCTTGATCCAGGGCAGCCCTCCAAACTAGCGGAGAAAAGCTTTTGGCCAATTTGTTCCAATTCCTCCCAAACTCAAAGTGAAGATATCCAGTGTTTGTCGTCAATTTTATAGTCCAGTTTGCATATATGACAGTGCCATTGGTTGCCAATAATAATAATAATAATAATAATAATAATAATAATAATAATAATAATAATAATAATAATAATAATAATAATAATAATAATGTTGGAAGGGACCTTGGAGGTCATCTAGTCCAACCCCCTGCTCAGGCAGGAAACCCTATACCATTTCAGACAAATGGCTGTCCAGTCTCTTCTTAAAAACTTCCAGTGTTGGAGCATTCACCGCTTCTGGAGGCAGATTGTTCCACTGGTTAATTGTTCTAACTGTCAGGAAGTTTCTCCTTAGTTCTAGGTTGCTTCTCTCCTTAAGAGACATCATGATACTTGCATGCTAGTCATGTGATCCCTGATTGGTTAAGCAGCTTCTGAGAGGATCAAGTGAATATTATCTCTGCCAAAACCTTTGGAGATTTGTTGCTAAATCTTCAGGGGCTCTGGGAAATCCCGATTCTACTAGTTCAATTTGCTCCCTTTCTTGGCACATAATCCCCAATTTATGTTCAAACTCAACTGGGCCCTGATCAATGAGAAGATTTACTCTACCATTGACTGAGCTTTAGTAAGTTTCTTAAGCCTATAAAGTGACCCTTTATCTCTTATCTTTTTTTAATCTTCTGTGGGATTTGCAGTGCTGGCAATTTAATGCATCTGTTGCCTGTGGGCATTAAATAAGGTGCAATGTGCTACAAGCTGGAGAGTGCCTCAAAGGCAGGAACTTACATTAACCTTACAAGAAACATCCCATTGTAGAGCTCTTATGAACTTGTAATTTTGTATAAGAGTCATTTTTCCCCATAACAGTTGATACTTTGCACATCCTACAATAGATAGAGAGTCTGGTCAAATTGCTAATCAGGCTGCATTTACAAGGGTTGGAGTCCTAAATTTCTTTTCCGTGTCCCCAATTGTGTTCTGTCTAAAAGATATGGCAAAAGCAGATTTGGAGAAAGAAACTCTCTAAAAAGCATGATCTTGTCTGTCATTGTGATTGGCAGCTGCTGTCCAGGGAATTCTGCTCCTCCTCTTCTCTTGTTCTTAATGCTCACACTCAAGTTTCTTTATGGTGGCTAAATTCACATGAGATGTGGGCTCCTTTCTTGAGTTGCTGTGATCTGCTTTATTGTGATTCTAACTTGAGTCTCTGGAGTTAAAATTTCAACAGGTACAGTCTTTTTAACTGTGGATGGTAGGATAATGGGAAATGACAGGAAGTTGGGGATTTAGGCACTAGAGCAGGGGTCTTCAAACTTGGCCCTTTTATGACTTGTGGACTTCAACTCCCAGAATTCCTCAGCCAGCGTGCCTGGCTGAAGAATTCTGGGAGTTGAAGTCCACAAGTCATAAAAGAGCCAAGTTTGAAGACCCCTGCACTAGAGGAAGCATTTTAATCTAAATAAATAAATGTTGTGTATTTGTGTGCATGTGAGAGAGACACATAGAGAGAAATATGTGTTGGTCTTTTTTTGGGGGGTGTCAAGAGGTTAGGAAGCCAAGAATCCCAAATAATTGTGGGCTGATGGCCCACATAGCAGGCAGACTCAAGAAACAATTTCTCAGATCAGATTTGCCATGGTTGTTAAACAAAGGATTGCAGTTGTTTAATGAATCATGTGGCGATTAAGGGAATCCAGCTTCCTCAATTGACTTTGCTGGTTGGAAGCAAAGCTGGGAAGGTCACAAATGGCAATCATATAACCCTGGGATGCTGCAACCATCATAAATGCATGCCTGTTGCCAAGTGCCCCAATTTTAATTACATGATTAGGGGGATGCTGCAACAGTTGTAAGTGTGGGGACCAGTTGTAAATTACTTTTTTCAGCACTGTTGTAAGTTCAAACAGTTGCTAAACGAATGGTTGTAAGTCAAGGACTACCTGCGTTTTCTCTTTGTGCTAAGATACCAGATACTTAAGTATAGTTGCAATTACAACGGAGCCCAAAATTTCCACTGCTAAGCATCACAGTTGCTAACTAAAATGTGTCTCATTTTATGACCTTTTTCGCCACAGATGTTAGGCAAATGACTGCAGTTGTTAAGTGAATCATGCAGTTGTTAAGTAAATCTAGCTTGTAAGTCAAGGATTACCTGTAGATTGCAAATCCCATACAGACAAGAGGTGGCAGCAAAGAGTTTTAGTAATTCAGCTACTCTCAAATCTTCATCGGGATTTTTGCTACCAAAATACAGAGTGTCCTCGACTTACAACAGTTCGTTTAGTGACTGTTCAAAGTTACAATGGCACTGTCTGTTTTTCATAGTTACGACCTTTGCAGCATCCCCATGATCATATGATCAAAATTCAAATGCTCGGCAACTGGTTCATATTTATGACCGTCGCTGTGTCCCAAGGTCACGTGATCCCTTTTGTGACTTTCTGACAAGCAAAGTCAATGGGGGAGCCAGATTCACTTAACAGCCGGGTTACTAACTTATTAACTGCACTGATTCACTTAACAACTGTGGCAAGAAAGGTCATAAAATGGGGCAAAATTCACGTAACAAATGTCTCACTTAACAACAGAAATTTTGAGCTCAATTGTCGTAAGTCGAGAACTACTTGTATGGAAGCTCTAGGGTAGTTGAGGTGAATGAGTAGCTAAGAGTTCAGGCAGCGCAGGAGGCACTTTTAATATAAATAAATCAATATGGGAGAGGGAGTAGGAAGGAAAGGGGATTTTTTTCTCATCTCTTTTGTTCTTTTTGGGTGGAAGTGGCCCCCCAAAAAATAGGACACAAGTTATTTAGAGGAAGCAAGCAATTTCAGGAAAGTCAATTGTATATTTTGGTAGCCAGGAGGAAGATGAGAATTTAAATCATCCTCATCATTATCTAGTAGAGAGAGGAACCCAGTCATCAGAGGGAAATTAGTACATTTTCACTTTTTAATGCTGCGTTGTTGATGTCTGTTGTGTGTCCAGAGAATTCAGTGCAACTGCAGCAGAACATACTGTACATTGCAAGAATAATGCTTTAATTAAAAATTTACATTGTTGTCTTAACATATGTCAGGCTGCCTAATAGGGTTGAATTGCCCCCCTCTCTTCCCTTCCCTTCATTTTTTGGCTGGGTTTAGAGCTAGCTATGAGCCTTCTGTTATTACAATCATTGGCAGTGTATATATATGTGTGTGTGCTTGTGAGAGAATAGGCAGAGAAAGAGATAGAAAAGTGCTGATAAAGAACTTTTTGAGAAATGAAAACTCTGCTCAACTTAGGGCTGGCACTAGAAAATTGAAGTAATTGGGCACCAGCAGAAGCTCATCCCTCAAGCATGTTTTAATGCAATGTATACTTATTTGCCCTCCCCCCATACAAAATATAAAAACTGTGTCTGAGCCATTTTGTTTGTTGGATGAGCAGGCACAAAAACAGCCAGAAAAACAGGGCCCTTGTCAATCAACAGGAGTGCTGATTTACCCCCAGCTTATCAGGACTTGGCAGCAAAAGGAAACAACAGCCAATGACTTAATAGCTAGCTATCAACTCCCCAATCTACATCAAAAAAGCTACACACAAAAAAAATACCACACAGAGAACAGCCCAAAGTACACAGAGAGGTTCCCTGAGAAAAAAGCACGCATTCCTGAGACTTTTTCTCAGACTGAAAATATGTTTTTTTTAAAAAAAAAATGTTCACACAAACACCGCTTGCAGTCAAATTCAGCACTTTCTCTAGGATGGGCAAAGTTAGGCCAGGTTTGCTGGGATCATTTCCCACAAAGTGGGAAATCTATGGCCCTCATGATGTTGTGAACATCATTTCTCAGGAGCTTTAGGCATCATGGCCCAAACTGAGGTGATTCTAGAACCACTGAGGGGCCCAAAGGAAATTAACGTTCTCCACCTTTCTTTAAAGCATTTTGGACCAGAAGAAATTTGATACGATTCAGCGGTGCAATTTTTTAATCAACTGTTCACATAATGAAGATTAATTTAAAGCAAATCAGGAGAAAGTCTTCTTCCAGGACAATTTGGTTCTAAAATATGTGTATTGTCAAGCAGATGTTGCTTATTTCTGTTTTTCCACCCAACGTTTAAAAATCTACAATGCTCCTCTAGGCTTATTTCTTTTCTTGTCAGAAATACTATCCAGGTAAAAGAATGCAGTTTTGTGTTTATTTCCGTCAATAGGCTTACTACTTGCTACCTTTTCAAGAGGTTATGTTTACCGTCATAAGTTATCTCCCTTAGGCATGAAAATAAGCCTCTTGTGGATCATAAAATAAGCTAAATTAAAATGAATCCCCAAAAGAGCTAGAGGGAAAAATAAATCTCTGATTTTCAGAACTGAATTAAAGATACAGTATTACATAGTTAACTTGAAGGTCACATGATATAGGATTTTAATGGTTGCTGCGTCAATCGGAAATAATTCTGCATATTGTCATCCACTTCATTTAGAATTATATATAGTTTCTAGCTGATTGAAGCAAATTTTCTATTATTTTCAGGAAAACTAGATAATGCTATTTTTTAAGCTTCAGCACAGTACTCATATCAAAACACATTTTTGAAGATCAGGGTGTCTGAAGGAGCAAAGGGGACAGAATTTAAAGTGACTTTAATTTTAACGTTAAGAATCCATGATAAGATATACTCCTCATTGGATGAGGAAGAAGAAGTACAGAGCTGAGCAGTTTGGTGTGAAGATTTTTTTAAAATAAAGCATGCGCAGATAAGCAAATGTAACCAAAAATGATGGATAGTTAGTTATTCAGGTTCTAAACAGACAAGATGCAAGGAATAAATGCAGGGCAAAGTGGTAATCCTATGGAAAATATGTTAAAGGGTGATAAATAGCACAGATTGAAGCATTAGACAATATAAGCCAGCGGATGAAAAAAAAGGCAACATATTACAAGAGGAAACCTGGGATTTGCAATAATTATTTCTTTGGAAGCAACTCATATATCCTGTAAGTTTTACTTGTGACATTTTTTCCCCTCAGAGTATAATATATGAATTATCTAGCTTTGTGTCTACGAGAAAACGGTGGGTTTGTATGATACAATAAGAGGGACTTAATGGATAATCATTTGAAATTAAAGTTATGTCCCAGAGACCCATTGACTGTCGACAAGGCTACACACAATATTGATGGCTTCACTTAAAGACAAGTAGCAACTGAGCAAGCAACATTGATGTTGTAAGAGAGAAAAACTCCTGGGGGCTAAACTATCAGTGAGCTTTTCATGACTAGTCATCAGGAGTTGTTTTAATACTTACTCTTAGTGGAATCAATAGTGAATCCATAGTAATTTGCTGGCCTGCTGGAGAACTGGCCTTATGAAATATTTTTGTATGTACTTGGTAGTATTTGTCTTATTCATGATAGCTAGTAGAAATATAGATACTATAGACTACATTTTCTTGTTCATCTTACTTAAATGTTGTAATAGAATTCCCCAAAGAAATTAAAACTTATGAAAAATGCATGTAATGATGGAAAGTGCACTAAATATATTAATGAAACTGATATTAAATGCTAGGTTTAGAAAAAAATATTCTTACACATTTTTCTGTTTATTATTTTTTAAAAAAAAAACACTGATGCAAAAATGGACAAACGAAATAAGGGTAATCCCTGACTTATGACCACAATTGAGCCCAAAATTTCTGTTGCTAAGTGAGACATTTGTTAAGTGAATTTTGCTTCTTTTTACGATCTTTCTTGCCATAGTCTTTAAGTGAATCACTGCACTTGTTAAGTTAGTAACCCGGTTGTTAAGTGAATTTGGCTTCTCCATTGACTTTTCTTGTCAGAAGGTGGCAAAAGGAGATCACATGACCCCGGGATACTGCAACCGTCATAAATATGAACCAGTTGCCAAGCATCTGAATTTTGATCATGTGACCATGGGGTACTACAATGGTCATAAGCATGAAAAATAGTCAGAAGTCACTTCTTTCAGTGCTGTTGTAACTTCGAAGAGTCACTAAATGAACTGTTGTAAGCCGAGGACTGTCTGCATTGACAATAGAGACTACATCTTCCTATTCATCTTACTTAAATGCTGTAACAGAATTCCCCACCTAAATTAAAATGAATGAAAAATGCATGTAATGATGGAAAGTGCACTGAATATATTAATGAAACTAATATTAAATGCTAAATTTAGAAAAAAATATTCTTACACAATTTTCTGTTTAATTGTTAAAAAAACCCAGATTGATGCAAAAATGGACAAAGAAATACTAAAAGATAGGAAAAAAAATAAAACCAAGAAAATCCAAAATTGGTCGATCCATCTATTTCTTTTCCATTGATAATGAATTATTGAGAGGGATTAAATGAGGAGACTAAGACTCATCATATCATGACAGCCCTCTTGTAATGGCCTTTGGTTTTTATAAATCAGGAAATTATGCACCATAGGAATAGGGGTAAAATGCAAAATGAGGAATAAAAATTGAAGCCATGAAATTAGTATTAGTCATTTATTTAGCTAATGGAATACTGTGCCATCCCACATGGGTTTAGATTATAAGACTGTAGAGGTACGGGGGGCAAATGTAGTTATGTAGAATATTTTTCATCCTGTTTCTCAGCCAGAAAAGCTCTCACAATGACTTAAGAGACAATCGGTGAATCTGCTATGCCACACAGGGGTGTCCGCAAATTTGCAAAGGTCAAATAATGAACTGGGTGTCATGACATCAAGCCCAACTCTGCTCTTTATGCATTTATGTGCAGTGCTGCAACACAAAAACAAAAGGACGAAGCTTGTATCGCGACGCCATGATATCCATTTTGTAATTTTATCCAGTTTTGGTCACCACATTACAAAAAAGATGTTGAGACCTTGGGAAAAAAGTGCAAAGAAGAGCAACTACCGAAAATAAGGCCTACAGTAGCTTGATTTTTACATGTGCACCCAATATAAGCCCTACCCCAAAAATACTGTTTTGGAGAGAGGCACACGTGTAAAAATCAAGTTAAGGTAGGGGAGAGGGTAGAGCTTCCCCAGGGGCCCTGCACCCGCTTACCTTAGAACCGCTGCAGCCAGGCCTTCCATGACCTCACACCTGTTGCGCTGCTGCCCGAGTTTTTCTGCGGCTGTGTCATGGTTCCGGTAAATGAGACCAATTAAAAGAACTTCAAGGCAAGGATCTCTTCCTTAAAGAACATTTTTATTTGGCTACAAAATAACGGCACATACAAAGGTGAACCCAAGACTAAATTCCCCTCCCCTTGGTTACAAACTTAGAAGTTGCAATTCCCACCCCAAATTAGTTGTCATAAATCACATTCACCAATTGTTAGATCCTCCCAGCTCTCCAGCCTGCCAAAATGTTATCAGCACTGACCTTGGTTCCCGTACATTTGAATTGTTTTGGCTAACTGAAATCTACACACACACCCTCCCTTCTTCTAAACCAAATATGGGGCAACGAAGATGAAATGAAAATGGCTTCAGTTCAGTTTGTCACCATGTTGACAGGCCGCTTGCAGCTGCCTGCCATGTGGCACATTGCACCGCTGCTGCCACTCACAACTGGAGGCCACAAGGCTCGTTGCAGCGATCCTGCTGCTGTCACTGCACGATGTGCCACATGGCGATGCGGCTGCAGAAGAACTCGGGCAGGGGCAGGACAGGTGTCGGGGTGTGGGAGGCCTGGCTGTGGCAGTCCTAAGGTAAGACATCCCCGAAAATAAGACCCGAGGCAAAAAAAAAATTATAAGACCAGGTCTTATTTTCGGGGAAACATGGTAAGATGATTAAAGGCCCGGAGACTAAAATATATCAAGAATGGTTGCAGGAACTGGGTATGGGTAGTCTAGAGAAAATAAAGATTAGGGGTGACATGATAGCAGTATTCCAGTATTTGAGGGGCTGCCATAAAGAAGAAGGGGTCAGTTTATTTTCCAAAGTACCAGAAGGCAAGACAAGAAACAATGGATGGAAACTAATCAAGGAGAGAAGCAACCTAGAACTAAGGAGAAACTTCCTGACAGTGAGAACAATTAACCAATGGAATAGCTTGCCTTCAGAAGTTGTGGGTGCGCCATCACTGGAGGTTTTTAATAAAAGACTGGACAGCCACCTGTCTGAAATGGTTTAGGGTCTCTTGCTTGAGCAGGGGGTTGGGCTAGAAGACCTCCAAGGTCCCTTCCAGCTCTGTTCTGATTTCGGTGTCTCTGTGGCTAGGAATGGCTGCCCATAATGGCACAGAAATAAAAGAGGTGGAGATGGAGGAGAGATACAGAATGCCCATTCTTAAACTACATGTAAATTATTAAATAATGACCTGCTGGATGCAGATACAGACAGGAGTGGTTTGATAGAGATGGTTTTTCAGAAAAGCTGAAGGAATGGCTTTGTTCTCCTTTGCATCACACACTGTTTATGAGAGCTGAGGCAAAAGAAAAAATTGTCAAGGGAACAGTAGACGTATTTGTATGTTTGTATATGGATATGGATAGCCAATCAGGGAACTGTAAAATTGTAGCCATGCTGCCATACATGTCCTGGTGCTACTGCGTGGAAACAGTAAAAGAAAAGGGCTCTTTTAGATATGAGCAAATAAAAACGAAAAGAAAAATATTAGTATATTAGTTGCTGAGTGCCAAAGGGAAAATGCTAACCGGTAACAAAGAAAAGGCAGAGCTGCTTCTATCCTACAGATAGTCCTCATCTTACAACTATAATTGGGCCTGGAATCATGGTCATAAGTCATGGCAGTCGCTAAGCAGGCCACCATGTGATCGCTCTTGATTTTGCCATCTTTTTTTGCGGTAGTTGTTAAGCAAATGCCACGTTCATTAAGCAAACACCACAGTTGGTAAACAAACACTGTAGTCATTAAGCATTTTTTTTGCCAGAAACTGGAAGTAAACACTGGAAACTGGCGAAAAATGCCAAAAAATAGTGGCACACTATTTGCACGGGACACTGCAAATAGCCATAAATAGGTAGCCAAGTGCCCAAAATGTCATCATGTAACTGTGAGGGGGAAGGACCGGTGGTTGGGGGCGGGGGGAAGGACCAGTGGTTGTGATAACTGGAGTCATAAGTAGCTCTGGGGAGATCCGTCATAACTTTAAACAGACACTAAGCGAGGACTCCAGATATTGGTCTTCTCTGGCAACTTCCCCCACCAACCCTAAAGGATACATTCCACCCGGAAATTGTAAGGTACAAAATTAAAACCTGAGATGAATAGATAAAAAAAATGAGGGTTTGACATTCACTGCATGTTCATTGCAAACCAAATACAGGTAGTCCTCGACGTACGACCCCAATTGAGCCCAACACAGTTGTTAAGTGAGTTTTGCCCATTTTATGACCTTTCTTGCCACAGTTTGTTAAGTAGTACATTGCAGTAACACGGTTATTTGAATCTGGCTTCCCCGTTGACTTTGCTTGTCAGAAGGTCACAAAAAGGGGATCTCATGACCCCAGGACACTGCAACCATCATAAATATGAATCAGTTGCGAAAGAGTCTGGATTTTGATCGCATGACTGTGGGGATGCCGCAACAGTCATTAGTGTGGGAAAATGGTCCAAAGTCACTTTTTCCCGGGTTGCTGTAATTTCAAATGAAAAGTTTTAAGTCAAGGACTATCTGTACAATTTAGCAGGGTAGTTCAGCTGCAAAAAAGGCAAATGAAAATTTAAGGCTGCATCAACAGAAGTACTGTACAGTGTTTATCCCAGCTCCCAGGAAGGAGTGGCATCACTTTATTCTCTTTTGGCTAGGTTTGGAGAAGCTAAATGAGGATAACCTGAATGGTCCTTCTAACACCGTGGCTCTATGAGTCTATAAAACTGTCATCAATAAGAAAGCAGCTGCTGGTATCGTTGCAGCTAATAGTGAGAACTGACATGCTCCTTCGTGACAGACAGCCATCAGGAAGCTTTGAAAGGCTGTTCGTACTTACCCTCTCTAAACTGCTCGTTTCTTTATTCCCAGTTCGAACCACCGTCTTGTGCAACTATAGGCAATGATTACACAATCACTATTATAAAGACAAAGACATACTTGCTTAACCTTTCTTCAATAAACAAAGCTTTTTTTTTTTTTTTAATCAAAATTGGTTTTCTCTCCAGAATACAAAAAAAACACACAATTGCTTTCCAGTGGACAGACGGACTCTGAGGATTTTGTTGTCTGTTTTTTTTTTTTTAAATTGCAAATGAAGGATTGCTGAACAATGCATCACAGTGCGATTCTAAATTGTGATGGCTGACTCCATGATTTAACCTTTGGCAAAAGTGAATTTTATAGAGTCAAAAGACCACAGAAGACAGTCTTACAGTAACTACATGGGTCAGGGTTAGGGTAAGGATTAGGGGCAACACCTGCTTTTGCTGGTATAAATAAGAAAATGACATCTTAATGAGGTTCCTTAACTCTATGTATGTTTCCCATTGGAAGGGCTTCTGGTCCTGCCTACCTAGGTCAGGGGTAGGCAACCTTGGCTCTTTTATGACTCGTGGACTTCAACTCCCAGAATTCCTGAGCCAGCTATGCTGGCTCAGGAATTCTGGGAGTTGAAGTCCACGAGTCATAAAAGAGCCAAGGTTGCCTACCCCTGACCTAGGTGAAATATTTTCAGAACTGCAATTCTAAAATAGGAATATATTTTATATTTCCACTATGGGAGAGATCTCTCCCTGGCTTTATGGGAGAAACGGCAGTATTGCTCACTTCTTTCCTCTGAACAATAAAATCATTTGGAAAAAGTCCTGTATAAAAACAGACACTAGTTATTTTAAAAGAATATATTTGGCAGGAGATGTATATTTAAAAAGTTGCATCAGAGAAATTTGGATATTCAACTTGCCTGTCATAAATGCATATTAATGAATACTTGTGAATGCTCCAACACTGGAAGTTTTTAAGAAGTGATTGGACAACCATTTGTCTGAAATGGTATAGGGTTTCCTGCCTGAGCAGGAGGTTGGACTAGATGACCTCCAAGATCCCGTCCAACTTTGTTATTCTATTCTGTTCTGTTCTACCCTATTCTGCTATAGGGCATTTTGTATCAAGATTTCTGTGTGCTAGGGAAATTTACAAATAAAAATACCTGGCAGACCAGAATTAAGATGGACATTAAAATGGATCAGATTTATGTTGATGCATTAAATCGAGGGAAGTTAAGTTACGCTCAACATTCACTTTACTGTCCTCATTAAAATAATAGTAGATGCTTTAACTGGATGTGTGAGAGGAAGGAAAAGGGTTTAATTGAGAAAAGCTGTGGCTAGAACAAGTACATTTTTAATGGGCAAAGGCAGTATAATGTTAAAAAAACATAACAGATTAAAAGCTTATCCTATTTTCTACAGTGGCTGGTCAAATGTTAATAGAAAACCTGCCGACATTGCACAAAGCTACAGTATTCTCTCACATAGTTACTTTCCAAAAACTGGTATTAAATAATAATAAACCCCTGGGAGCATGCCGAATTTGTAACCATGGACAACAGTTCCTTTTTAATACAGATAGTCCTGGACTTAACAACAGTTCATTTAGTGACCAAAGTTAGAATGGCACTGTAAAAAGTGACTTTTGACCATTTCCCCACATTTATGACCGTTGCAGAATAGGATAAGATCAAGGTATTAGAACTTCTTTGTGTCTTAAGATTCCATTGAAATAAAGGAGTGGTTGCCCATGCCATTCCTAGGAAAAAAATTCTCCTAGAAAATGATTTTGATACCTCCATCTCAAAGAATCAAGTAGCAAATACCGGTAATAGGAATGTTCTTTCTTTGAGATTCTGCAAAGCAACTGCAAGTCAGAATAAATAACACTGGGCTAGTTTTCTTTGTTGGCTTGCTTGATTAGATTTTGCCCTGTTCACCATCCAGCAGACTCACAATGATTAACAGCATCCATCAGTACGAAGTGATGAAACGTCTATGGTAAAAACAAATAAATCAAAGGAACATAAAGAAATTAATCCTAACATTCACGGTGTCAAGTGATGTCTTAAAGACTTTAAGGGGGAAAAAACTAGTTTTGATAGCCAAGAGAAACAGTTGAATTCTTAGGAGAAGGCTATTAGAGAGCCAGTTTGGTCTAGTGCAGGGGTCTTCAAAGTTGGCCCTTTTATGACTTGTGGACTTCAACTCCCAGAATTCCTCAGCCAGGCACGCTGGCTGAGGAATCCTGGGAGTTGAAGTCCACAAGTCATAAAAGGGCCAACTTTGAAGACCCCTGGTCTTGTGGTTAAGGTGCTGGCCTAGAAACCAGGAGACTGTGAATTCTAGTCCTGCCTTAGCCATGAAAACCAGCTGGGTGGCCTTGGGCTAGTCATTCTTTCTCAGCCCAATTCACAGGGTTGTTGTTGGGAAAATAGGAGGAGGAAGGAGTATTAGGTATGTTTGCTGCCTTGAGTTGTTTAAATAAATAAATGTCAAAGTGCAGATGCCATAACAGGAAAAAAAAAACTTCCCCTGGTTGCATTTATATCCCCATTGTTCTTGGAACTCTTTTAATTTTATCAATGCAGCAAGAATTTCTTGTAGAACAGACTAGGAAGAACAGGGCTACCACAGAGGCACTATGACAGTAGTCTTCAAACTTGGCCCTTTTATGACTTGTGGACTTCAACTCCCAGGATTCCTCAGCCAGCATGCCTGGCTGAGGAATTCTGGGAGTTGAAGTCCACAAGTCATAAAAGGGCCAAGTTTGAAGACCCCTGCACTATGAGATCCATGGATGAGTAGAAGTTGTATCTCACTTTCCTGGTGTAATGATATGTGGCAATTGTCTTGGAAAGTAGGCGGAAGGACTGCAGAGTGTGTGGGAAGTATTCTGGAAGTTTATTTATTTATTTAGCATATCTACAGAGATCATGCAATCACCGATATACAAATTTAGTTTAAACAAAGCATTAGCAAATATATACATATACGTGTGTGTGTGTGTGTGTGTGTGTATGTATGTACATGTATACATATATGTGTATATACATATATATATACATGTACATGTATACATATATATATAGATATGCATATACATATACACCTATATTGTATTTCCCACATTATCTATCTATCTATCTATCTATCTATCTATCTATCTATCTATCTATCTATCTATCTATCTATCTATCTATCTATCTATCTATCTATCTATCTATCTCTATCTCTCTCTCTATCTCTATCTCTATCTCTAAATTATGTGGACAATACAATATAAGAATATATTAAATTAAGATAAAATCATAATAAGATCACCATAATATGGAACCATAGAATTACAAAGGGATAGATGTTATAATTTGATATCTAAGGAAGCTCTGTTTCTGGTGTGGCTGCGGTGAGATCATCTCAGGTTCCTTGAAATTTCCTGAGGGGACATTTTTAAACTATATGTGTTATAGTTTGTTCTGGAGCGCCACAGTCACGTTGCGGATTCTCAACTATTCGCTACTTAAAGAGCTTTGCCTTAGTTCTGGCATGGCCTGCCTGATTCTATTCAGGTGGCTCCATATTTTTAGGGGCAACTGCATTCCTGGAAATGACCTTTCCTAATTTTCCAGAGAATAAAAGAAGAGGAAGGGAGAAATATGTTCAGATTTGTAAGATTCTGTTAATGTAACCTTACAATAAAGGTAGAGCTGATATTCCTTATTGTGCTTCTTGTATAGCCTACAGTTGAAGAGCTAACAACCTGGTGTAAGGGCAACCCCTTAACCCCTACATTATACTGGTTCATCTGTTTCTCCCAATATTTTACTTCTTGTAACAGATGCTTGAACATATCTGGCATCATCTGAGCAAATCTCAATGCCCAAAAAAGTTGCAGAATAAAATTTCTAGGGCTTAAAAATTCAGAAGCCATGACAAATGCAAATAAATTATGCAAACCAACACAGAGAGAGAAAATTTGCTTAACTGTCCATAAATTATATAGGCTGCAGATTGCATTTTATTTTCTCTAGGTAGAACTTTCTCTATCTCAGGGCACAGTTTTGCTTTTATTTATTATATTTTAAGACACCAAAGACATGCAGCACTGCCTACAGCGCTTGCTGTAATATTCTGATATTACATTATTATTAATGTTCCACCATAATAAATGCTTTTTCTAGACATGAAATTTATGATGCAGAATGTGGCTGGGCTTCAAACACTGCAATATATTTTGTGCATCAAATCAAAATCTCATCTCTGTAGGCAAAGAAGGAGAAGCTTAAAGGTGTGAACTCATACTGTATAATGTTGATTATTGATTCTTGGAATGATCTGAGATGGACCTGCTGATGCAAGTACTCCTCAACTTATGATCATTTATTTGAAAAACAAAGGTATGACAGTGCTGAAAAAAGTGACTTAGTACTGAAAGTAACTTACTACTGGTCCTTGGCACTTATTATTACTGTCACAGTTCCCAGCAGTCACGTGATCAAAAACCAGGCAGTTGGCAACTGATATGATGGTTGCAATGTCCCAGCTCACATTATCACCAACTGGAGCCTTTCCAAGGACTTAACAACCATGTGATTCACTTAACCACAGCAAAAAAAAATCATGAAATCAGGTGTTAACAACAGTATCTCTTAATGACAGAAATCCCAGTCCCAACTCTGGTTGTAAATTGAGAACTATCTGTCATGTACATGTCTATGGAGATTCTCAGGTCATGATTGTCCCAAAGGTGCTTTTTCAAGAAGCAACTGGACTTTCTTGTTTTTTCTTTGAAGTAGGGTAGAAAATTTGCCTTTTTATCATTCTTTACTTTTGTTGTGTTGTGTTAGTTGTGTGTGACCTGTTCCAATACTTCTTCCAATACTACAGTCAGAGCTGAAGAAGCTTCTTTGATGAGAAGCAAAACGTCTTCAAAGAAAAGGTGCTTGAAAAAGCACCTTTGGAAATACCTGTAATGGACTTTTATAGTGTATAAGTGTCATTCACCAGTGATATCACTGCATGTGAGTATTTTAATACCAGAATATTACTTCCTTGTTGTTGCTGAATGGACAGCGACAGAAAACTGATGAAGTAATTGAAAGTTTCCAAATGCTTGCTTTCTGTCTATCTGTCTCCTAGCTATGGAAAAAGGGCAAAAATCGGTATTGTCTCCTATTGCAAAAGAGAAATTTGTAAAGGAGATATAGTCTAACTTCAGAGAGTAGCTTCTAACTAATCATACTTTTCAACCTCTTCATTCTGTTGCTGTTTGTGGATAGAGTAACACATGCAGTATGCAACACAAAAATAAAATGAAATGGATAAGATAAAATACTAGCATAATAAAGATAAAATAATGCATAAAAATACTTTTTCCAAATTACAAAAATGTGTTAATTACTCTGTGCAAGTGTACACTGTACAAGTGTAAATCTAAAATATTACAACCTATTAAGTAAAATATGTACGGTATCACCTAAAACAGGACTAAAACATATTAAACCTGAATTGATGAATAAGACAGAGGGGGTTATTTCTGTGACCTGTCATGCCTTATTTTCCTCATGGCTACAAGAATTTGGCTACTGCACAAAGGATGAAGAAGGATTTTGAATCTTCTGGAAGACGGTTCACATAGAAATGGCCTGGCCTTTGTGGAAATGTACATATTGGGAACAGAATATAAGCGGATCTGATATCCTTGTAGAATTTACAATGAAACAATGCATGCAAAATGGTTTTGATCTCCTTGTCACCCCATGGGCAGGTATGCTTTGTTAATGGGATTTGGAGCATCTGCCTTGAAGCAATGTGGATAGTAAGATGTTATATCTGGCTTTGAAAAATGCTACCCTCAGCTTGACAAAAGTCATTGACTAAATAAACAGTACTTCATTCACTCCACATGCAGCACAGTGTTGTAATGCAGCATTATCTCTAATCACAATGTTCCAGTCCAAGGTGCCAATCAGTTGTGCAGCCAGCCATGCCATCCTCTGGGGTCCAATTTATTTTTCAAATAATTCAATTAAGATTTACAGATAAAACTAATGCAATTTTTTTTTAAAGATAGAAATCCAAAAAGTACAGAAAAAGAAAAGAGGTATAATTTTTTTTTTGTCCAAAGAATCTTGCAGAACATTGACAGAGTTCTCTTGTACATCCCTAGTGAGTAAAATTGGTCCCTTTTTAATCACTTCTCATAAAGTCCATCAAGACTTTAACAGACCTCTTTTGTACGTACAGTAAGAGAAAATTATCCAAATCGGTTTTCTGGTTTAGTAATTGTACATTTCCTTTAAGCAATGAAATATCTACCCATTTCATTTGTATATCCAGGACATCCTTGTCCATACCTTTTGCATTGCTTGACACATTTAAATCCACATTCAAATTAATTTCAGACTTATCCGGTATAGCTTGCACTTCTTCTATAACTTCATTAACACATGATGTAGTTATCATATCAAGTCATTTCAAAGATCAATCTTGATATTCAAAAATTTCAATCAAAACTTTTTGCTCCATACTTGATTAACAAGAGAAATTTATTATCTTCTAGCTCCCTCTAGTGTCCAAACTTCAACGTCCCCTTATCATATTTCCTCTTTAAAAAACCCAAAGAATCACTATTTCCCACTGGAAGAATTCTACTAATTTATTCAAAATTATAATTCCAAGTCCATCTGGACCCTTAATCTGTTGTTAAACTTTCCAAAATCCATATTCTACACAGTCTTTCTCTATTTAATCTTGAAAATACTATTTTTCGAGAACTTTTAAAATTGTATTTTAAAAAATCTTTCCCCAATGAGAAGGCAACTCACCCAGTGAATACAGTAAAAGAGTGACAACCTGAAGGGTCTTAATCTTTCCAAAGCAATGAAAAAATAATAATTTAAAAATGAATTAAGAAATAAGGCTTAGTCTAGCTTTTTGTCCTTAATAAACTGCATTATGAGTATGAACTTAGTTATCTCTCAACTCCCAGCCACTCAACTCATATTTGTTGTTGTTCAGTCATGAATTTGTGTCTGATTCTTTGTTACCTCATGGACCATAGCACTCCAGGCCACCCTGTCCTCCACTGTGTTCCAGAGATTGCCCAAATTCCTTTTCATTGTATTAATGACACAATCTACCCATCTCATCCTCTGCCATCCCCTTCTCTTTTTGCCTTCCATCTTTCCCAACATCAGGGTCTTTTCCAATGAGTCTTCTCTTCTCATTAGGTGGTCAAACTATTTGAACTTCAGCTTCAGTATCTGTCTTTCCCTCCTGTCAGGGTTGGTTTTCTTTAAGATTGACTGATTCGATCTCCTTTCAGTTCAAGCAACTCTCAAGAGTCTTCTCAAACACCATAATTTGAAAGGGTCAATTCTTTGGTGCTCAGCCTTCCTTATCGTCCAACTCTTACATTATTATTGGGAAAACCATAGCTTTGACTATAGGGACCTTTATTGGCAAGGTCATGTTTCTGCTTCATAATATGCTGTCTAGGTTTTCCATAGCTTTCTTCCCAAGAAACAAGTGCCTTTTAATTTTATGACTGCAATTATTGTCTACAGTGTCAACTCAGAGTCAGCTCATAAGCCAATCACAGTTCCTGCAATCTAGTCATGAAGAGCAGCTGTCCAGCACCTGTTATGTGGGTTATCTCAATGCTCTCTTCTTCCTCTTGAGAGATTTTGCCAGTTGAGATCAACTGTGATTTTCCTCATAAATGTTGAACCATTAGCAGCAGGACATCAGCTCACCATGACACTGACTAAAGATTTTCCAGTGTCCAATAATTTTTAAGAGTATTCTAATTCCCACCCTAGTGGGTAACAGTACTTGGCTGATCATGGCTGATTCAGAAAATTTATTTTGGTGGGACCGGGTTAGTATTTGGATCGGATGAAATCTTAGCTCTGGGTTAGTTTGGGCAAACAAAATCATCCCAGAAGAATAGACTGACAAAGCACTTTCAAAGTGTTATGAGGAAAACTAATTTTCTATCACAGAAGTTGTCTTTGACAAATCCTTACCTTTCTTCTAATCCCTTCTTTCCCTGGTTTCCATTTTTTTAGCTACTAATTAATATTCTGGCATTATAGAACATCACCAGTCTCTTTTTGGTTGGTGAATTACCTCCTTAGAGTTGATGGGATTTTTCAAAACTATTGCTTTACTTCATTTATTGCTATTTATATTTGCTCTATAAATTTGATAAATAAATAAATCAGCAAACCTATAATATGTACCTCAAATGTTTCTCAGCAGCCCTATGGCGAGCTATTAAAGCTGTTGGCACATGGCACCTTTGTCATTATTTTATATTTTTATAGTTAAGTTTCTGCATTCAGAAGCTTCATGTATTCAATCCTGCTGGATACAGGTAATAGCAAATACAAACAGATTTAGCTGGCTCTTCTTGTCATTTAGAAATGTAATCTATGCTCATTTAGAATTCTTATAAAGGCTTCTGGGCATCGGATTGCCTTGAAAATAGGATAACTATTCTTCAGTAACAGCCAGTGGCTATATACTTCAGTTGCTTGTAAAATTTTGTGATACAAAGGATTTCTTCACTTGATGAGATTTTATTTCCTGCAGTTCATCAAATGGGAAAATCTGTTCCTGACTAAAAAAGAAATGTTAAAATTAGTGTTTCTGGATGTGAACAAACTCACAAGGAATAATCATATTACTCTTCAAGAAAATTCTTAAAAACCAGCCCCCTCACATGGGTAGTAATGATTTCTTCTCTGTTTCTTTGTGTATGAAAGCTAAAGGAAGTCTCCTATGATTAATTAAGGCTTGTTAGTTTTCCATTTTATTTATTTTCTCCATAGGCTGGCTTCTTACATTTTATTCTTTGCTTCTGAATCTCTCATCTACATTAATCTATCACTCTGGTCACCATGCACGGTCATGTAATCTTTGATCAAAGATAAAAAATATCAGGCAAGAAAATATGAATTGTTGAGAAAAAAAACATACATTTACACAACTGACTGACTATTACATCTTAAACTGCAAAGTAAAAGGCAGCTCACAGTTTACTTCAGTTAAAACATAAAAAGTTAAAATCAGACATTAAAATCAAGAACACATGGGGAGGGCGGGGGCAGAGTGGGAGGAGGTGGGATCTGTTATTACTCAATCATTCACCTCCATTGGGCTGCTTCTCCACGGAGCCCCAAGCCAATTGGCAAAGCCAGGTCGTTAGGCCCTTATAAAAGGAGTTGGGTTAGGTTGGGGCCAACCTCACATGGGGGGGGCAAGATGTTCCAGAGGCCAGGAGCAACAGCAGAGAAGGCCCTCCTCCTGGACCCCACCAGCTGGAATAATCAGGCTGACAGGACCTGCATGTTGCTTTCTATGCTGGCATAGGTGGGACGGTCCCTCAAGTAACCTGGATCCATGTCATGAAGAGCTTTAAAAGTGATCACCAACATCTTGAATTGCATCTGGAAGCAAATTTGTAACCAATGCAGCTCGTGGAGCCTTTCTTAGTAGAGAAAATTTCAGTCACAACTGTGGTCCTAAGTCGATGACTATCTGTATAGATTATATTTGTGCGACAAGAACATTTTTGCTAGAGTCTCCTGCATTTTTTATAATGGAGAATTTATCACTAACTTTGCTTTCTGACTTATTCCATATATCAACCAAGATATTTCTATTTAAAAATGCTAAATGGCCTTCTGGTTAATTCGATGTTCATCTTGGGAAACCAATGAGGAGCTACTTTTACTGTGGTTCTTTCCAAGGTCAAATATATTGTTTACATTGGCTCAGACAAAGTTGGTTGATTCTTTTATTTACCAACATAAGTAATTGTTTATTTGTGCTTTGCCTGATCTTTAAGTGGTGAAAACAAAGGGTTAGGAACCAAACCCAATATGGAGATTATATCCAATCCATTGCCCCAAGATTGTGCCTGTAAACAAAAAATAGTTAATATTGTGAACTTTTAAATGCCATCTGCTTCTTATATCTTCTCCAGTATTTTGCTGACATAAGGCTGGCATTGGTTTCTGTGGTATGCTTAATCAGCTGTTTCCTTTTCAGTAACTAGTTCCCCCCACCACCCCAAAAGGAAGATTAATTCTTCTTGGAAATTTGTAAAGTTATGAACCACCAGGATGTGACAGGGAAAAAAATTAACAAGCTGGGATGAATTTATTCTTATTGTTCTTATTGTTTTATATCATTTAAATCCTATTGGACATAATAGAATACAAATGGCTTACCTTAAAAATCCCTAATCCTGGTAAAGTAATTACAGCTCATCCACGACTTACAACACATCATTTAGTGATGGTGCAAATAGAACAGCAATAGCACTTGGACTTATATACCGCTTCACAGTGCTTTACAGCCCTCTCTGAGCGGTTTACAAAATCAGCATATTGCCCCCCAATAATCTGGGTCCTCATTTTACCGACCTTGAAAGGATGGAAGGCTGAGTCAACTTTGAGCCGGTCAGGATTGAACTCTAGGCTGTGGGTAGAGTTAGCCTGCAGTACTGCATTCTAACCACTGCGTCACCAGGGCAAAGTTACAACGGCATTGAAAAAAGTGACTTATGACTGCTTTTCACACTTATGACTGTTGCAGCATCGCTGTGGTCACGTGATAAAAATTCAGATCTTTGGCAACTTGCATATATTTATGACAATTGCAGTGTCCAGGAGTGATGGGGTCACCGTTTGTAACCTTCCCAGCTGGTTCCCAACAAGCAAAGTCAACAGGGGAATCCAGATTCACTTAATAACCGTGTTACTAACTTAACAACTACAGTGACTCACTTAGCAACAGAGGCAAGGGAGGTCGTAACATGGGATAAAATTCACTTAATAACAGTCTTGCTTAGCAACAGAAACGTTGGGCTCAATTGTGGTCCTAAGTTGAGGACTAGCTGTAGCACAAAGCTTATTATTGCAGAGTAGTCTGATTCACAGATACACTAATCCGTGAACAAGGGTTATAAATCATAATATCCGGATTAACACGTCATGGTTTGGTGGAACAAAATCAGAGGTGGCCCTATCCAAGGCAGAGGGTGGCAGCTTCTTTATGCTCTCAGCTGCTCTTCCTAAGCTCTCAGTGATTCCCTTTTGTTTATAGGATATTGCTGGTTTTGCCGTAGGCTTTGTCTAACCCTGCCTGAACAGCCTGTTGCCCTTGGGAGTGAATCAATTATGCTGACACAGGGATTCCATTGCCAGTGTATTCCTATATTTGGAATAGGGCAGCTGCCCTCTGTCACCTGACACAGTAGAATGACTTGGGAGCCCCCCCCCCCATGCATAATTCTCCACAAACATTTTTCTTTTCCTGTTGAAGAAGAAAATCTGGAACATCTTCTGTATGTTATGTTATTTGCAAATATGGCTAAGAATTTATGAAATAAACTTTGAGGCATTGGGGAACAATGCAGCCTGCTGTCAGGAAAAACATTTGGTGTGTTTCTTCTGGGATTTCTTTCACAAAATGATTAGACTGCTTAAAGAAAACACCTGGATGCTCTTTCTACTATATTTTCCCTCGCATGGTTTTTATTGGGACGGATAATGTTTAATCTCAATGACATCCTGCTTACATAGCACTCAAGGCATGAATGTACTCCTAGTAATTTAGCCTTACATGGACATTGTTTCAAACCAGGACGTAGTGCTAGCTTAAAACGTAAGCTATGTTGCTATGCTTTTAAAAAAATTTCTTGCTGTGGTGACTGAAACCCAGCATCACTGAAACTTATATCACCTTTTCAATATTATTGTGCTTTTCTTGTGATTATCTCTTAAGATAACGCTTATGGCTCCCTTATATTTAACAAATCAGTGCAAGCAAGTCAGTTGGGTTGGCAAGACAGGAAAGGATTACTTTGCATCTTCTCTATTACACACATGGTTTTATGCTTTTCACAGGCAGGCCTTTCTGCACAGATGCACAATAATTGTGGGGTTTTCTTCCCCCATAACAGCAAATCTATCCTGGATCAGTGCATTTGGTGAAAGGTATTAGAAAAAGAAAAAAAAACTTGCACTGATGATGTTACCTAGTTGGGTAGTGAAATGTCTGCAAGCAAACAGCCAAGTTTAGAAAACATCAAATGACTCCACAAAAAACAAAAATTCCATACCTCCATAACTCCACGCTGGCTGCAAAGTTTCTCTTTTCAGTGGCCTGCGTGGACTTTCAAGATATTTGGTTTTTCAAGTCTAGTGCAAATGATTTGGCATACGAAGACCATGTCTTCGTATTCCAAATCATTTGTTCCTGCAAAAGGGCTGTCATGGGGAGAATTGCACTTTTGTAAAATTACTGCCAAAATGGCACAAAACACCCATCTGCTAGAAGTTTGAATGTTTAGCTAGTAAACATCAGCAAAATGAGTTGGGGAAAAGGGGACTAAAAGTTATATATAGGTGAAGACAGACAAGCACAACAAGCAAAAGATAAAAGGGCAGAAGATTTCATAATGTCAATCTGCACTGTCTGTCTATTTAGAAAGAATAGAATACAAAATAATAGAGTTGGAAGGGACTAGGACAGGGGTAGGCAACCTTGGCTCTTTTATGACTCGTGGACTTCAACTCCCAGAATTCCTGAGCCAGCAATGCTGGGAGTTGAAGTCCACGAGTCATAAAAGAGCCAAGGTTGCCTACCTCTGGGTAGGAGATCTTCTAGCCAACCCCCTGCTCAAGCAGGAGACCCTATACCAGTGGTGGCGAACCTATGGCACGCGTGCCAGAGGCGGCACTTGGAGCCCTCTCTGTGGGCACACGCACCGTCGCCCCAGCCCCGCCTCCTCCCATGGCCCCCTCCTCACCAGCAGCTCTCCGGAGGAGAGTTGCCCCTGGGCACGGCCCACACAATGCTGCGCAGCCAAGGACATGGTAGCCGGGCAGCGGGGACAAGACTCCACCCTTGTACCCCATCGCGCACAGATACTGCTGCAGGGCACGGGTGGAGGGCGTGGCCACCATGGCGCTGCTGGGCTACCTGGGTGATCTGTGGCAGGCCGTGGAGGTGGTGGGTGGTCCAGCAGGCATGGCGGAGCGGGGACAGGGGTGGGGGTGGTGGTTTTGGGGCACTCGGTCACTAAAAGTTTCGCCATCACTGCCCTATACCATTCCAGACAAGTGGCTGTCCAGTCTCTTCTTAAAAGCCTCCAATAATGGAGCACCCACAACTTCTGAAGGCACTGGTTAATTGTTCTCACTGTTAGGAAGTTTCTCATTTCTAGGTTGCTTCTCTCCTTGATTAGTTTCCATCCATTGTTTCTTGACTTGCCTTCTGGTGCTTTGGAAAATAGATTGACCCCATCTTCTTTGTGGCATCCCCTCAAATATTGGAACTAAAATATTGGAAAGGTTGAAACAAACCTTTCCAGCACCACTAGAACCAACCATAATTAGCATGGAGTAGCCTTTGGTAGTTCCAGCCTTAACCCTTTTATGTATGTAGAAATAGCAGAATAGAGATGGAATGTGGGCCACCATCTCCTCTATTGTGAACCATAAAAGGCATAAGATGTATCCAAAACTACCACCTCAACTTATTTTTTTCCTTTCCCTCTCCCCAGTGACCATTTCCAAAAGAGTAGCTACTCATTTCTGATGCAGGTGCCACTCACTGCTCTTATTTCTTAAGAATATATAAGGGCCTCGATGGGTCCCCAGGTTTCCAGTATATAAATATGATGCTGTGGATTTTTGTTTGCATAGTTGTTTTGGGGCACAGGAGGAACTCAGCAGGCACCAAGGCTGGTGAGCTCAAGTACCTTCATCCAAAAGCTGCTAGTATAGCATCTCCTTGTTTCGTAGAAGCCAGAGGACTATTTACAAGGTTAATGTGTTGTCATAGCAACTTGGGGCACTTGATCTTATAGCATGAAGATCATGTTAGAATAAGTATGGTAGCCACTTGACATATTCAGTTATGACAAACCTACCTCTTTTTATATTTGCACAAATATTGCATGAGTTTGCATCGGTGCATCCACCCTAAAATAAGACAATTCATGCCATTAATTTAGCCTTGAGCAGTATTTTTAGCAATCTGAATAATAAATGGAAAATGTTTCGTTTTAGTGCTTCAGAATAATTATTGTCTTTTTTATTGTTAGTATTTAATGCCTTAATGTCTTCCCTGGGCTGTGCAATAATTTGGCCTTTTCCAGAATTTGCAGGAGTTGCTTTTCTCGATTTGATTTCCATCCACAGAACTAGGTTTCAATCAATATTTTGGCTTTGGGTTTAGAAATTTGCACTTAATATATTTTCTCTACTAACCGACTACTCAACCTTTATTGTCTATTGATTGACACAATGGCCAACACAATGGCTATTCTCAAAGGGCTGCCTGCATGGTTCATTTTGCCCTTTGTAAAAGGTTATCTTTTCTTGGCATCGTAGTCTAAGCTGAAGTGGCACAATTGATGAAATTAAACATTGTTCCCAATACAATTAAGGCTGAACTCTCTTGCTCCCTTATGCAAAACATGGAAGGTGATATTTCAAATAGAAATTTGAAAATGAAGCAAGAAAGTTGCCCTCAGCCATGATATTTAATATTTCTATAATGAAAGCCATACTTACTTTGCATGTTAAAGTTCATAACATTAAACACCTATTTTGAGCTTATTTTTCTGCAAAATAGTTTTAAAAATGCATCTAAATGAAATTGTGTCACAAACTTTAATGAACTGTAAAAACTACTATTGAATAATTGCATTACTTCGATCCATATTTTAGTCTAGGAAGTAAGACTCAGGTTGGAACACTTAGAAGCATGGACTGAAAAAATGTCCTTCCCAGTAAACAGCCAGAAACCTCAGAATATTAAAAAGATCATGGTTTGAAGATATCTTTGGGTTCTTCTAGTCCTAATCCTGTTCAGTGGAGGTTCCACTATACCATCTTTGACATCTCCATGCAACTTTTGTTTAGGAACCTCTAGAGAAGAAAAATGCACCATACCATGAGGCTGCCAATTTTATTGATTAATCTACAGTCAGGAAGTTTCATGTGATATCTTGGCTGTACCTCATTCCTTGTAATTTTAACCCATTGGTTTGTTTTTGCCTTCTGGGGTAAAGGATAGTATCTCCAATCCTTCTTCTGTGTGACAGTCCTTCAAATTATTGAAGAGTCATTTCTTCTGTAGTCTAAACATGTCCACATATTTAATCATTCCTCCTAGGGTTTGGTTTTCAAACCCCTATCTATCTCATTTAGCCTCTGACATGTCACTGTCCTTTTTGAAATGTGGTGCCCAGAATGGATCCATTATTCCAAATATATGTCAGGGCAAAATAGAGATGCATACTAGAAAAAAGAATATCACTGGTATCCATCTTTGCTACTTCTACAAGTAGCTTAGGCTCAAAAAACATTCCTTTTTTAACCTGCAGAAGGCTCAGTCTGGGACAACTTTAACCTCTCCTTGAACTGGGCAGTTTTTCAAATAACTTGAAGGTCACTGGTGCAATGGGCCTAGAAAACAGGAGATGGTGAGTTTCAGTCCTGTCTTAGACATGAAAGCCAACTGGGTGATTTTGGGCCAGTCACTTGCTCTCAGCCCAACCCACCTCACAAGGTGGTTGTTATGGGGGAAATAGTTTGATTACTGAAGGTAGTTTGATCAACTTAAGGTAGTTTGACCAACTGAAGGTAGCAAAAACCTTCAGTTGAAGGTAGGTATGTTTGCTACCTTCAGTTGATCAAACTAAAAAAAGAAGTGCAGTAATAGTATTCATTTTTAAAAAGAAGAATTTCCAATGATTTCAACCCACAGATGAAGGACAATAAATCCCATCTTCCCTTGCTGTAACACCTAGTGAATTTAAAATCGTAAACCACTACTGTAGAATATTCTGCTGAATGAACAGATCATTTGACCTGGATTAAGGCAAGTTTTTGAATAGTCTCTAAAAAGCCATAAAATGTTATTTTGGAACTCAGAATGATCACAGAGTTAGGGAAGTTCAAGGGAAAACAAACTTTTAGAGAGTTTAATTAGAGACAAGCAAAGCCCCACTGAGGAAGTTAATGATACTTCAGCAGGAATTATTGCTGCTGAGCTGCTGTAAATTTTTGTTTCTTAGCACATTCTTTGCTCAATTATCTGCCATATGATCTTCTGCCATGTTCCCCTCTCCTGTGTACAGTACTTGTGTGAATTTGATATAAGAAGAAAAGGCCCTAAAGTTTGTTCTGGATAAGCCTGAAAAAAACTTCTTCTCTGAAATCTGAAATATATCCCCAGCCTCTGTTTAGGCCACAAGACAAGGAATCTTGCAGAACTGTTTATGTACAAAATAGAATTAGATTTGGGCATTGACATAGAATGAGATATGATCATATCAAGATATGATACTTCTGAGGCAGACTTAAAAATATGGCTATGGACTCAAGCAGGGGTAGGCAACCTTGGCTCTTTTATGACTTGTGGATTTCAACCCCCAGAATTCCTGAGCCAGCCATGCTGGCTCAGGAATTCTGGGAATTGAAGTCCATGAGTCATAAAAGAGCCAAGATTGCCTACCCCTGCATGGAGCAACTGAACAGATGCTTCATAAATTGTGAGAGAGGAACAAGAGATGAAGGCAAGATATTTATTTATTTATTGTATCTTTATGAAGTACATGAAGGATCTCTCTTCATTTTATCCCCACAATCATATTCCTGTGAAAGAGCAGTTGATCCAAAGTCATTCAGTCAACTCCGTGATCACCTGGATTTCCCTGGACTCAGTCTAAAATTTTAGCCAATTATCTACCCTAATTCTATTAAAGGTATTCTCTGATGTATCTTCATTGTCAAGATCCTAGACATGACTCGTGTGATTCAGAACACCTGGATTCAAACTGTTGGGTAAATTTAAGAGCTTAATCTGAGATTAAGTCTTGAAAGAGTTAATGATTTTATAAAGGGCAGCTGGGGTCAGTCTACTGCTGGGGAATGTTTGCTAACTTGTGATCCTTCTGAGCTATACACTTTCCATGTTCTCGGCAGTCACTGATTAACTTCGTCACTCAGTGATTGTTTTTCATATCATACGGTTCCTAGGGAAAAAAAACAGAGCTCTTAAACATCACAAGGGCCAAGGACCCCCTCTCAAGTTTTTTCTCCTCCTGATCTGGGTTAGATGTTACTGCTAAAGCGGACTTGGCTTCCATTGTCTTCTTCCAATGCTGAAAGCATAGGAGATTTGGCTCCTTAAGAACTAACGAATTAATTGGGATTGGGACGTTAGCGTGGGGGCTCTGGCATGGCTGCATGTGATTAGTGTTTTTGTGGTTTTACTGAACCTCAAAACAGTTTTATTTGGGTCTTTTGTTTGTTTGTGTAATGGGATTTTAACTTGCCCAGAGTTCCTTGGAAAAATGGGTGACAATATAAATTGGACAGATTAATCAATCAATAAATAATTGCGTTTTCGAAAAGTGAATTACTTACATGTCTATTACTTGTTTTGGAAGGCTTTCTGTTTTCTTTTTAGCAAGTGTGTGTGGTGAAACCTTATATTTTATAAAGCTTGAAAATGCATGAGCATAGGAATGTGGTTTTGGGGATGCTAGTGTTGCTATACCCTGTGTAATGAAGGAAATAAACTGGAAGGACCATTTTTATTGGATAATTCCTGATTATACAAATTAATTATTATCCTCCCCCAATCTAGCTTTTTATTTGTATTTAGGTTTATATATTTCAAGTGTCTTAATTGTTGTGATATTGTTTTAATTATTGCTGGTTGTACACCGCCCAGAGTCACATTCAGTGAGATGGGCGGCCGTATAAATCTGCTAAATAAATAAATACTGTAGATCAGTGATGGCGAACCTTTTAGAGACCGAGTGCCCACACTGCAATCCAAAACCCACTTATTTATCGCCGGGTGCCAGGTGGGTGTGGCCCACTGGGTGGGCGTGGCTGTGGTGGTCATGGCAGGCTGGGTGGATGTGGCCAAGGTGGGCATGGTCACCTAGATGTTGCTCATGGGGAGGGACGCCTGTGGGGGCCGGGCAGAGTTGGGGGAGATCCAGGGGGTCTCTAGCAGGTGGGGTGGTGGGCAGGAGGCTCATCCTGCTGGGTGAGGCGAGGCAAGGCGAGGCAGGGTGGGGGTACCATTGCCGTGGGGCAAGGCGAGGCAGGGGCTGGGGCGGCTGCTGCCTGACACCATCGGCCCCCGCACACAGAGGCCAGCGAGCGCATGGGGGCCAACAGTGTCTGTCGGCAGCCACAGCCTGCCGGCCCCTCGACTGGCGCACTCTGGGGCTCTGCAACCGCCACCAACAGTTCAGAGAAGTGCCCACAGAGAAGGCTCTGAGTGCCGCCTCTGGCACGCGTGCCATAGGTTCGCCACCACTGCTGTAGATAGTCTTTTCCGTGACAAGAATCTACTAGTTGGAAGAGAAAGCCCCATCTCAAATTATCAAATGTGCATTTTCCTCCAACCTGATGATGTCTTGTATATTATTTGCTAAACCATTATCATAACATGTTAAACCAGCTGTATCATTGAGATAAATATTATGTAAATTAATGGGCCAAGATCCAAAGGATCACAGAGCGGTAGGAAAAATTGCTTTGAAACCTAGGGGTTTGGAAAAGCAGTTTCTGAGTGCAGCCTGCTGTTCAAAGAAAAGAATTCTTTTTTTTTTTTAAATCACATTATACAGTACATGGCCAAGCTCTTGGGAATACCCTCCAGTAGTTCTTGGTTTCTAGCCCTGGTTTTTAATAAGAAATCAATTGTCCTTGATTGCTGATGACTGTTCTCAAGAATGTATTCTCCTGCATTATTCAGGAGCTAGTACATAACATTGCTACACCTCCCTCCCTCCCCCCCCTCTCTCTGTGTCTATAGATGGAGTGCAAGGAAATTGAATTCCAGTAAATCAAGTCCAGCTTCTTTTTATGTAGAATCAGTAGTCCAGGAGTTTGCCAATTGGACATCAAGGCATCAACCTCTACTAGGTTATTTTAATAATCTGAGGATGTAATGCACCCTTCAGCCTATATTTATGCGTACTTGGCCCAATTCAAAAAATTCTCTATAAGCTGTTGATTCTGGGTCCTGGTAACTGGATTTTTGATAACTTGCTGCATCTAGGGCAGAGGTAGGCAACCTTGGCTCTTTTATGACTCGTGGACTTCAACTCCCAGAATTCCTGAGCCCGCATGGCTCAGCTTGGAAACCTCTCCCTTTCTCCTCAGCATGGCTGGCTCAGGAATTCTGGGAGTTGAAGTCCACGAGTCATAAAAGAGCCAAGGTTGCCTACCCCTGAATTCTAGGGGATGGCAGAATAAGAGAGAATGGGGAGCCAGAAAGAGGAAAATAGAGTAAAGGGTACATTTGGAAAGAATACAAATGAATTGTAAAAAAGGAGGAGGAAAATGGCTGAAGTTCCCTAATTTGATTTTGTTCTAGCCATCCTTTGGAGAAGTTTTCCCTCTAACATCTCTATCTATAGTTAAGAGAAGGAAATCCTTTCCACCTTTGTCTATAATACAGTAGTCCTCAATTTACAACCGTTTGTTTAATGACTGTTTGACGTTACAACAGCACTGAAAAAAATGACTTATGATCGTTTTTTACACTTACGACCTGTAACATCCCTATGGTTACATGATCAAAATGTGGATGTTGATAGCTGGTTCACATTTATGACAGTTGCACTATCCCAGGGTCCTGTGATTACTATCTGTAATTTTCCAAGCTGTCTTATGACAAGCAAAGTCAATGGAGGAAGCCAGATTCACTTAATAACTGCAGTGATTCGCTTAAACAGTTGTGGCAAGAAAAGTCATAAAATGGGGCAAAATTCATTTACCTGTCTTGCTTAGCAACAGAAATGTTGGGTTCAACTGTGGTCATAAGTATTATATGCAGGCTATTGGCTAGCATGAAAAGTTAAAAAAATCATTTGGGAAAAGGCAGTGGCAATGCACTTTGGTAACTGCCAAGAAAATGGCATTGATTTAGTCATCAGGACTCACGCTTGACCCATGACTGTGCTTCCTTTTTACAAACAAAGGAACAGGAGTGCAAACTAGAGACATATTTTCCTAAGTTCATGGCTGCTGAGGTCATGTGTGTTGCCTACATATATCTTGTTTTCATATTGTGATACAAAAACAAAGTCAGTTGTAGGTGAAGAAGCTTATTGTGATAGGTCAACAAGGCATATTATGATATGAATAAGGATTCTAAGACATGAAAACAAGGCATTTCATAATTCTAAACAAAATCCACTGACTACAGTCAAATACACAGCCCCAGTGCCCAAAGAACCAGTTATTTTAATCATGATTCTTGTAACATAGTAAAAACTTGGTTTGATGTAACACAGGTCCCATTTCTGCATTTCATGCAACATTATTGATTCCTAATCACAGGAGACGGAATGCCAATATGCTAGAAGCACAAATAACTTTACAAAGAAGAGCAAGGAATCTGAATAGGGAATAAAAAGCTATAACCATTTTTAAATCACAGCTAACTAACATGAGTATTATTTTAGAACATCATTCTTGGAAATGCAAAAAAAAATATATCAAGTGACCAATTAGCCTTAAGTAGCCCTGAAATTGCTGTGAAAAGCATTTTTCTGAGCTTTGGACTCTCCTACAAATGCTTCTGTTCTTCATACTCAACATTCCTTTGAACCTCCCAAGTGGTTCACATTCATTCCCTTTTAAATTAGTGACGTTAACTAGATATGAAGATTGCTACGAATATTCATCTCAGCTCTTTTCTTGAGTGTAATTGATAGCGTCCTTCTACGCTGGCTCTTTTCATTAAGTGTTGATGAAAAACCCATAGCTGATTCTCGTTTGCATCAGAAGGATATTTACTTTTTAATACCACATAGACATCAGCAGACACATACAAGCTAAACAAAGACAAACTCTGTGAATGCCAGTTGAACCTATGCATATGAACCTATGCATATTTTTTGCTAAATTCAGAACAGAGATATACTCTCGTTGTAAACCCGCATAAAGAAAACTTAATGGAAGCATGTAGGAGGAAGGGAAGAACCTTGTCTTTCTTCTCTTTTATTTATCAGGATGGCAAAGAAATGCATTTGGGTAATATGTGCGCAAAAATCAACTTGAGTCATTTGCACTTTCTAAATTCATGTCCAAATTGTAGTGCAACACATTGGCCTTATAGAACTTAGAAATATTGTTGTATTCCTTGTTTAAAAATGGATAATGGAAATAAAAATGTACTTCTGTTAGGAAATTAGCAGAGTAAAACATGTATTAGCAATAGAAAAGGAAAAATTCATTCAGGTTTAAATATGAATTTTAATGCTTATGTAAACGTACATGTGTAAATTGCTGGGCTGACCTTTTTTTAAAAAGAAGTTGTGAGCTGATGGGAAAGTAAAAACAGCAGTCTCAATCATTAAGGATACTACTGTCTTACCAATAAAGGAGAATATCTGTAGCTTGGTTGAAATGAGGGGTGCTAGCTGTTCTCTGAGCTTGGTTGTTATTTTCTTGCAGGCATTTCATTACACAAACTAGGTAACATCATCAGTGCTAGTAAGGAGTGGGGTTTGCTCTCAGTTTATATTTTAGTGAAGGGGTCTTCAAACTTGGCCCTTTTATGATTTGTGGACTTCAACTCCCAGAATTCCTCAGCCAAACACGCTGGCTGAGGAATTCTGGGAGTTGAAGTCCACAAGTCATAAAAGGGCCAAGTTTGAAAACCCCTGTTTTAGTGGCTAGCCCAGTCAGCATTGGTGGGAGTGGTTAATTGATTAATCAGTTAAGATTTATTTTCAGTGGTTATATTAATGTTAAACCTTTATTGATAAGTGATTGTTTTGGTACTGTAGTCAATTCCTTATTAACTCTTCTAAACAGATCAGACACTGGTGATATAATCTAAGCCTTCATATTATTACAACTTTGCTATGAAATCTGGTATACAGATGCTTCCAGGTGAATTTGCAAGTAGTTGTGATTAAGTATTACATTGCCTTTGTATAACTAGTAAGACATATTTGTCATGTTACAGGAAAAAAATATTATTCTTATAAGGATATAAGTGACAGCTTTACCAGGTGGACGGGATAGGAAACATAACCAGATGAGGTAATTCTACTTTACAGGTAGTCCTCGATTTACGACAGTTCATTTAGTGACCATTCAAAGTTACAACAGCACTGAAAAAATTGACTTATGACCATTTTTCACATGACCGTTGCAGCCTCGCCATGGTCACATGATCAAAGTTTGGATGCTTGGCAACTGACTCATATTTATGACACTTGTTGTGTCCCTGGGTCACCTCATCACCTTTTGCAACCTTCTGGCAAACAGAAAGCTAGTTTCACTTAACAACAGCGTAACTAATTTAACAACTGCAGCGATTCACTAAACAACTGTGGCAAAAACAGTTGTAAAATGGGGCAAAACACCCTTAACAACTGTCTCACTTAGCAATGGAAATGTTGGGCTCAATTGTGGTCATAAGTCAAGGACTACCTGTATTGTAAAGCTACATTAATAGAATCTTGCAAATCTGAAAGTACAATTGTCCTTGTGTCTCCTTTACACCCTGAGAAATTAGGGAGGATCTCTTCAGAGCTTCCCACTATCCAGCTGCAGATTATGCTTCTCTCTTATCTGACCGTTCCCTAAGCAGTGTCTCTCGACCCAGTCTCCCAAGGTCGTTCCCACATACCACTACATCATGAGGGGGGGGGGAAGATAGGTATGCACAGTTAGAAAAAAACCAAAATGATCCAAAATAGATAACTCACACATGGCCAAAAAAAAAAATACTTTAGAATTTATGGAAGTTCTGTTTGTAATACACAAAGCATTGCTCTTCCTCTTAAATCAGACCAGAGATTACTGAAATAAATCTTGATTGCAGACTTTGCTACTGCAGCTTTACTGTCAGTTTTCACAACTCAGGGGACAGTGACTGTAGACTATCTGGACAAATTCTGTCATTGTTAATTATATGCTGTCTGTTTATATTTGAAAGTCCTTCCAGCTGAGAAAATCAGTCAAAACAGTTTTCTATGGTTGCCTTTCATAGCCTGTTAAAAATGTGCAGATCTTCCGTTTAAAAATTATTTTGAATGTTAATGAACTAGACAGCTTGTTATGTTAAAGTCAGCGAATGATGTGTGAGACAGCCGGGAAAAAAGAGTCGGGCCAGCTTATGGCAAAGGAGTTGTTTATTCAAAGCGGGATTAAGAGTTGCACAAACCATGATGCTTTTGCTGAGGTGGCCATGTGTCCTATTTTATATTTTTCTATTTGAATGGCTGTCAGAGGATAGCTCTCTTTTTGAAGTTAGTCATAATTTCAAGGATCAATAATCTTGTCAAGTGCCAGGTGTTACTGCATATAAAATGTAAAAATGCTAAAAAATGAGATTACAAGATTAGGGGGAAACTCTTAGCAAGATCTCATATGAGAACATCAAAGTCTTGTAGTTTTGGTGGTCCCTGGATGCCATCTAGGGGTGGTTTGGATATCCTGGTATCTACAGACATTGTATTGCCGATCCTCTTCCGTTTGAATGACTGACTGATCCTGCATGAGTTACTCTTAGAAGGACAGTGAATATCCTTGAAGCTGAGGGCCAGGAGATGGCACATGGACAAGAAATTAAGTACATACCCAGCACACCTGGGCATAGCTATCTACACAATGGTGAGATGTGTACTATTTTTATAAATCAAGATACCCACATTTTTCTACATCTGAGACCCTCTTACCTTCCACTTTGAAGATGCATTGATTATTTTTGGAGTACTATGTAAAAGTATCAAATAAGGTTTCCAGTGAGTACCGGGAATGGGTATCCCAAAACAGAGATGGGGAATGTATAATCCTTGAGCTGTATTTATTTATTAGATTTTATAAGTAACTCGAGGTGGAAAACACACCTAATACTTGTGAGTGAAGGTAAATATACTGTACGTGTCCCAGGATAATGTTGCAGGATCCAATTGGTTCCAGTGACTGACTCAGATTGGATCCTGCAACACCTAACACTCTTCCTCCTCCTGTTTTCCCCACAGCCCCTGAGGTGGGTTGGGTTGAGAGACAGTGACTGGCCCAAAGTCACACAGTTGGCTTTCATGCCTAATGAGGGACTAGAACTCATATGATCCTGGTTTCTAGGCTGCCACTTTAACCGCTACACCAAACTGGCAACATCCTTTTTAATCGGGGCAGATGTTGTAACTCAGCTACATCTAGAAGACTGTGCAATCTTCATCCCTGTGGTAAAGAATCATCTGAACACAGTTTTTTTAGACTTATTTGCTTTGGACATATTGATTGTTGGGATTGTTGACCAAGCAATCTGCAAAATTCAAGTGGCTGCTGATTTCCCCAGAATTCTACTTGTCTGCTACTTTTCCTAGTGTCTGATTTTCCTTCTTGGAATGCTGGAACCATTTTGAACAATTTGCAGTTTGGATGGGTTCCCTAGGTCAGAGGTCCCCAACCTTTTGGGCACCAGGGACCGGTTACATGGAGAGAGGTTTTTCCGTGGACCGGAGGGCGTGTGGCTTTGTGTGCTGCCTGCATCCCGCAGATGGGGTTTTGCTTGTTTGTGCGGCCCGGTACTGGTCTCACAACAGTGATTCTGAGCTGCAGCTTTTATTTCTTCCCTTATTGTTGTTTTATTGACAGACAAGGCCTAGCATGACAGCCATTTTGTAAATGGCAACAACCCCATGGGGTAGCCATCTGGTACAAAGAGGGAAGACATTGAAACAGCACCAACCTGCCTTTTTGTACTTATATTCTGACACTGATGATCTATAAATGGTCATCAGCCAATGACAGCTATTCTCTCAAGCACTTCTGCACTAGATGGGGAAAAAATCCCAGCTACCAAACCAGATATCTTGATCGTCATGTATTTTAACTCTGCCTTTCTTATTTATCTGCCCAGATTTATTTCATTACAGAACCTTTTTCTCCAGGAACCTGGAGGTTTCTTCCTTTCTTTGCTTGTTGAAAAGCATTGGTACTTGACCTAGAATTTGGTAGTGAAATCAGATTAAAAATTCCAACCCAGGTGTGCCAGCAAGCATCCAATCATTCGTAAAAATTAATGTAACATTTTCCTCCAGAAAGAAAACCAGCTTCCAGGCTCAGAATTTTTGAGCACCTGGCTTAATTTTTATTCTGTCCAAATCCAGCCATGATAGAAACCGTCAACTTGAATATAATTTTCACATTTGCAGAGAAAGTTGGGCCTTTTTCTTTCATTCTTAATAATTGATTTGTGTTGGAAGTAGATTACATCGATAGATAGATAGATAGATAGATAGATGGATGGATGGATGGATGGATGGATGGA
The DNA here is from genome assembly GCA_023970755.1 of Azemiops feae. Lineage (NCBI taxonomy): Eukaryota > Metazoa > Chordata > Lepidosauria > Squamata > Viperidae > Azemiops > Azemiops feae. The sequence goes on from JALGBA010000759.1 coordinate 1,119,095, forward strand.
TGGATGGATGGATGGATGGATGGATGGATGGATGGATGGATGGATAGATAGATAGATAGATAGATAGATAGATAGATAGATAGATGATAGATAGATAGATAGATAGATAGATAGATAGATAGATAGATAGATAGATAGATAGATAGATAGATAGATAGATAGATAACCTTTATTGTCATTTTTATATTGCGGGCACAATGGCACACATAAAAAATGAAATTTAGTTGCCCGCTCTCAAAGTGAAACATATACATGACACACACCTAAACATACTATGTACAACATATATATAGACCCACATCCCTACATGTACATAGCAAATAAATATTAAATACTGTCCATCTTGAATATATAACGCAAGAAGGAAGCTTGAGAGTTCGCAAGGTTAATGCTGTATGGAATGAAACTATGGCTGAATCTGGATGTTCTGCTACGGATACCACGAAGCCTCCTCCCAGAAGGTAACAAGGAAAACAGGTCGTGAAGAGGATGTGTAGTGTCCCAGATAATCTTATGGACCCTGCTCAAGCAACGCTTCTGTGCTATGTCCTGGATGGTAGGGAGGGAACTGCCAATGATCTTTTCAGCCATTCTCACCACTCTCTGCACCGCCTTCCTGTCTGAAGCAGTGATGCCTCCATTAAAGAATTAGATATTAAACTGTCATCTTGCCCACTCCCCAAGAAAATAATAATTGCAATAATTCCCTGCTTATCATGTGGAGATAATAACTAAAACAGGAGGCCAAAGCAAGCAGCAATAATTAATAGAGCCTGATACTCTAGCTAGCAGCAATTGGATGTTTGCTAAAGTGAAGGAAATAACTCTGTAATTATCCTGTCATTTGCATTTGCATTCCTTTTGTAGACATCTATCACTAGTACATGGTTATTCAAAATTACCCTCGCATCTCTCTTCATCTTTTCCACATAATTTGGGCGGACCCATGTCTCAACTTGTGAGATGTATCAGAAATTCAGATGTATCACCGAGATCCCACTTCCAAGTTTCACAATAATGAACTCCTGATACTTTAATGAGGATTTGTTGATAGTTGAGATTATTAACAGCCACTTAACTGCCTTCCTTGTAAGATGTGGCATTCGTTACTGGTCACCCTGGGGGCAAAAAGTACTTCTTTTCCAAGATCAGATTTAGTTTGCTAGTGACGCTAATGAGATGTCTGAAGTTTTTATATCAGGCCATTGGAAATGAAAAGTCTACCCTGGTCTACTTGGCAAAGTTCATTTCCTTAAAAAAAAAAAACTTCATAATGAAAGAGCTTGCCCGCGTCTTTAGCCATTCTTTTTCTGCCATCTGACACGCAATACAAATAGACACTGAAAACATGACATTTTTCAGCTAATCTGTTTAATATTGGTTATTGTACTGGAACACAAGGCAAAATGTATTTCCTATGATATTTTTTTTTAAATATAGAGGCTGTTCTGCATCTCTTAGGTGGCATTTCTGTGTGTCAGTTCTTGAAAAAGGATGCATAGGTATTTATTATAAATCAGCTAGTAAGAAAGTCTCTGCCCTCTTTTTTTTAATAGCTTGGCTAAATACAAACTAAATGCACATAGCACAAAGCTGTTTAATTTACTGGTGGTCTTATTCATTGTCTTTGGATTGTTGCTGCAACAGTTTAAATGTCTTTGATACGCTAATCCCAATCTGCCTGATGTATATTCATTTGTGTACATCAGTGTTTCTCAACCTCAGCAACTTCAAGTTGTGTGGACTTCAACTCCCAGAATTCCCTAGGTGGAGAATTCTGGGAGTTGAACTCCACATACCTGAAAATTGCGGAAGTTGGGAAAACCTGATGTACATGATGAAGTATTTTTATCAGCTGTAACATGGAAAGCACTCTTTCCAATGCACTTTTCGGAGCCCTTATTATCCCTTAGTGGAGGTGGTTAAGTAGATGCTTTTGAGATTTTTCTGCATTCTGCATTCACATGTTGATCAAAAATATTATTATTGCCTTTCTGGATACTGAAAATTGCCCAAAAGCTTCTTTCTCCCCCAAATAGCGATTCAGATACGAGAGTAAGAGGAAATCCAAATCTTTTTAGAAATCTAGAACTTTACTTCCCATTGGAGTCATTCTGCATCACCAAGAAGTAGGGAGAGTCACAACTGTATAGGATAGGGGTCTTCAAACTTGGCAACTTTAAGACTTGTGGACTTCAGCTCCCAGAATTCCTCAGCCAGCTAGGGCTGGCTGAGGACTTCTGGGAGTTGAAGTCCACAAGTCTTAAAAGTTGCCAAGTTTGAAGACCCCTGGTATAGGACATCCTCGAGTTGCAACTGCTTATTCAATGACCATTTAAAGTTATGATGTCACTAAATGAAGGGACTTAACAACTGGTAGTTGAACTTCTGGCCACTGCAGTGGCCCTGGTAATCATGTGAACAAATTTTGGGGGTCTGGCAACCAGTTTACACTTATGACGGTGGCACCATTCTGTGGTCATGTGACCGCCGCTTGCAACCTTCTCTGGCAGATTCTCACAAGCAAAGTCAATGGGGAAGCCAGCAAGGAAAGTTGCATGTCACTTAGGTCAGTGTCCCTCCTCCTTTCTTCGCTTGTATGCACCACATCCTCCTTCTCACCTTCACTCCTAGATACCCTGCACCCTCTTTCCCTGGTGTTTCTGCAATTGCACGACATACACATGCATCCTGCACTTCTTTTCTCGACCAACCTGTGTTCACCCACGGGTATGCATGCACCCTGCACCCTGTTTCCACCCTGCACTCCTTGAGATTGTGCACATGTACACATATACACCTCCTTCTGTGAACTCCCTCAATTGCACACATTCGGCATTCTCTTTCCTCAGCCTTCCTGAACCCACACTGCTCTTCAGGGTCCCCAAAACGTACATATAGCCTGCATCAGGCCTTCCCCCACCACAGTTGAGCAACTCTATTCTCTATATTTGGAGCTTCCTTTGCTTCCCACTTAAGCACCCACATATTTTGAGTTTCAACAAGAATCAGGATTGCCTGGATGGCCATCGCTAAGGGATGCAGTCACGTGACACCATGCGTTATGACCACATTGCTTAGTGACAGCAATCCCAGTCCCAGTTGCAGTCATAACTTGAGGATTACCTGTATAGTCCTATCTAAATATCTGGAGGTCACCATATTGCCTAACTCTTAACTATACTATATTTTTATTTTATGGAACTTCATTATCTACTAAAAACAATCAAACATGCCGTAATAGAATTGTTAGAGCCATTTCATATAGTTCACAAAAGAATGATTGTTTCAAAGCAAGTCTGTTATCATATGATGATCACTACAGTAAAATAGGATTTGGATTTTTTAAAACTCCATTTTTTATATTCCCATTTTACCCAAAGTTACTATTTCAAGAGGCAACTGGACTTTCTTTGTTTTTCATAGAATAGAATAAGAATAGAATAGAATAGAATAGAATAGAATAGAATAGAATAGAATAGAATAGAATAGAATAGAATAGAATAGAATAGAATAAGAATAGAATAAGAATAGAATTAGAATAGAATAGAATAGAATAGAATAGAATAGAATAGAATAGAATAGAATAGAATAGAATAGAATAGAATAGAATAGAATAGAATAGAATAGAATAGAATAGAATAGAATATGGAAGAGATCTTGTAAGTCATCTAGTCCAACCCCTTGCCCAAGCAGGAGTCCCTACAGCATTTCTGACAGATGGCAGTCCAGTCTCTTCTTGAAAGCCTCCAGTGATGAAGCACCAACAACCTTTGAAGGCAGTCTGTTCCATTGGTTGATTGTTCTCACTGTCAGAAAATTTCTCCTTATTTCTAGGTTGAATCTCTCCTTGATCAGTTTCCATCTGTTATTCCTTGTCTAGCCTTCAGGTGCTGAAGATGTTTCGCTTCTCATCCAAGAAGCTTCTTCAGTTCTGACTGTCAGAATTGAAGAAGCTTCTTAGATGAGAAGCAAAACGTGTTCAAAGAAACTTCAGTTGCCTCTAAAAAAGCACCTTTGGGACAAACATGACCTGGATGACTGAGAATCTCCCCAGACATTCCCATTTTACATTTTTCCACTGATGGCTTCGTTTGTTAATTGACTGACCTAAAGCCCTGTCTTCTCCTGTTGTCTGCTCTGCATTTCATTCTCCCCAATTTATCAACAACAATATGATTCAGGGAAGATACTTAAATCAATAGCATCTGGAGAGCCAGCGTGGTTACCGGGTTAAGATGTTACTCTTGAATCAGAGAGACTTAAATTCATGTTCATCCTTAGTTGTGGAAACTCCCTTGGAGAATTGGGAACCGTTCTCTTTCAGTTCCCTTTACTCCAGAGTTCTGCTGTTTCAAAGGAAGAAAGTTTCTCACATATTTCCTGGAGGAAAGACAAGGAATAGCCTCATAAATAAATCAATAAATAAACCAGAGTCAAGTAAACTACCAAGAACCAATATAGCAATGCTATACAGAACACTCTGACTGGCAATGTTAGACCCTAGTGTGTCCTTCCTACGGGTCTTAAATAAAATATGATTCCCTCGATGGTGTAAAGTCTAAGTGCTTCTTTTGTATCAGGATTGTATTGATTTTATTCTGGGATAATGACCTTTTTTCTCTGACGGTGCTTTAGCCTAACCAGAAGTTTCTCATATTTTATTTATGCCCCTCAATGAGTCCGTCTTCTTTTTGTTGCATTTCTTTATTCCCGGTGAACTGTGAGGTAATGTGATGCCACCTAAGGACTGAACTGAAATTACTTTTTTCTTTCCCCCTCCTCTCCTCCATTAAAGCACTTAAGAAAGCTGCAGCTTAGGATTTCGAAGCTGGCTGTTCCATCAGATGAATGGCCTCTAAGTCAGAGTGCTCAGTTCAGAATAGAGTTGAGAGAATAGATTGGCGGCTGAAAAGGCAAGCAGGAAATGTTTACCATGGCGAAAAAAGCCTCTGCTTTCTCATGACCACCCATGGTGTTTTGTTCAATTCTCCAAAATAAGGTAAAATAAAAAATAAAAAATCAGGGAGATCTGAAAATGAATCCCTGGAGATTTATCCAGTAGTCTCTAGAAAGAACAGGGGTCTTCAAACTTGGCCCTTTTATGACTCGTGGACTTCAACTCCCAGAATTCCTCAACCAGGCACGCTGGCTGAGGAATTCTGGGAGTTGAAGTCCACGAGTCATAAAAGGGACAAGTTTGAAGATCCCTGCTGTAGAAAGTCGGTTTCCAGTGATGAAATTGATGACTTGCCCACCCATGTTACACCTTGTAGATCTGTCCTTGAATGCATTAACAGAGAAAGAAACTGGCAAAAAAAAAACCTGGAGGTGAATTGTTTGTTGTCCTTATGATAAGTAATACATTTAAGGCAAAAAGAAACAGCATACAGGTAGTCCTCGACTTACGACCACAATTGAGCCCAACATTTCTGTTGTTAAGTGAGACATTTGTTAAGTGAGTTTTGCCCCATTTTACAACCTTTCTTCCCACAGTTGTTAAGTGAATCACTGCAGTTGATAAGTTAGTAACCCAGCTGTTAAGTGAATCTGGCTTCCCCGTTGATTTTGCTTCTCAGAAGGTCGCAAAAGGTGATCACATGACCTTGAGACACAGCAACGGTCATAAATAGGAACCAGTTGCCAAACATCTGAATTTTAATCACATGATCAGGTCATAACTGTGAAAAACAGTCATAACTCACATTTTTCAGTGCCATTTTAACTTTGGATGGTCACTAAATGAACTATTGTAAGTCAGGTAGTCCTCAACTTACAACAGTTGATTTAATGACAGTTCAAAGTTACGACGGCACTGAAAAAAGTGACTTATGACTGTTCTTCACACTTACGACTGTTGTAGCATCTCCATGGTCGCATGATCAAAATTCGGAGACGGCTTGGCAACGGATTCATATTTAGGACGGTTGCCATATCCTGGGGTCACCTTTTGTAACCTTCTGACAAGCAAAGTCAATGGGATAGCCAGATTCACTTAACAACCATGTTACTAACTTAACACCTGCAGACATTCGCTTAACAACTGTGGTAAAAAAAAGATCGTAAAATGGGGCAAAACTCACTTAACAAATGTGTCACGGAGCATCAGAAACTTTGGGCTCAATTGTGGTCGAGGACACCTGCAATCAATTTACAAGATTTTATGCCTGCTTGTGCAAATTGTTTTAAAAAATACAGGGTTAAAATGCACAGGATGGAATCTATTACCAGCCTGTGGCAATGAGAGGCAGAAGCACATTAGTCATGTTTAGTCTCATAACAACCTTGTCTACCAGCTTTGCTGTATATTTGGCTGGCTACTGCTAGAAGATGGGATGATGCAACCACTGACCAATTGGATCAAGCAGTTTTTACCTTTGGAACCTGGACCATTCATTTGTCTTAACGAGCTCAAATGGATATTGCAGTACCGGGATGAAGTTCAGTTGTGCTGAATTTCTGTGAACCTACAGAGAGCTAACCTCAGATTTTTCTTTCTTTGTGTAATTGGCGTCACTTCCTTCACACTCATTAATGACACATGCATCCTGAAGGTCTGTACGGGGTTTAGTTGATGCATTCAGTACATTATAGTGATATTTTCATAGATGACTAAGCAAATAACATATTGAATCAGGCGATAACTGTCCAGCTACCATCTCATTGTGATGGCTTTCACTGGGAATTTAGATATAGTTCCGTTTAATGGCTCTCGTAATAACTGTGCCTCTTTGAAATCCATTTCGTAAATAATGCATCCCTTATTGACAGCATCAGAAATGCAATCAAGAACACTGCTAGAGAAGCTGACGGTTCTGCACTATTGACTCTAAACCCCCCATCTGCTTTAATTACATTTCTGTTATGTACCAGAAAATGGGCAAAGAAAGGAATAGGGTGGTTATAAATAGACCTTTTACTCTTTTTTCCAACCTGTGCAGATGTTGAGATTACCTGCCCAAAGACTCCTTGGACAGAAAGTTGCCTGGGGAACAATGGAGGGACTTGTAAACCCAACATTTGGAGGACAATAGATTGGAAAAAGTTGTCTTAAAGTGTAGATAAATACCAAAACTGGCAACTTTTGGTCTCTGAATGATTTGAGCAAGTGAAGGTCAGAGCAAAAATGACTGCTATCTTTTGACTTTTGCTACAAAAATCAGTCAATATATGTTCTTTGCAGCACGTTTTGTTGTTCAGAAAATGGTTGGTGAACAATAGCCTGTGGACTGGAACTGTGAAGAATAATTAATCTATGGGTTGAATAGGAGAAGTGATACAAAAAAAAGGGGGGGGTCGAAAAAATCAGACGTTTGGTATCACTTTTTCCAGCTTGAGTATCTACCAGATTCTTCCTTATTTTTGTCTTCTACAAACTAGTACAGTTACTTCCCTATAATACCTACATTGGCTGGGTTTACATGCCAAATCCTAAACACTGATGAATAAATTATAATTGTGATGTTCCCTTAACATGCTATGTCCAAACAAATAAGCTGCACTATATGCCACCACACAGCTTAACAAGACAATGTCTGGGCTGTCAAAATACATTTTGTACCATTGTAGCCTAGAGCCCTAGACTAGCATGTTGTGCAGACCCAGACCAGTGACTAAATGTAGAAAAATGTCATTTGATTTTCATGTTAAGTCAATGGGACTGACTTTTCACACTGATTTCAGTGGGATCTATGGCGTTACTAGCCTACTCCAGAATGCTTAATCTTACTCTAGCATCAGCTGGCAGTCCACGGAATTACACTTCCAACATATCTGGAGGATATAGAACAGGGGTGTCAAACTCAATTTCATTGAGGGCCGCATCAGCATTGTGGTTGTCCTCAGGGGTGTGGCCAGCGTGGGCGTGGCTGAAGTGGGTGTGGCCTACTGGGTGGGCATGGCCAGCTCTACATCGTTTGCGTCAAGGGTGCCTGTGGGGGCCTGGGCAGGAGTGGGACAGATCTGAGGGTCTCTGGCAGAAGGGGGTGGGACCAGGGCAAGCGCCAAGGCATGGTCCACTGGAAGAGCCTGCTGAAACCCCTCCCCTGGAGCCCATCAAGCCGGATATGTGAAGTAGGCGAGGGCCATTTGCTGGCCACTTCCAGGCGATGGTGCATTTCTTCATTCCTCACAAAGGGTGACACCTCCCCAGCATGCGCCCAGGGGGCGGGGCCAATGCGGCAGGGGCCGGTCCCTTGCTGTTTCCAGACGGCCTTGTGGAGCTAAGACTGAATGCCTTTCAGCATAGATGGCCACCACAAAATTGTACATTGGCTCCTGGGCGGCCTGGGCCGGGGCCAAGGCAGCGGGGGCCATTCCCTCACTGTGCTATTTTCTTAATACCAGTGGCACCTTTCCAAAGCAGTTTGTTTACATTGTTTACATTTCTTGGATAAGGTAAAATAGCTGCAGTGGGAAGTGATTTTTAAGCTGAAATAATGCAGGGAGCTAAGCAGAAAACTCCCTGTTTTCATTCAGTATGGTTCTCGTTTCAGTTTCTTACATTTTTGAAAAGACAAAGTGGGTTGGTATAGACTAAGGCATGATTTCATGTACTTTTAATGTTCAAAAGTCTGTATAATTCCTTCTTTAATGAAGCTAGTTTGGTCTAGTGGTTAAGACACCAAGTTAGAAGCAGAAGAGCATGAGTTCTAGTCCTGCCTTAACCATGAAAGCCAGCTGGATGACCTTGGACCAGTAACTCTCTTTCAGTCCAACTCACTTGACAAAGTTGTTGTGTGGAAAATAGGAGGAAATTGTGTTCACTGTCTTGAGTTATTTGTAAAAATAATAAAGGCAGGATACAAATTAATTTTAAAAAAGGATAGAAGGACAAGTAAAGCAGTAATCAAACCCACTATCTTGATGTTGGACTTCAACCATTCTGCTCCCTTCATATTGCTTTTATTAATGTTCAAATAGCTTGTCTATATTCCTTTCTTAGCAACTCATCTGTATTTATTGCAAAAAGTTTTGACTAAAGGGATATTTAGACAAGGAACTTGAACCCAATAAAGCAGGTCCAATAAAATTTGTTTTTATGCCTGTTGCATTTTCTGAAAGGTGAGGGGGCATCAATCCAGGGTGATTTTCCTGAGGAAATGTTCAAAGAAAACATGGTTTCTGTATTGATTTAGAAAATTCTATTAACCAAAAAAACCCTAAAAGGGTTTGCAAAAGAGTAATAAAATAGGATAAAGAACACGAAAACAATTTACTTTTGCAAAAAAAATGAATATACCAACAAATATATAACCAATAATGAGCTTATTTTCCCAGAGAAAATCTATCTATGGGTCAATATTGCCTTGATGGCACACAATTAATCATCAATCAATTGCTTTTATTTGGCAATAAAAAGAGAAACCTATCACAAATGAGCCTCAAGGGTCATGCAAAACATTGAGACTTATTAAAATAATGAAAAATGATATCATATTTCCTGTTCTTCCAACTTTTAATTATTCTGCGTAATCATACATAGCATCTTTGTTCCCATAATTATCTAGGCTCCCCCTAACCAGTTTTTCTAGTATCAAACTCTAGCGACAAATTTGTTGGCAGTGATTTTCATCAAAAACGTTGAGTTTGGGTTTAGGTATCAATCTGTCTAAGGAGCCTTTAGAATCAACATTTATACTGGCCTTTTAGAGGACATGCTTGCCTCCAGAGATTTTGGGAACTCCATCACTGGAGTCTTTTAAGAAGAGATTGGACAACCACTTGTCTGAAATGGTATAGGGTTTCCTGCCTGAGCAGGGGGTTGGATTAGGAGACCTCCAAGGTCCCTTCCAACTCTGTTATTCTAAAGATGGGAGTTGCTATCTGTTGTAGTATAAGATATCTCCCATACACCTGTGAGTTGTATTCATTACCAACCCCATAAGGCAGGGGTAGGCAACCTTGGCTCTTTTATGACTCGTGGACTTCAACTCCCAGAATTCCTGAGCCAGCATGGCTCAGCTTGGAAACCTCTCCCTTTCCCCTCAGCATGGCTGGCTCAGGAATTCTGGGAGTTGAAGTCCATGAGTCATAAAAGAGCCAAGGTTGCCTACCCCTGCCATAAGGGGTCCCCCCTCTACAAGAACAATAGCCTTGTGGAGTCTTTGGAGCTCTTTGAACTTGGTTGTGTGCCTGCCGATGTCTCACTAAGTAACACCATCCATGTGATTCAGTGTGGGGTTTTCTCCCTGTTTATGTACAGTAGCTTGCCCTGCCAGTGTAGAATACTTGATTTTCCCAATGTTGCTTACTATTGCTTTCATTACAGTAACATTATTGAGGATGTTACTTAAAAAATATTGCTAGGCAGAAGCAGACCTCAAACCCCAATTTTAAGTGGTAGCAAATTACTTTTTTTATTTTTATGTGAAAAAGAAAGAAAATATTCAACCTTTTTATACTGACCACTTCAGGATTTCTTACTATTCTTTCTTGCAACACTCAATTGACTCTTGTAATGGATAGGTGGTTGGTTGAGTCCCACTTTGCTGAAAAGAACTGGGCTCTTTACATCTTCTGAGAACTAATCTAAGGACATTTGATGGTGTCACTAAAGTTAAGCAGGCATGTCTGGCATGAGAAATCATGTAGGGATCTCAAAATATGAAGTTACCCGAGTTCCTGTAATGGCCATGAGTGGATTCGAACCTGAGAATAAATAAAAAAAATATTATGCAAACCGAGTCCCTAATCTGTGGGGTAGTATGTGTGCACATACGCGTATATGTGGTTGACGGATCGACAGACAAATAAATAAAACACATTTTGAGAATACAGAATAAGCATTGCCATGGTGGCGCAGTGGTTAGAATGCAGTACTGCAGGCTATTTCTGCAGCTTGGCAGTTCGATTCTCACCAGCTCAAGGTTGACTCAGCCTTCCATCCTTTCGAGGTTGGTAAAATGAGGACCCAAATGAGCACTATGAAGCTATGTATAAGTCTTAAGTGCTACGGTATTGCTATTGCACATAGCAATGAAACTCAGCCAAATTCCTAGCATAAGTGCAGACCAGAGGTGTGACACGGTTAAGTGATTTCCTCCTGAAGCGAATCATATATAGAGTGTCCTTCTCGTGGAGTCAGCTTTTGGAAAGGAACATTCTTCAACTGCACTACTGATTTCCAATTCCTGTTTGTTTTTCCTTAATATCCTCCAATTTTCTATCCTTTTCCTTCAAGCCACAGAAGAAATCTCAGAAGGACGCCAAGCCTTTGTTTAATTAAATCAAATGTTTGGGTTACTGATTTATTTTTCAAGAGGCTGTTAACTCTGCTTTTGCGTTTTGAAAACCGGTTCTGAAGGAGGGAATGGCTTCGCGATTCAGCTAAACAGTCCTAGCGTTCTTGAGAGGCAGTGCTACCATTTTCACAAGGGGCCAGTCCATCAGTTTCTGGGGAAATCTGTTTTCTACAAAACAAAACAAAATGTTTGGTTGATTTCCTGAGTCTGAGTTCAAGGAAAGAGTCACATAAATAACACAATGATGGTGAATGTACTTCTATAACAGACTTTTGCTGTGATGCATTGTGCATCAGTTATGCATTGACAGTTAGAACAATTAACCAGTGGAACAACCTGCCTCCAGAAGCAGTGAATGCTCCAACACTGGAAGTTTTTAAGAAGAGACTGGACAGCCATTTGTCTGAAATGGTATAGGATTTCCTGCCTGAGCAGGGGGTTGGACTAGATGACCTCCAAGGTCCCTTCCAACATTATTATTATTATTATTATTATTATTATTATTATTATTATTATTATTATTATTATTATTATTATCATCATCATCATCATCATCATCATCATCATCATCATCATCATCATCATCATCATCATCATCATCATCATCATCATCATCATCATCATCATCATCATCATCATCATCATCATTGACTATCAGGGAAGAGGACAATTCCAGATGAGAACCTCACATAGACCCAGGCTGAAGTATGCATGTTCATAAAAGCATACTCATATGATCCCAGGAAGATATGTATTATATCTCTCTATCTCTATGTATATGTTGAGAATAGAGTTTTAGTGACATCTCTGGCACCAACAGAAGTGTTCAAAGCTACGTAATTGAAGCAATAAGAGAAGAGATGAAGTAGCCTGTCTTGAGGGTAAGTCCTGAAAAATGAGTTTTGAGTTCTTCTTGTAGCCAGTGTGTGTGTGTGTATGATGTGTACAGTATAGCAATAGCAATAGCACTTAGACTTATATACTGCTGCACAGCTCTTTACACAGCCCTCTCTAAGCAGTTTACAGAGTCAGCATATTGACCCCAATAATCTGGGTCCTTATTTTACCAACCTCGGAAGGATGGAAGGTTGAGTCAACCTTGAACCTATCAGAATTAAACTACTGGCAGGATCGAACTGCTGGCAGTCAGCAGAATTATCTTGCAATACTGCATTCTAACCACTGTGCCACCACGTTGCCACCACCACAAGTATAAATGTGTGATGTCAACTAAAATTAAACGCAGACTCATTCTAAAATAATACAACCTTTGTTATCTTTGGGCAGAATAATATCCCTGGGGAAAAGAAGACACTAACATTATGCAGAACAAAGATGGTTTACACTACAGCAATGCAACAGAAACTGCTCATTTCCAGTATAGCCTGCAAAAGTCTAAGAACTGCTGCTGATTTTTCTCAGCTGAACCTCCATCAGCTGGATCTGCAGATCAAGGAAGACAATGCGATGTCATGATTAAGTTGGCCTGCAACTGAGAAACCCATAGTCAAGTCCTTCCTTAGTCACAGAAGCTCACTTGGTGAAGCTGGGCAAGTTCCTCTCTCAACCCCACTTATTTCCACAGGGTTGTAATTTAAACAGTGAACTTTAATGTGATGCAGAAAGGGAAGGAGATGTGACTTCTTACTTGCCCTTGCATCCTGCTATTCTCTGCTGCTAACCTTGACAAGGATCACCTAATGCAGTGGTGGCGAACCTATGGCACGCGTGCCAGAGGCGGCACTCAGAGCCCTCTCTGTGGGCACACGTGCCGTTGCCCCAGCCTCGCCTCCCCCCACGACCCCCTCACCAGCAGCCCCCCTGGAGGAGAGTCGCCCCCAAGTGTGGCCCATGCAGAGCAGCGCAGCCAAGGACATGGCAGCCAGGCAGCGTGGACAAGACTCTGCCCTCATGCCCCGTTGCGCGCAGATGATGTTGCGGGGTGCGGGCAGAGGGCGTGGCCGCCATGGCGCTGCTGGGCTGCCTGGGCGATCTGCGGCGAGCCCTGGAGGCGGCGAGTGGCCCTGCAGGCAGGCAGGGCAGGGGACGGGGTGGGGTGGGGGCGGAGCAGGGGCAGGGCAGAGGGTGGACTGGGGGCGGGGCCAGTTTTTGGGCACTCGGTCTCTAAAAGGTTTGCCATCACTGACCTAATGGATACATGGGCCATACTACCCATTTTGCTACTTTCACAGAGAGACATCAATCTTGACCAGAAATCATAGCATGGGGTCAGACACCAGGCAGGAATGGTTAACAGTAGATGGGGTTCAGATTGCTGCTTGTTCCGTAGGGACACAATAAATTCCTAATTAAATAACACCCCACCTCCTCCCCCTGAGAACTTTGCTCCCTTCCTCTTCATCTTGGTCAATGTTATTTTCACTGAATGTAAGATCTTTATTTATTGTTTTAATGTTATATATTGCATTTTGATTGAATGACTGTAAGCCACCTAGAGTCGCCTGTGGTAAGATGGGTTGCATAGAAGTATAATAAATGAATGAATGAATGAATAAATAATCTTTTAACAACCTTGTAATCCCTTGAATTGGGGTGGAATTGTGGTGACTGAATGGAGCTGACGTTTACTGGCTGGATGCCCTTCCTGACACCTATGTGGAGCTCACAGCAGATATTTTCCCTTTGCACCCAGAGAGAGAAATATGTGCCGCTAGCTAGGCTCGAACTCACAGCCTCCTGATTGTGAGGCGAGAGCTCCACCTTTAGCCCATCATGCTGCAGATAAATGAATGAATGAATCAATCAATCAATCAATGATGTTTAACATTGTGGCTGTTAAGAAGAGACTGGACAGCCATTTGTCTGAAATGGTATAGGGTTTCCTGCCTGAGCGGGGTTGGACTAGATGACCTCCAAGGTCCCTTCCAACTTTATTATTATTATTATTATTATTATTATTATTATTATTATTATTATTATTATTATTATTATTATTATTATTATTATTATTATTATTATTATTATTATTATTATACAGTATTGCTCCACTCAAGAATTATTTTCTTAACCCAAACATAAATAGACCGCTAATAGCCTAGCTAAGGCAATAGATCAGACTCAATAGCAATAGCACTTAGACTTATATACCGCTCCATAGTGCTTTACAGGGTCCATAATTTTTATGACAGCTGCTGTTATTTTGGAACATTGCCGTATCCAGAATTTTATGGGGAAAGGAAATAGCAGCCCAACTGGAGGAAAAAAGAGCTGATGGGTCCCAGGGCAGCACCCAAATCATGCTACACCATTGGTTACAGCAATATGCTGGCTAAGGAATTCTGGGACTTGAAGGCCGTACATCTTAAAGTTGCTGAAGTTGAGAAACACTGGGTTACAGTGATAATCCTCTGCCTACAATGTCATGGGAAGCTTTTCTCTTCCTTTCAGAAACGTAATGAAACAGCTCCTAACTTTGGGAAACTAGTTGAATCACATCTCTATGCTTGTCCCAACTGGGGAGGGTTTTAGATTCTACTGTTTTCCTATACGTTCAGGCCAGTGTGATCCAGATTTAAAGGGAAAATGCAAATGATTTGGAGGAGGATGGACTTGTCTGCATTGTTTTAAAGAACTAGCATCTTTCCTAAGACATGCATGGCTACCATGAGCAATCCCAGGATTTAAGAAAGTGTCAACAGATACAACACTGTTTTCTCCTTCTCCATTTTTTTTTCTTTTCCACCTTTGAGTTCAGATCGTTGCACGACCCTGTTTAATGTTAGCAGGAAAATATCAATGGCTAGTTTCCAGTATAATTTTTGTGAACAACGGCTTAAGCTCTTTAAATCCCTTCCTGTTTTATTTCCTTACATGCTCAATAGCAAGAGGTGGAATGCAAAGAAAGTGTATCCTGATCCTTCCTTACTTATTTCGACAAATTCTTTCAGCGATAAGGACGACGTAATATTGGGAAATCAGACAAGTTGTAACCCGTTTCCCAAAAAGGCATTTTCTTTCAGGATTATGTTTTATTCTTTTACCCCATTGCTAGCCAGATGTTTCAACATATTGATGCTCACATCTGAACAGGGCCAGGTGGATGAACAAGGCTGCACCCAGAATGAGATGAAGTGGCTGGAGGAAGCCTGATCAAGTAGCTCTCTAACTGCCACCGTCTGTTTACTGAAGCACCAGAGGAGGAGAAGCAACTAGAATGCATTATTTATAAACCAGGTGGGGGAGGGAGGGAGAAAGGCTTGAACTTTTCTAAGCAGCAGAGGACACAAGAGAATAGAATCATAGAGCTAGAAGGGACCTTGGAGGTCTTCTAGTCCAGGGCTTTTCAACCTTTTCACAGATTGTACCACTTTTAGGACATGACAATATTTGAGTACCACCAGTGCTTAGCAAGGTGTCAAAAACTTGATGACTAAAAAGGGGGGGGTTGGGTTTTACTGATTAGATTCATTTGTTGTTATAGAAATGGCTAGTTTATAATATTATGGAAAAGTAAAAAGTTGAGGTTCAATGTTAATGCTTCCTTCTACTGCAACAGAGGAAGTCTGTTCTTTTTCCCTTCTTCCCCTCACTTTCCCCCCCTTTTTCTTCCCCACTGTGTCCTACTATTTGCTTTTGTATTTTTGTATTTTATTCTATAATCTAATAAAATATTACAAACTGTAGAAGAAAAAAAGTACCAGTTTTAATTTCTTTGCTGAATCCCTTTCCCTTTGCACTGACAAATGTATGATGAATTTATCCATGTTTATTAATATGCACCACCACCAGCTAGTTCAGGGGTCTTCAAACTTGGCACTTTTAAGACTTATGGACTTCAACTCCCAGAATTCCTCAGCCCTCATGACTGGTTGAGGAATTCTGGGAGTTGAAGTCCACAGGTCTTAAAGTTGCTAAGTTTGTAGACTCCTGAGCTAGCTGGTTTGCCCTTCTGAGCTCTTCCACAGTGTAGTAAGAATACACCCCCCCAATCCCTTCCCTGTACCCTTAAAGACACAGGAATCAAGTGCAAAGCAAGAAAATAAAGAAACTATGTATATGTAGGGATGTGGGTCTATATATATGTTGTACATAGTATGTTTAGGTGTGTGTCATGTATATGTTTCACTTTGAGAGCGGGCAACTAAATTTCATTTTTTATGTGTGCCATTGTGCCCACAATATAAAAATGACAATAAAGGTTATTTATCTTTATCTTTATCTTATAAACACAAACTCCTTTTTTTTCTTCTCTTTAAGCTGCCTCAGGCATGTCACCTGTCACAATATTGCAATTCTAGACTGAAAGGCTCTGGCGATTGTGAAAAGTTTTAGCTTTAAATTAAGCCTGTTTACCTTCAAAGAAAACTTTCTAAAAGCCACAGACAGACTCAATTAAAGGGGGCAAAACTAATTACATTTGTTTAAAGGGATTAAACCTTTCCTGTTGTCTTCTTTCCCCTTCCCCCACCCAAACCACGTTCTTTTATAGCCTCTCCTCTCTTCCCCCCCCTTTTTCTTCAGTTCACCTCCAGCTCCCAGCTGCTTCTGGAAATGCCAATCAGCTGGAGCCAACCGGCTGGAGCCCTGCCGGCTCCTGGGGCTCGGACAGTCCTGCAGCTGCTTCAGGCTTGGCTCGCTTAGGCTCATTCCCCTCCCCTGCTACACTTGGCTAGCAATCATGTACCACCTGCCATGTGGCAAAGTACCACAAGTGGTACGCGTACCACCGGTTGAAAAGCCCTGTTCTAGTCCAACCCCTGCCCAAGGCAGGAGAACATATTGCATCCCAGACAAATGGCTGTCCAATCTTTCTTAAAAACTTCCAATGATGGGGCATCCACAACTCAGGAAGGAAGTTGTTCCATTGGTTAATTGTTCTCACTGACAGGAAATTTCTCTCTAGTCCACGGGTATCAAACTCGCCTCGTCACGTGACGTGTCGCGACATATCGTGACTTTTTTTGCATTGCCGGAGCTGGGGTGGGTGCGGCCTCCACATGATGCAGGCCCACGGGCCGGCAGTTTGACACCCCTGCTCTAATCCTAGGGTGGATCTCTCTTTTAACAAGTTTCCACCTGTTGCTTCTTGTCCTGCCCTCAGGTGCTTTGAAGAATAATTCAACCCTAGCACTGAGGATGTTACCTAGTTTGGGTAATGAAACGTCTGCAAGAAAACAATCAAGCTTGGACAGCACCAAGGACCCTTCATTTCAACCCTGAGCTACAAATATTTTCCTTTATGGGTAATTCAACCCCCCTCTTCTCTGTGACAGATCCTCAAGTACTGGAAGACAGCGATTACATCATCACCCCTCGTCCTTCTCTTTTCCACTCCTTTCGTTCCAAATTGCTGAGTGGTATCAGAATGAAGAAAACCTTCCTTGCAATTTCAACAGTTTTCTTCTCCCGTGAGAAAGGATTTTGTTTCTCTACCTTATTCTTTGGGGGTTTCAGAATTTCTTTGGAATTCCTGTTTTTGAGCTTAGGTGATTAACACCTAGCCTTCACTCAGAGTCTACGCAGTCCTGCAATAAAAGGATTGGACTAATGACCTCCAAGCTCTAGGATTCTAGGAATGTCTCTTAATTTCCCAGATTCCCCATAGAAAAAAGGAAAACAGTGGGAAGAGTTTTTTCCTGACAATTTATTTGGGATTTAATTGAAGACAAAGGACAGCTGGAGAGTTTCTAACATTGTAAGAAACAAGATGTTTACTTACAAATAAGTGGGGGGGAAAAGTGCTATTCTGTCTCTCAGAAAGTCACTAGAATTCTCTTACCCTTGGAAAATATACTGGAAAGAAATCAAATGTTTTCAAGCTGTTTCATCAGATTAGTGACCATTCGAACTTAACAACAGTACTGGAAAAAAGTGACTTATGATCATCCCTCTCTTTTATGACCGTTGTAGCATCCCCACATCATGTGGGAATCATTTAATGAAGAGAAGGACGAGGGGTGACATGATAGCAGTGTTCCAATATCTCAGGGGTTGCCCCAAAGAAGAGGGAGTCAAGCTGTTCTCCAAAGCACCTGAAGGCAGGATGGAAACTAACCAAAGAGAGAAGCAACCTAGAACTAAGGAGAAACTTCCTGACAGAATAATTAATCAGTGGAACAATCTGCCCCCAGAAACTGTAAATGCTCCAACACTGGGAGTTTTCAAGAAGAGACTGGACAACCATTTGTCTGAAATGGTATAGGGTTTCCTGCCTGAGGAGGGGGTTGGACTAGAAGATCTCCAAGGTCCCTTCCAACTCTGCTACTCTACTCTACTCTACTCTACTCTACTCTACTCTACTCTACTCTACTCTACTCTACTCTACTCTACTCTACTCTACTCTATTCCTATAATCAAAATTCAGTCAATTGGCAACAGGCATGTATTTATGATGTTTGCATTATCCTGGGGTCATGCAATTGCCATTTGCGATCTTCCCAGCCAGCTTCTGACAAGAAAAGTCAATGGGGGAAGCCAGATTCACTTAGCAACTATGTGATTAGCTTAATAATTGAAGTGATTTGCTTAATAATCGTGGCAAAAAGGGTCATAAAATTGGGCCTGACTCCTTTAACAACCACCTTGCTTAGCAATGGAAATTCTTGGTCCAATTGTGGTCACAAGTCAAGGACTTTACCTGTAATAAAGGGTTTTTTTTCCCCTGTATGTTCTAATAGCATTTTTTTTTCATCTCATGTACTATACAAAAGAGAGACAAAGAGAAAATAGGGCATTTTTCTTTTTCCCCTCATTGGATCAATCTTGTGGTTGCAGGGAAGCAAAGGGAAGTTTTAAACTTCACCAAAGTGTTTATTTATTCATTACATTTAGATACTATTTTTTCTCTGAAACTCAAGATATGGGGGAAAGAAAGGAATTTGCTCTTTCTAATCAGTCTAAACCCCTGGTGTTTTTCTGGACAAGTACTTGAAATTTCCTTTTTCTTTTTTCTTCATTTTCAGAAGTGCTAGTTTCTTCTTTCCAGAGCACAGAGAATGGGGCTATAGAAAGTTATTTAGCTAGCATTGCATCTCAGGTGAGACTAGAACTAACAGTTTTCTGGATTTTAGCCTTATGATTAAACCACTACACCAAATTAGCTGATAACATATTTGGTTATTTTCTTAGTTTTACCTTATCCACAATCCCATGAAGTGGGTTAGGCTGAGAGAGATTTGTGGATTTGATTGTTGAAAAAGTCCATGTAATCAACAATCAACCAGTGGAACAGCTTACCCCCAGAAATCGTGGGTACCCCATCACTGGAGATTTTTAAGAAGAGACTGGACATTCACCTGTCTGAGATGGTATAGGTTCTCCTACCTGAGCAGGGGGCTGGACTAGAAGACCTCCAAGGTCCCTTCCAGCTTCTATTCTATTCTATTCTATTCTATTCCTCTACTTATACCCTCTACTTATAACTACAGTTGAGCCCAAAATGTCTGTTGCAAAATGAGACAGTTGTTAAGTGAATTTTGCCCATTTTTTCTTGCCACAATTGCTAAGTGAATTCACCGCTATTGTTAAGTTAGCAACACAGTTATTAAGTGGATCTGGCTTCCCCATTGACTTTGCTTGTCAGAAGGTTGCAAAAGGGGATCACATGACCCCGGGACACTGCAACCATCATACATATGAGTCAGTTGTGAAAAACGGTCAGAAGTCACATTTCAGTGCTGTTGTAACTTGGAACAATCACTAAATGAACTGTTGTAAGTTGAGGACCACCCATACGTGAACCTGGGTATCTCTAGCCCAAGTCTGTTATCTTATGAAAAAGCATCTTCTATTTAGTTCATGATCCATTGGTTTTCCAATGTGTAAAAACGGTTGCCTCCAAGCCTATTTTCATCTGTAGTGTGTAGAAGAACCAGTGCTGAAGAAAACAAAAGCAGAAATCCTGCAGGACAGAACAGAATAACTGCTCAAGCAGGAGATCCTATACCATTCCAGACAAATGGCTGTCCAGTCTCTTCTTAAAAGCCTCCAGTATTGGAGCACCCACAACTTCTGGAGGCAAACAGTTCCACTGGTTAATTGTTCTCACTGTTAGCAAATTTCTCCTTAGTTCCAGGTTGCTTCTCTCCTTGATTAGTTTCCATCCGTTGCTTCTTGTTCTGCCTTCAGGTTCTTTGGAGAATAGCTTGACTCCCTCTTCTTTGTGGCAGCCCCACAAATATCGGATGTGTAAAAATGGTTGCCTCCAAGCCTATTTTCATCTGTAGTGTGTAGAAGAACCAGGGCACTATAAAATACAGTTCTGAGAAGAAAAGACATGTTGATGTCATTAAGAAGGGATGACTAGCCTCCCAAAAGAGACTGTAACATTTTAACTTGATGCAAGAGGAAGGCCAGGCTCAAAGTCAACCAAGTACTAAGTTTATTTATCCCAAAGGCAACTTCATCACGCTCAGAAGGCTTCACTTTATAGGAAAGGAAAAAGCAACCTGAGATCTCTTGGAGGTGGAGTTTAACTACCATTAGCCCAGGATGGCCTATGGCAAGACATAGTGGGATTTGTAATCTAAAAAGGATCTGGAGAAACATTTATCAGAAAGCAAGCTAATGAAAAGTGTTTCTTTTCCTGTAGAGCCCTGAGTCCTCATTGGGAGAAGAAAAAAAAGAAGAAGAAGAATGCTAGAGGCTGGTGTTTAATAGCTCCCCATTTAAATTCAGCTCATTGAGCGCAATAAAGATACTTGTACTTCTTAACTTCCAGTAACCGTGTGAATGTGGTTGGCACTTGGAAGGAAGTAGGAGGCTGAAAATTCCTGGATAACAGATAGGAAGAAACCCTGGGACTGTTTTACAATGCAGTTGTGAACTGGCTGTGCCTTTCGTGGTCAAACAAAACTGGAGCTCTTAGTTAGTACCTAGGAAAATTGCCACTTTTCCTTCTGCTTGAGAATATGTTACAGCAGCTGCCTTTCGGAGTCATGCTGTGGGGCCGTAAAAAGACAGCAGAGGATATAGTAATACAGTTGGTAAATCATCTGTCAGTCAGGACTTAGTCATGAGTGTTTTCTGGGAAGAGTCCAGCTCATGCAGCGTTTCAGAGGTGGCTTAAGCTGCATCTTAAAACCAGTTTCCTCGGCATCTGAGGGCAGGGATCTTCAAACTTGGCCCTTTTATGACTTGTGGACTTCATCTCCCAGAATTCCTCAACGTCCACAAGTCATAAAAGGGCCATGTTTGAAGACCCCTGTTATAGAGTATCCAAAAGAAACGATTTCCTAGAATAATGCTGCTGCTGTTTTTTTTTTTATTCCTCTTATTCCTTTCATTCAATTATGTCAAATTCTCTGAGATTGCCTGGACAAGTCCCTACAGTTTTCTTTGCAAGAGTTTTCAGAAATGGTTTGCCATTGCCTCCTTCCTAGGGTTGAGAGAAAGTAACTGGCTCAAGATCACCCAAAACTGGCTTTGTGTCTAAGGTGGGATTAGAACTCACGGTCTCATGGTTTCTAGCTTGGTGCCCTAACCACTACACTAAACTGGGTCTCACACTGCTTATAATGTCAGGCCATAAATGTTCTTTCCCCCCCCCCTAATATTGTTAATAACTATTGAGACTTTAAATGAAATCTGTTTCCCTTTGCCTCAATGTTGCTGTCATTATTTGTTTTAGTTAATGTCTTCTGTACAAGCTTCCAGATGTTTGTAACATATCTACAAACACCTGCAGTTAAAATATTCAGTTAGACTGACAATCTTTTCCTGGACCTGCAGATTTCAGTGTCCATTCTCATGCAATGACCTGTGCTAAAGAAAATAAAAGCAGAAAACCTGCAGGATCTTAACAGGACAGAACAGAATAACAGAGTTGGAAGGGACCTTGGAGGTCTTTTACTCCAACTCCTGCTCAAGCAGGAGATCCTATATATACCATTTCAGGCAAGTGGCTGTCCTGTCTCTTCTTAAAAGCCTCCAGTGTTGGAGCACCCACAACTTCTGAAGGAAAGCCGTTCCACTTGTTACTTGTTCTCACTGTTAGCAAATTTCTCCTTAGTTTTAGGCTTCTTCTCTCCCTTGGTTAATTTCCATCCATTGTTTCTTGTCTTGCCTTCTGGTGCTTTGGAAAATCGGGTTGATCTCCTCTTCTTTGTGGCAGCCCCTCAAATATCAGAACACTGCTGTCGTGTCACCCGTAGTCCTTCTTTTCATTAAACTAGCATACCCAATTCCTGCAACTGTTCTTCATATGTTTTAGCCTCCAGGCCCCGAATCATCTTAGTTGCTCTTCTCTGCACTCAGTCTCAGCATCTTGTTTATAACGTGGTGACCATCTTGTGTGAAATTATCAAGGTTTGATGAGATTTTGAGGTGTTTGCATGAGATGCACTGAGCTTCTGCAATCTGGCAAGCTTTCAATTTTTTATTTTTATTTTTTTTTATTTAGTGAGGGTTTCAAAAGATCAGGTGAGCAACCTGGTCCCACCGTGCTATGTCCTACACTCACTCCACTCCCCTCTTTAAAAAAAAAACCCATTCTATAAAATGGGGGCATAGGTTACATGTTTATTTATACATGACTTTCTTCCCAAATGAGATGAGATAATTAGCTCCTTCCTTGTTGTTCAGCAGAGCAGAGAAAATGTTTTCATTTTGCTAAACACGCACCGGCTTTTAATATACAAGAGAAGGTTTTACCTCTGCTCCTGCCAATTTTAAGATTTCAATTAAAATTATTTCATTTGACAGAGGAATGAAATAATATTGGATGCTTTTTATGTAAATTGCTTTGAAGCCCATGTCAAAGACAAAAAAAGTAAAAAAACACACATGAGAATGCCATTCTATGTGTAAACTGTACTTTATTAGTATCGTAGCTTGCACAATATGGACGTGTTTTCTCACCAGTATTCCGGAGCAGAAGCTGTACAATCTACTAAAATCATAATTGTTTCTCAGATGAGTTTTAAGAGAGAAAGCTATATACGGTTCTTTTATTTAATATCCCAACTGTTCCCATCAGATGTTAGCAAATGGGAATGATCTCAGTGTTGGAAACAGAACTTCTATCATGTTACTTGTGGAAAACATGAAAGAGAGAGGGGGGGGGGAGGGAGAAAGGGAGGGAGAGAGAGAGAGAGAGAGAATTACTGAGTGGGGGAGGAATGAAGGTGTCTTTGGCAGGAAATAGTAACTCACTAACCCTACTTTCTGTCTTCAGAAAGTCCTTTTCACCATGCAGATAGTCCTTGATTTACAACAGTTCATTTAGTGACCGTTCAAAGTTACAACAGTCCTGAAAAAAAGTGACTTATGACCGTTTTTCACGCTTATGACCATTGCAGCCTCTCCAAAGTCACGTGATCAACATTCAGATGCTCGGCAACTGGTTCATACTTACGACAGTTGCAGTGTCCCAGGGTCATGTGATCCCCTTTTGCGACCTTCTGACAAGCAAAGTCAATGGGGGAGCCGGATTCACTTTACAACCGTGTTACTAACTTTACAACTGCAGTGATTCACTTCACAGCTGTGAAGAAGAAAAGTTCGTAAAATGGGGCAATATTCACTTAACAACTGTCTTGCTTAACAACATAAATTTTGGACTCAATTGTGGTCATAAGCCGAGGATTACCTGTAATTTGCCAGCTGAGGTCAATGCATTTTAGGGTTATTTACTCGTTCGTTTTGAATCAGTGACCAGGCCTGGCCATCACCTCTGTGTCTGTCGTGATCTGAATGAATTCTTAGGCCACTGGAGCACTTTTTCAAGGGGAATGATATTTTTAAAGTGTTTGGACACCAGTTGTGTGTTCTTCTGAGGTGTTTGGAGCAGGGGACAATTTCACCCAGTGGTAAACTTCATCACAATAGCATCCCAATTGGTGTGTTTTTTTTTTAAAGTGCTCCTGTACCAATCTTCTCATGCATTTCATTTATCCAATCTGTTGAGCAGAATTGGATATTCAAACCGAACCTTTCTTTCTGCTTTAAACCCTAACTGTTGTCTTGCAATTGTGTACTGCAAGAGATGATCAATAACTGCAGGCAGGTTACCTTTAATAGAAACTCAACACCCCAGACCTCCCTAGTATTAGATATATTTTGAAAAACATTCTGGCAAACGAAGAGAGGACTTCATACCTCACAAATAAGCAATTCCAATTCCAGCGATAAGAGGGGTCCCCCCCCCTTTCGGGTAATGAACTATCCATGATGTTTCGGGTATTGCTTGACCGTGATTCTGCGGCTGGGTTTTCCAGCAGTGACATAAGTGTGAATATTTGCCTCAAAAGACAACAGTTTTCTTTACAGTGTTGTTGTTTTTCCTTTTGTAGGAGGAGACAGAGAACGAATGACATCAAATCATGAGACTTACCTCCTTATGGCCAGCACTCAGAATGACATGGAGGATTGGGTGAGGTCCATCCGCAGGGTTATATGGGCACCCTTTGGAGGAGGTGAGAAATAAAATTAATTCTGCCCATGGTTAATTCTTTTTAAACTGCTTCTTAGAAAATGCTGGTAATAAAAATAAAACATAAAAGAAAATATATGTAGCTCAGGGTTGAACTGGGTGTGGGGCTCTTGCTGTTCTCTGAGCTTGGCTGTTCGTTTGTCTGTTTTTTGCAGATGTTTCATTAGCAAACTGGGTAAAATCATCAGTGCTAGACACTCTGATGATATTACCTAGTTTGGTAATGAAACGTCTGCAAAAAACACCAAACTCAGAGAGCACTAAGGACCCAATGAAATGAAATGAGAATCCTAGTGTGGATCAAAAATTACATATATTGGTTTGATTTCATGTGTATCGGTAATTAAGAATAATATAGTCAATAAACTGTTTCACTGGTCATCTTATTCTTTCCTTGACTTTAATAACCTTCAGTATATTAGTGTGCGTGTGTATATATGTGTGCACGTGAGTGTGCATACGCATACATATACACTCGATATAGTACATGGATCATTTGGGTAGCCTTACGCTGTCAGTATATTGTTCCTAAAATAGCATTTATCTTCAGAAAACTATCAACTAGCAAAGTTGTGTTTTCATAAATAAGGGTGGTCAAAGAACAGTTGTCATAGAAGCTCAGTATTAGGCATTAGTGAGATAATGTGATGATGAACCAGATACCAGTGTTCAAATTTCATTTTATCTGTGTTTTAATCTTACAGTTACTTTTTCTGTGCTCACTGAACACGCTACAACTTTGTTGTTTTTGTTGCTGTTGCTGTGGTTATTGTTGTTCCCAAGTTACCCTTGTACTCATGTAAACCCAATTCCTCTGTAGTCTAATATAGGGGTCCCCAACCCCTGGGCTGTGGCCCACTACCAAGCTGCAACCAATTTGCAACTGGGCTGCGTGAGTGGCGGACAGACATGCGCACACATGCGAGCCCAACTTGCACAAGTCGAGCTGCGTGCGTGCCAGCCTGCTGCTCACATCAGTTGAGACACATGCGCTCATGTGTGCCAGCCCACTGTTCATGCAGCCCGGTTCCCTTCTACCCCCCCCCAAACCGGGCCACCAAGCCCGCAAAGTTTGGGGACTGCTAGAAATATTGGCCTTTTCTTTCGCAGCTGCAAACATCAAAAGAGTTTTACTTTTAAATATTTGTAAACCAGCTAATTCACTGTAAAAGTAGTTTTGCTTGATTGCTGTCACTTCACAATATGTTGGTTGTAGCTTGTGTCAAGTGTAGCAGGAATGGTCTTTTTTTTTTTTTTGCTTCTTCTAATAATCGTCCCTGTGGAGTGTTAAAGGTCATTTTTTTTGTTCTCGTATGTTGTGTATGTGCTAGCTGTACATGGGGATAGAAATAGAAAAGAAATAGAAATGTTATTTCTACTTTCAAAATGCTTGAATCCAAGATTGCCCAATTAAGATGTTTGGTATTAGATTCAGAAATTCATGCAACATGTAATTTAAAAGGTAAAGGCTTCTTTGAGTTGCACTCAATTCTAGGGGACAGCGTGAACATTTCCATATAGGCTTGTTGTAGTATGATAGAAATTATTTGCCCTTAACTTATTTCAGGACGCTTGTATTCAATATCCTAGTCTACAGTACATAATCCATAATTTCCTGGAAGTGCCAGATCGGAGCAATTAACCAGGTCTGATTCTGCTTAGATTTTTCAAGATCAGCTACGGTCAGCTAGATGCTGCCCTCTAGCTGGGTTTTGCATTAATTGTTATTAACTGGTATTAGTGGGGATTTGCAAATTTTCAAGTGGGTGCTTTGCTTTGATCTAAGTGAAAGGATATAGCTTGTTTTGTAAATGCTGGAGCAAATAACTGCTTTACATCACTTCATGCCAATGAGAAGAGTTTTTATGCCTGCAGGGAAGCCATTATTTTGAACTGAAGTGATAAATGAAGCAAATCAGCTGCATCCTGGTGCTTTGTGAAGGGAGAGCTTTTACTTTTGTGAAGAGAAGGGCTTCCACCAGCCGGTTCACACAGGTCTATTGTTGTGTACATGGAATTCATTTCTATAGGATGCACAAGACTAGTTACACATGTCAGAGATGGATCTCAAAAGTAGTTTAGGTGGGACAGAGAATAAGGAACTGAAACCGTATGTTTTTACAACTTAAGTTAACCCAAAGGTGCTTTTTCAGGAGGCAACTGGACTTTCTTGTTTTTCTTTGAAGACGTTTCGCTTCTCATCCAAGAAACTTTTTCAGCTCTGACTGGATGGTGGGGAGTAAGCACCTTTGGGACAACCATACCTGGGTGACTAAGAATCTACACAGCCATTTAATTAAGTTAACTTAATTAACGTACCCCTAACTCAAGTTTGTTGATAGAGGGTTCCGTACCATTTATTTTATTTCATTTATTGGTCACCCATTTCTCATACTCAATTTCAGATATAAAACACTTGGGGGATTTTTTTTTAAAGAAATAATCAAAGATGAATTGCTATTTTTGCTGATTGATTGCTATTTCTGGTTTCATGTTCCATCTCTTGATGCTCATTCCTTCTATTTGGTCAGCAGACCTGTGGTGCCTAGGCTTAATGCTAAGTCAGTCTATAATAAGACCTCCCGTA
Organism: Azemiops feae; assembly: GCA_023970755.1. Lineage (NCBI taxonomy): Eukaryota > Metazoa > Chordata > Lepidosauria > Squamata > Viperidae > Azemiops > Azemiops feae. The sequence goes on from JALGBA010000759.1 coordinate 1,146,315, forward strand.
TAATAATAATAATAATAATAATAATAATAATAATAATAATAATAATAATAATAATAATAATAATAATAATAATAATAATAAGAAGAAGAAGAAGAAGAAGAAGAAGAAGAAGAAGAAGAAGAAGAAGAAGAAGAAGAAGAAGAAGAAGAAGAAGAAGAAGAAGAAGAAGAAGAAAAGAAGAAGAAGAAGAAGAAGAAGAAGAAAAGAAGAAGAAGAAGAAGAAGAAGAAAAGAAGAAGAAGAAGAAGAAGAAAAGAAGAAGAAGAAGAAGAAGAAGAAGAAGAAGAAGAAGAAGAAGAAGAAGAAGAAGAAGAAGAAGAAGAAGAAGAAGAAGAAGAA